>BMAW01028489.1:442006-502801 GCA_019974015.1 Nephila pilipes | reverse complement strand
ATCGCGTTTCTGTACTTAAATCCCCTCAAGCTGTTTATAAGTCGGATTACAGCTTTTTATGTTACCTCACTTTTAAAACTTGATTACTAAGTCTCGGTGAATTTGACAGCTATTGCAATTATCGTGATGAGTAAATGCATCTAGAAAATATAAAAATCGAAAAAACTGTTTTTCGATATGTCTTGTTTAGAGCTCTTCTCCAATGTAACTGTCAGGCAGTGATAGAACAGATTGGTATATATAGTCTTCTTTTTTTTTTTCGGAATTGGGTTTTGTACTTTTTCTTTATCTGGCTTCTGGGAATCTAATATCTTTCAGATACGTGTCACACTTTTCTATATTTCAAAGTTTTCTCGAACAAAATGGTTTAGATGGTGTGCTTGGAAATTGCTCTTGGGGCGGTTTTATGACGTTTTGAAACTGTTGCCGTTTCCACTTAAATAATAGTTGAAACCGTTTCACAAATATTAAATGTGCTAATTTTAAAAACAAAAATTGTATTAATTTAGATTTAAGAGTCGTTAAAGGAAAACTGTAAATTGTGTTTGCCTGGAGGTATACTTTTAAGTTTAAATGTTTATTTGATTACTGTTGAATTATGAATTATTTTTAATGTTATTAATTTTATGATAAGTAATGATAGCTTCAATTAGGCTTTGTAAGCAAACTTGAAAGGTAATTTGAAATTCTGCTTTTAACTGCAAATTTCCAGAATATTTTAAAATTGTTTTCAATCCAAAATGGTTTCAAATATTAACTTTTGCTTTGCTTATTAAAATGCATAGGCGTAATTAAACACGTGGTGAAATTTCAAGTTTCTAACTTAACTTTCCTTCGTTCAAAAAATTTTCAAAAAACTAGTTTTTATTTTCCATTTTAAGAACAATTATTACAACATTTTTGCATATTAAATTAATTACGGCTTTCGTTCTCTCTCGCTCTCGTGAACCTGTTGAGTGAAATATTATTTAGATATAATAAAATATTAGCAATTTACAACACTTACGAAAGTAGGGTATAAGTTTTAAACAACTTAAAAAATTTGAATAATAAATTATATTTTTTTCTAAAATATAATTTGAATCATGCTTAAAAACAAAACAAAACAAAAATTCAATCTAGTTTCAACCATCTTTAGAATTTTAACTTACTTGTTTCTTTATTTTAAGATTTTAACAGCTCTAAAAATTTTGTTTTTTCAGTAATCGTAAAAATATTATGATGCATTTTGTCTTCAAGGTACTGCCGTAATTACCTGGAATAAAATTGTGCAATTATTAGATAACGTGACTCAATTATAAGTCCATAAAATTTTCTGATAATAAGGTTGCATTTCTGTAAAGAGTTTAATATAACAAAATAATACTCTTAGCAGTTACACATTCGGAGAAAAATACTATTTAAATTGAAATATTTTTTTGTTTTCTAACTACCACATGAACTTTATACCTCGATATGGATCCTCATTAGATTGTTTCAATAGTTTTCATAACTATTTTAATTCAAATAACTCTGTGTAAATCAGGTTTTATTCCCAAACAATAAGATATCAAAATTTTATGTTTTGCACTGTATAGTAAAAAAAATTACCCATTTATTTTTAATAATTTATTTTAAAATGCTTCATAATTAAAGTATTTGAAGTATTCGCTTTTCTTTTTCGGAAAAAAGGGACATTGAAAAGCATAGAATTTTTTTTCTTCTTTTTCTTATAATTATTCGGTTAAAAAATCTACATATAAGTTTTCTAAAATATTAAAAATAATTCGCATTGAGTTTCACGAAGACTTTACAAAAATATTTCAGCATTTTGAGTACAGTGTACATTTAAGGTTCCTGAACAATTAAAACCTCTGACCAGACCATGGTTAGAAAATTACCAGCAAAAAAGTTTATAATGTGAATAATCCTTTGACCTTTTGTCCACTTATTGTTCAGATAAAGTATTAGCTACCCAAGGATTATTGTTTTAGTCAACGAAAAAATAGTCATCCTACCACTTTTTTTTTTTTAAAAGAAACGTTTTCTGATTATCTTTCTGGTCAAAATAAGTAAGCAAACGAGCGAATGAGTGAATAAAATGAGTAAGTGAGTGAAAGAGTTATTGAATAAGTGAAGAAGTGAAAGAACGAAGGAAGGAAGAATAACGGGAGTGAATGGGTGAAATAAATCAAAGTACCTATCCATATCTTTTAATCATCGTTTATTTTATTTTAATATTTAAGTGAATACTTTAATTATTATTTTTAAATATTAGCACCTTTGTTGGCCAAATCTGTACTTTTTCAATACGTTTCATGGAACAATTTTCCTTTTTTTATATTCACTTCAAGAAATTAATCATTATTAATTAGACGGATTCAAGCTACATAAATCCCAAAATAACTATATTTATCTATGGTATTTTATTTTTGTTCTAAAATAATTACAACTATTCTCTCTCCAGCATAAAGCTTAAAATCAAAAACCATAATTTAGTTAATCTAAGTTAAATAATGCGATCTATTTTTAAAATATGTCTGTATTATATGAGAACAAATGTTATAATATATGCTGAAATGCAACTGACAGTTCTAAGCAAACAGAAGTGTTGGGTCGATCCAGATTCGCATCTTCAATGAGAGCCTCGTCATAAAAGATAAAAGGTTTCCTGTTGGCGGAAGATTTGCTGGATCTTACAAAAGTCCTTGTAGATCTTATAAGAAATAAGTCGGCTTTTACCACACATTCCCAAACAAGTCCTAAAAATGAATGGAGCACATAACAATCCGATCGATCGACAACAAATCTTTATTATTATTTCTCGCTTGCAGGATTTTCACCCTGGAGCTCTAAAAGCCTGCAGGAATTTTCCGACACTGAATAAAAATGCATCAGGCTCGAGAATTGGAAGAATAGAGAAAATACATACGAGATGGGAGCTGTAAGAATAAGAAAGGCCTAAGAATTTCGAGTTCCCGAAATCTGTTTATAACGATGAACTCCAGATTTCAAAGCAAATAATCATTGGACTGTAAAAATTACCATCTTTTGTGTGAAATTAATTTTACAAAGCAACGACAAATAAAAATAGTTGTAATCTTTAAAAGAAAAATAAATTTACTTTTAATAATGGAACACTTCTAGTTACGAGAACTTTTAGACAGAGGTGGCTATCTTCAGTAACAAATGTTAGAATTCTTTATTTCTACTGTAGTATATAAATATTTTTAATGGAATTATAATAACATTATTTTTTTCATTTGTTGCTTTCTAGTTTTAAAAGATTCAAAAAAAAAAAAAAAAATACCTGACGAAATTCTTTCCAAAATCGGGTGCAGCTACTTGTAATAACAACTTAAATCATGAATTACATTCTAAGTATGAATGTTAAACATATTTTTTTTGCGCTGGGGAGGTTGATAACCAATGACTAACGCGCGGTACCCGATCGCTTACTTCCGAACACCTTTGAGTAGTATAGGACTGATGCTTGTTAAGGACTAATGCTTATTCTTCGCTTAGTATAGGACTGATGCTCAATGAATCTGACTGAATTCTAATTATTCACATTTAGAGTGCTGTGGATATAAAAATTGAGTGCCAATTCAGTTGTCGTCCTCATCACATGATGGTGATTCAAAATTACGAGATTTTTAGCCTATATTCACCGTGTTATTCGCGGTGTTATTTTCATTATTGTAACTATATTTGAAATCATTTTGATGCATAAAAAATATTTTAGCTTTTTTTCCGTAGCATAGCAAAATAAATACGATTTGTAAATTTTTATCTATAGGTATTAGTGCGTGTAGGTTTTCTAAGATAAAATGTTCATAGACCGCGGTAGCCGAATGTTTTTAGCATCGAACTCGTGACGGAGAATGTTTCTGTCGAACCACATGTTTCAGTCCTGATTCCATTTAAAACCCATCGTGTAGCGAGGCTGATTCACCTTAAATCTTCAGGGGCTCAAAGTTCTCATTTGGAAAAGTCAAGAAATCACGAGAGTGTGCCCGCTTAAGTGTCGTACTTATCAACCGGCCGTGGCCCAAAATATGACGTACGCCGCTAATAGTCCTCGTATTGCTTTTTAAGTTTGATCATAATATACAACCAATCAAGCAACGTGTTTATCGGACTTAAAAATTTTGTTTATTTCTAGTAGTGGTGAGAAAATTACTTTTAAGCCTCGAAATCCCTTAGTGATGAATTAAAAAATCATTTTACATGCAATTTCGAAAAATATTTTAATTTTTCTTATTTTCTTCCAAATAATCACATAATTGTAACAAAGGTGTGCACAGAAAATCAAAACTAATTAAGGATTTTTGAATATTAAAATTAGTAATACATTGTATCAACTTTTAAGACTAAATCTCTATGTTTTTCTTTTCTTATGCATTTATTCGATGACTCTCTTTTGTTTTTCTAGCTCCATCACTTTTCTGCGAAATATTTAAAAAATCATTCTAGAAAGGAGTAAAAGTAGAAACGAGATTAAGTATTCTACAACACAGGTCGTAAAATTTCTTGAAAAAAAAAATCGTTTAAAAAGTGATTTTTCAGTTTTATTAAGGATTTGACCTTTCTCTGTCACCTACGGAAAATCGATTTAATAAAAGAAACATCTAAAAAAGTCAAATTTTATTTCTTACGAGTTAAGAAAATGTAGAAAAAGCATTCTCTGAACTTTTATAAACGTCACAGCTTGTAATCCAGAGGTAGGAAATTTACGAACACACAACACCTTCTCAGCATACAATCCCATCAATATTCGAAACTCTTCAAGTCTCCATAACTTACTCGAAACTTTTTTTTCATCTTCTCTTTTACTTTCCTTCCATGCTAAGGTTTAAAATGACGTTTTATTTGGTGAGAAAAAAAATGCTTTCAGCAGGCAGATGATATTTGAAGAAAGAAACTGCCAAAAATCGGCTTTCCTACAGAAAGTAGTAAGAGAGAAAAATAAGAAAAAAGTGGATAAGGAGAAAGAAGCAGAATCGATTCCATGTTTCTCAATCTATTGATTTTGAGTTCTTGTGTGTTTAGATTTTTCAAAACCTTATTTTATCCTTTTTAATTCTTTTTTTTTACTCCTTGAAGTTTGAAGGGCTCTTGAAATTTTATTTTTATTTTTCTTCTTTTTATAATTAATATTCAGTTTTTTTTTAATGCGACGTTCATATTAAACCATAAGAAGATGTTTATGAGATAATTAAAGACAGCTCTAGGTAATCGAAGAGATATTTTTAGTAAAAAAGTTAAACTGTGGAATGAAACTAAATACTTACCCGCTGTTTCAACTTTTCTCTTCATTTGTTCTTATTACAGGTTTGTTAATTGAAGGAGTTTATGAAACTTTAAACATTCTTTTCCTGTTGTATTCAGCACTTTCCCATTGTTTCACCTTTTATCTTCATTTGTTCTTATTACAAGTTTGTTAATTGGAGCAGTTTATGAAATTTTAAACATTGTATTTCATGTTTTTGCTACATGTGAACATATAATATGTTTGTTAATTTATGGAAGTTTCTTTAGTGTTATATATTGATAGAGGTATATTTAACCTATCTAAATCCTGTAATATTGTATGTATATGATATGTATATGATACTATATATATATATATAATGTATATATATATATGTATATGTGTGTGTGTGTGTGTGTGTGTGTGTGTGTGTAAGAGACATAATTTGCTTGGGGTGTCAATGTTAGTTGCACCATTTTACGTTAAAAGTTTATCGAGTGAAACATTTTCTTATAGTAAATTTAAAACTATTTTCTTCCAGAACAACAACAAACAGATAGAAGTTAGTGCACAAAATGTAAGATTTCGAAAATATAGGTAAGAATTTTAAATCAAAGATTATTCGTTAATAATAAAGTTAAGAAATTTGAAATTAATATAGTTAGAAACTGAAAATAAGCGTATCAATGTATATTCAGCTGCTGGTTGTCGTACCTTGTACTAAATGGGATATCTCAGAATTACTATTTATACTAATTTCATTATAATTGGTTTATATAAAATTTTGTAATTGATATTAATAATCAGATAAAGTGCTTGTTTCATACATTTGCGATGCAAATATGACACAGGGGCTAGTGCACGTTAGAAAAATTAGTACAATGTCCTCGGACTCAGATCTTAGTCGTATTTTAGTATTCAGAAGTTTTGGAGTAGAGATAGAAATTGGCCATGCCTCTTCCCAAAACACGGAATATAAAACTTTCTTTTGTTTGGATGGCTAAAATAATAATAATATCGTTACCGTTATTTACCACAACCAGGAAGAACTTAACTCAACTACACTTCTGTAGCCTCTGTGAAGGACATCTCTAAGGAGATTGAACTCTACCAGGTAGAAGACAAAATTCATGGAGAATAGAAATGTTGCTTGACCCTTTAACACAAGTCAGATATCTACGTAAACTTGTCCGGATGTTGGGGACTATAAAAGATTTTTAAGTGTTCGTCACCTGCAGATGGTTATTTAATACCATAAAATCTAGATAATTTAATTTCTTTCAATTAAGACTTAGTAAGTATACTCTAATCTATGTATAACTACTTTATTTATTTATAGACTGAAAAGTTTGTGTACGTATGAAATAAATAAAATTTTAGATATTAGTTATCAGCACATTTTAGTTGCCTTACTTAAAAGAGGAGTAATAGGTAATTTTAGCCATTTCAAAGTATTAGTAAAGGCGTCTATAAAACGTACTTTCTAATTTCAGCACCACTCCTACAATGTTAAGATTTCAAAGCGCTCGGCTCATATGTTTAACCTTTACATGACGAGTCTCGAGCCTAATAATACCCAGATGACCACTTATAGACTAGCCACTATGGAAGACTATGACATGTTAAATATATCGAGACTCAATGCTCTAACATTTGAATCGTAAAGGATTTGAGAGGCAGTGCCAGCTCAGACATTGTCTTTGTCTTGTACAAGATTCAAATTTACGAGGTCATCGTCACCAATAATTTTGGTATTGCTTCTAAGTGAGCTTAATAAACAATACATGGGTATCTTAATACTGTCAATACAGGATGAGTCTTTAATGGAAATGTGACTGATGCCAATGGCGGATCTAGGGGTGTACAGGACACGTGCCTCTCCTTGTACAGTTAATGCTTATATTCCCGTACAAAGAAGTATATAAAGCAGTAAATACCCTTAAATCATTTCAAATTTGTAAAAGCAGTTTAGTTAGCATATTGAAATGTTTGAATGGAAAAGCAACCTCAGGTCAGACGTAGTACATTTGAAATGGAAAAGCAAGCGTTACTCTGTGATTAGTTGGTTAGTTGTTTAGGGTTGACGGCACTAAATCTTCTTGGGACATATTGTGCAAAAACAGGATAAAATATTTCATTAAATGTTACACTTCCGGAAATAAAACAGACTATCAGTATGTTCTAATAGACAAATTATTGGAGAACATGTCATTTTGTTAACATGTCCTTGAACCTTGTACATTTAGAGATCTATTTTAAAGAATTTCCCTATAAAAGTTGAGCTAATTCATTTATAAATTATGATTTCAATATTCAATTTTAAAAATTTCATTTCTTTAATACAGGCTTTCAGCGATTTTTGTTTTATTATTTTAACATGTTATTTTGTTTTAACTATTTGCACACTGTAATGTTTATACCCTTGCATCTGTCGATATATTAGAATAATCAATCTCAGAGTGTTAAGAGTTGAATATTAATAGTATAAACCAACTTTTATCAAATAATATAAAATATTATCTAATTTGAAATTATTTAAATAACTAGAAATAAATTAAAATGATCGATTCAAATTTGCCAATTAACAAGCGATATGTTTTAATCTACGATCACTGATTTATGGCCCTGTAACTTAGCACGGTGTTCTAAAAGAATTGCTTCAATAAAGGAGACAGTATGTGATGAAACTTAAAGATGACAAAGAGCAATTAATTTCTGTTGAAAGCTTGATTAATGACAATTTGAATAGTCTTTTTAGTGAGTGTGAATGTTTATTATAAAATTATCCAGTTGATCAGTCTTTTCAGAAACTGTCAAATATTTGTTAAATTTAGGCAATAGAGTTGACATACCTTGTATAAATTTATGTTGAAATAGCCATGGCATATTGTAACCTTCTTTGGGATTCATTATTTAGTTGTTAAATGATTATTATATTTAGAAATTTCAGACTCATAAATTAGGTTTTAATTTTATATGCCAGCATCAATTTTGACAGTATAGTAAATGGAACTGTGCTCACACGCGAATAAAGTTATATATTTTCTTTTGAAATTTTATTTAACAACATTAAGAAATTTAGATTTGAACAATATTTCCTTCTAAGAGTTCACAGAAGAATTCTATTTTCTTTCAGCTTTTTATTTAATTTTAAATCAATGCTTCAATATCTAATATTCATATTTATTTACCTCAGATAAAATATACATAATTAAAATCTTTAAAATTAAAATATATAGTATTTTACTTTCTTTTGTTTCTTTTAATTCCAGTAATATTTCCTTATTTTATGCTGGTTTTTCTTCAATGAAAACAAATGATTTTATTTCGACAAATACTTCTTTGTATTCAAATCTATAAAGAATATAAACAATTAAGAGAGCTTGTCTCATAATTTTCCTCAGCAATTTATTCCAGTTAAAAATGTCCTATCTTTTTGATTCTAGAAAATACTCCTTTATTATTTTGGTATTTTGTCATTATTTTAAATCTTTGAAATGTTTATCGAAATTTTATTCTCGATAATAAAACTCTTATATATAGTCTCGTTTAAAATATGATCATTAAAATTCTTTCTGTTAAACAAAATATGCATAAAGTTTTTAATTGGTTTTTATACATCTTCATACATTATTTTCTTGAAATTCAAGCACATAATGACATATTTTAAAAATATTTATCAATCTTTATAAAATTGAAATACTTTCCAAAAACTTCAGATTTGAATAAAATATTTACGTATAAAAATGGGTTTGAACCTAGTAGAATAAAATTTTTGAGAAGTTTTATACAATGGTTTCCTTTTATATGTGTTCATTACAAATTTCACTTTGCAAGAGGCTAAACATAAATATAATTCATTGAATTCAATTCAAGTAGAATCCTATAATTCAAGTATCTCTTAAAATGGATACAAATCTAAATCGTTTTTATAACGAATAGCATTCGTTTTCAAAGACATCAACTATTTTCATTCATTCATTCATTTATAAATTCGAATTTCTTAAAACATTGAATCTTAGGTTAGAAACGTTTGGTTCCATTCTGAGTAAATAATTTTTGATTCAAAGAAACTTTTTATCACTTGCGCCGAATGAGATTTCGCTTTAATTAAAAACGACTCCGTTTCATTTAGAACGATTTTTTTTTTTCACTTTTAAAATTTCAGAAGCTACCGTCGCCATTTTTTTAATCTTTTTTGTTGTTGTTCCTAAAAGGCAATTTAAAGAAGATTCTTCACAGAATCTTTTTGAAATTTTTCCCCTTTTCGAGAAGAAGATGCGCTTCCGTTTTATTTTCGTTGATGGACATCTAAATGCTTATTTGCTGAGTGCTGTTTTATTTAATACGACAACTTCTCTGACGAGGCAGTAATTATTCAACTCGCTTACTCTTATCTGAATAACCAAAATGCGTTCTTTTTTTATGATCCTCCTTTAAACATTTAATCAAGTTTAACATTTCAGGTCTTCGTCTAAACGCTTATTTCGTAATCTTTTTTTTTTTCCAGAATTCAACTTTAAAAATCTTTAAAAAAATGTTATTTGATTTTGCAACTCGCACTAATAAGTCAGGGAGCTTATTCAAAGGCTTTGCTCGGTATTTCGTAAACAAAAATTGTAAATAAAATGTTACAGGCACAGAAGGCTTTATTTCTTCAAATGTAAAAATAATCTCTTAAGACATGTTTGTGACATTCCTAATTAACTTTTAATTATATTTATTTAACGTCAACAGCAATGTCTCAGATGCATCGGATTTTAGACTTTACTAAATATGTTATTTGCAACATTTTAAAAGAATCCAATTTCTCTTAAGAAGATGTGATGGGTGTTTTTTTCGTTGGGAAAATATAACTTGATACAAAATGAATCCTGTTTTTGTCTTGATATAATCATAGGTTTGGTGTTGGGTTGTTTGACAGACTTAGATACCAAAAAACTAAAATTTTGGTTCTGCATTTAAACAAAGGTAGTTAAAGATTAATGGATACTGTTTAATTTCAAATAAACCTATACTAACCTTACAACTTTTATAAAATCTGATTATTATATTGCAATAAAGTGACTATATAATTATAATATAATTCGATATTTAATTAAAAGATTTGCATGAAAGCAACATAAAAATTTGAAAATTTCTTACTTATTTTAAGACGAATCAAATAGTTCATATATATATATATATGCACAAAGAATATGTATTTTAAAAACTTAATAAGGCGACTTATTTGAAAGTAAATGTGATATTTCATTAACTTAAATTCGTATGAAAATTGGAGATAAGTGTTCCAAACACGAGCCGTAATTGTTCGCATTTGAAAAATGAATAGTCTGGCAAATTCGATGACCTTCGTATGGAATAATGTTGAATGTTTCACATTAAATACTAATTAGCATTGAAAACTGTATTGAGTAACGTAAATATTTTTAAAAAAGAGAGGAAAATAGGCCATTTATAGCTTGTTTGTAGTCTTAATGTTACACTAATTTGGAATAAACAGCTGAATATGAAGTAATACTTTCAAATATTGATTTCAACTGGAACTTAAAGTACTAGAGGTGAGTGGGAGTTTGAAGAATTAAATACAGGGCATCGTTTTCACCTCACATCCGACGGGAGTTATTCTTTAAATTACAATTCATGATTTGTGATTGATATTGATACGAAAATAGGTCGAACATTGAAAACAATTTAATAAATATGACTGAAAATTTTAATGTTATTACGACTAATGGGTAAAAAATTAATTTTATTCCTTAGCTTATATAAGTTATATTTTGCCTTATTCGTATACGATTACCTTACTGTAGAAAATGTGACAAGTGATGAAATTTAGATTTATTACGATGTCTTCGTCATTTAAAACAGTCGCCATTGGTGCGGATTATAAAAACATAGCTACATCATATTCATTACGGTATTAAGGTTCGTTAGTAAATTCTTTAAAGAAACTGTTTTCTACCGCTCTTGACTAGTTTTGTCAATATTAACACTGACTGAAACTTTAATCCGGTGTTTACTTTCGCCTTTAGATGTAAATATTTTCAAAAATATTCTTGCATACTTTTAAGCTGCTGAGATATGTTCATCCAAACTTCTGGAGAAAAATGTTCAAATTTGAAAGAAGATAGACTTTAATGTATTAAAACAAAATAAATTTATATTATTTAAATTATGTTTGAAGACAATGTCGTGTTTTAATACTTGTAGAATCAAGTTCACGATAGTTATGTCAGATATTAAACTTATGAAGTAATGCTTATAATTATAAATTATCATTTATATATGTATGTATGTAAATATTTTGAAAATAATTACTTTTGTGACTTAAGAATAATTGGAAGAATTTGAAATTATTAAACGTGAGAAATATTAGTAAAATGTAATATACAGGGTATTGCAAAAGAATATTCTGACTCTGAAAAGCTAACAGTTTATTACAAAATTAAAGAAGTTACAGACTCTTACAGCAAATTGAATTAAAAATAACGTCTTAAAGTTATTAAAATTAAAACTGTTAAATGTTATCACTTTAAAATAAACACGATCGATATCCCCTAGATAATAGGAATTATCCCTAATTTTTTTTTCAGAATGTTCGGTATTACAGTTTGAATGATTGCACTCATTACTCTTAAATCAAATGCCCCCAAGAATTTTTGATTTAACACCCAGCGATTTTTGATTGTTTGTTTGGGGATACTTAAAAGTAGCTTTTTCTCCTACACTATGGGCGATCATCAACAAGCTGCTGCCATGCAAACAACAAAACTAAACGTGCTGGTAGCTACGCACCCCCCGAACCCACCCCCCCCCCCCCGGGGGGGGGGGAGTTCTATAGAACCGTGGGTTCAAGTCCTGATGCCATGAAAGACATGCCGTGCAAAGGGGCTTAAACGTGTTGAAATTCCAATTCCCCATGACGACATGGTGAAGAAGTTTGAAAACCGGGCCGCCCCACCAGCTCAGATGTCAAAAAGGGCTCAAAATTACGAGTGAGTGAAAGTGAAGTTTAATGACTCAAGAGTCAGAGATAGTAATGATGCACCAAACAAGATGTAACTGTGGTTGTGACGTTTGAAAAAATTGAAAAAAGATTAAAAAGAAGTTAGACAAGAAACAGGGTCGAAAACAAAGAAGAATACCTAGGGTTTCCCGTGTGCGCGTCACCTGTGTTTACCTAAGACAGTAAACCTAAGGGGAAAAATATCAGTTGCGTGTCTCTGGTTCATGATGTTAATACCTTCCTGAAGAAGGCACCTCCTGAGGTACCTGATAAAATCCCAAAGGTCTTACTTACATAGTCACTTAGATCTATCACTTACATAGATGTTTTAAATATGCGTTATGGATACAGGAGTTAACAAGTAACACATATGAACATATATTTGTAATGCATACAGGTATATGTATCAGGTATATGTATCATAAAATTATATGAAAATTAATATGTTTTTCATTCGGTAAGTGTGTTCAGAGTTTTGAATAACTATGTGACAACAGTCCAAGACAACCAAAAGAGATAGAATTATAACTCCGTAAGTAAAAAAAAAAAAAAAATCCGAAATATTCTTAAGCGTATTTTTTTTTTATTTAAATCACAATAATAGGATTTCAGTATAAGTAGGTGGTTTAGAGTGTCTATTCGTTTGAAATAATTGCTTTTATTTATTTATTTATTTTTGCAGACGGTTACACTAAACCCTCTTTATTCCATCATGTTCAGGACTCGGCCGTCTTGGCGATCATTGAGCGTCTATAAAGTTTGAACGCGGATATCAAAGATAAATCATTCGATAAAAATTTAAGTGATTAAAACGTGTATTAATGTATTTACGTACATTTAAAAAAAATAATCTCAATGTCAGGGCTTAAGTAAGTTCTTTATTATAAGGCTCTACCTACAGCTAGCCGGGATAGCATCAAATCAAATTCTCAATTGATACAAGAGGGTTACAAAAATTTTCGCAGCGTTGCGAAACATTTCAAAATATTCTACGCATTCTGAAGCTGTGCGGGATTATATAAATATCCCACAAAATATTTCGTCTCCTATTCTGCTATCTTCAAAATTAAGTTCAAATATTGAACATTAATTGAATATTCCTGCAATGATAAAAAAAAACATAGCACAAAAGAAAAATTAATACAGTTGAATGACGGTTTAAAAAATTGTAAAGAACTGCTATTACATTGTTTCTTGATTTGGATTTCTTTTGCAAAAAAAATATTACATATTACACACAACTTAATGCGTCCTTTGAGTTGTGTTTTTTCTTTAGATCCGGCATATTTCGACAAAATTCGGTATCGCGATTATAGTGCCAAGGTCAACAAGCGCTCGAATACACACGAAAAAATCCAAAAGTCGTTAGATGAATCCCTGACGGATAACAGAATATGCCAACCGTGGATTGTCAGATTAAAAATGGTTCAAGTTATATTCCTTTATAGAATATGTTTTTATTATGTATTTATTTATTGGTTCCATTGACATTTTGTAAATTAGAGGAAATCGACGATTTATTTTACTTATATACGTATATCTACAGTCTTCGAATACATATATATTTATAATGAATATACGAAATATTAATAATGCCTAAGTATGGGTAATATATGAAAATAACAGTTAAGTTTTATTAACTATAATATATTATTGTTTAAAGTATTGTATTTTAAAGTCTTTAATATAAACATTGATCAAACATTGAAATTATTCTTGATGACATACAACTAAGACTAATAAAGACTTATATATCAAGGATATTCTCTAAGAAATGTTTTCTAGCCTTATTTGAGATATTTTTTCAAAACAAACTAAATTGATGACAATTTAATCTAAAATTTTTCTATTTTTTTGAAATATCATCTTTAACTGCTTACAAAAAGACGGCTAAGAGACATTGTTTTGTGCACATTTGAATTATCTCGATCCAAATTTTGAATTAAATTATTGCTGAAAGTAATAAAGAGAAAGGGAATCGATGAATAAATTATTACAAAAATCTCTAGTTAACTTAAAAATATAATTGAGTTAAAATGTTTTTTATATATTTCAAGTAATCATTATCTGTTTTATCAATCTTGAAAAACTTTGCATAAAACTTTTTCTTTTAATATCACAAAATTCTTTTTTCTTAGTCATTTTCGTTAAGCATTTTAGAATGGAATTGATTCTATCTTTTTATTCTAGTTATTACTGATTCTATTTATTCGTTCTTTTTCTGATGAAATCTATATTCTAAATCTCCTCAATCGCTTTTTAAAAATCACCCTTTTCTTTAAAACAGCCTGTACATCTTTAGATATTTTAAAACTTACTAGCGAATAAAACTTTCTATCCATCATTCTAGCAATCCAGGACAAAGAGATATATAAGAACATTCATTTGTCAAAAAGAAAAATTAGAATGAATAAAAACTTTGATTAATATTCATTCATTTTAGCGCTTCAGCTTGAAACAAAGAACATGGTATTGTCACTTCTTCTGTAGATGTTCTCATAAGCTAAAATTTTTAATCTTTTTATTCAAATAATTCTATTCTTATTTTTTTTCTCGCATAACTTTGACGCAGCGCATTGTTCCATTTGGCCAAACGTAACACGTCATCAAACATTTATTTCATGCATGCGCAAAAAGAATAAACGCCATAACTTTAACACTTTTTCCGCATCATGGACTAAACCTTTAAAATGTCATTTCACTTCTTACGTGATTCGACATAAACAATAAATAATCTGCTAAAAATAATCTTTTTTCCGGGTAACTTAAGCCAGAATCGATTTCTATTTTTTATAAAAATGCTGGAATTGGCGCCGTGCTATCTTTTATCTCTTCGGATATCGATTATAAATTTATCATTTTCTCAAACCTCAAAGGATCTGTCACTGATGCAGCTCGTAAATGTCAACAGATATTTTTAGTTGTAAACTTGCTGAAAGAAATAACGCGATACTTTTAAGTGACATTGTAATAAGTGTACAGGTACTATCACATTGTTTTCTTATCATTTTAATTTTGAGCCGAAAGATTTTGTTACTGATTTTCCAAACATCTTGTCATTCTTTGATTGTAAGATATTTCTGCGTAATTTATTCTTGAATTCGATTTCCACAAATGTATGAAAGATGTTTGTTTACATCAAAATTAAAATGCTATATTTGCTAATGCTGATAATTTGAAAATTATTTAATAATTATGTTAATTCTGAACAAATAAATCCCTAAACATATATAAAATAAGTATTGCTTTAAAACATATTTCATGCTCTTAGCAGAGTAAGCAGAGTAATGCATTGTTATTTAAGTTTTCAAAACAGTGATTTCGACTATCAAATGGACTTGACTGTAAATTTTAAAAAGTAATAAGAAACCAAATGTGACACTCTTACTTTAAATATATATATATGTGTGTGTGTGTGTGTGTGTAAAAAATATCATATTTTTTTTTCAAAAAGATAATATTTTACCAGCTTAAATTAATATGTTGCAATTCTAACTTCACTTAAGAACTTAATAATTTACATAAGTGCTTTAATACACCTCTAAATCGAATTCTTTATTGTCATTTTCTTAATTTTCTGACCGAGTCCAGTTGAAAATCATAACCATTGACTTAAAAACATAAAAAAAAAGTTGTACACGGCTCCTAAATGCACACATATACATACATACATACATATATATATAATATTACAGAGATATAGAGCTTTAGTAATCAATATGTATGGATGTTCTTTTCACTTCTTTTTTTTTTTCTTTTATAAATATTTTATGATAAACATTTTTGCGTTTGATAGTAAATTCTACTTTTACTTTTTCTTTTCAACGAAGTTGAAGAAATGTATTCATATTGTCCTGTAGAGATAAGGTTTTTCATCATAAAAATTATTTTTTCCAGATTTACGTCTTTTCGGTAATATTTTTTTATATTATGTATAGCATAAAAATATATAGAAAAGAACCGTGATATTTTCTCCCGGTGTATGAATAGGATCTTATGATTACATTACATCATATGGAACCTTGCGGTAAGGTTACGAGTTTCCTGGCCAGTTGGTCATGGATTCCTGGATGATTTAATCAAGGACTAGAACGTGCGTTGTAATGGAGTAGCTTCTGCAAATAAAATGAATAACAAAAACTTCGATTAATATAACACTAGCTTATGTAATCTTGACATTATGATTGGTCTGAAATTATGAAATCTATTGGCAGCAGTTTTACTCTAAACTATTACATGATTTAAATAATTTAGCGAAATGAATTTTATGAAATCAAATGTAATCATAAAAGTTAAATTTTTATACCAATCAAAAAATCAATTTCTTTCGTTGCAAGTTATCGGATTCATTATATGTATTATCACTTCATAGGTTTCTTTTATGGAGAAATTAAGAAATGTAAAGCACAGATTATAAAACGCAAGGAATTTTTAAATTACCAAACAATGTAACCATTGCAAGTCAGTGCTTCGGTTAATAACTTTTGAAAGAATAATTCAGTTAAATTAAATAAATTTAAAACTTGTTAGAGATAGAATATTAATGTATTTCAAGTAACACGACTCTGATGAAAAATTTACATATCTTTGAAATATATAATCCAAAGAAATTTTGAAAAACAAACAGGTTGTTTTTCGCTCGTTATTTGTAAAGTGTTTTCGAGAGTTTCATTTAAAATAAAAACTTTTTGCTCAAACTTTTAAAAACAAAACTTTGATGTATTTTGTTATATATAACAATCGAAATCTTTCTTATCTCAAGAACAGGAAAGAGTTTTGCTCTGGTCAGATATATTTTCTTTTATATTGTCTTCCAATCTTCTGAAGAAGCCTTTAGGCGACATGTTTGTGGCTCTGTCATTCGATTACGCTGGCACTGAATTGACGCTGATTGGAAAACCTAGTGCCACGTGTCCTAATTTAGTCCAATCACGGTTTGTCAACAAATCCGCTACCTAACAACTATTCCCTGACCGAAGCACTTCTCTTTTTCCATTTTATCTACCTTTTTCCTTATTTTGTTAGAAAGTAATGTTATTCAAATTAGCCACGTCTTTGAAGAATTCTTCAAACGACTTTTTTTTATTCTAGTTTTTGTTTTTGTTTTTAGAGTAATTTTTCTCATCCTTTTCCCTCGGAGGCATTCGATGCGTCGAGATTTCGAACTTTTTCATTTTGTTTTTTTATTTCCCCCCATCCTCTTTTAAAACGGGACGGATGTAAAGAATGTCGGAGAATTCTTGTTGCGTTTTCTTCCTTGTTAGAAGCAATTTTGAGCGCAATTTCACCTGACAGGCATGTCGAACGGTTATGCTCTGGAGGAAATAAAGTTTGGAATGAAATTTTGATGAAAATTGAGGAGTGTGAAATATTTCAACCCCTTTTGTCTAGCTACCATACAGCATTCTTGGGGAGGGAAGTGCTTTTTTTTTTTAAAAGGATGTTTGATGTAGAATTTCTTTTTCATATTCGTCACTCATTGTTTTATTTTCATCAAGAGGTGAGAACGTTGTTTGGAGATACAGACAGTAAAAATAGAATCTAGTTTTTAAGTCAAAAGTTCCTCTTTGTGTAATGCTTTGATAAGAAAAATCTGTATAAATAGAAGAATAAATTTATACATAAAACAAGTTAAACAATTTCGTAACACAACTTTTTTTTTATGTTCCCAATCGCAATATCTTAAGTTTCTAATTATAATGTTCAAAAATATTCCGCACAGTTAACATCATTAATAACTAGGTATTTTGATTATTACAAAATATATATACGAAGATTAATAAAATTTACTCCCTGGGGAAGTGGGTTTACATATGTTAATCTATTAATTAATTTATCATATTAATAATTCTTATAACAAATAGTTTAATTTCAATTTGAATATTTAAATACATTAAGAGGAAATCTGACGTTCTGAAATTTATTTGTCATTCTAATTATTTGATCACAGATGAACACTGCAAATTTAGTTCCCGTAAATCTCCTTAGAAATATTAATTTAATCAAAGTTTTTGGGGCTCAGTTTATCTGAATAGCTTTATGATTCATTTTAATCAAATGTAAATTAATTCTTTTTTTTTATATATATAAAAGCGCTGCGTGAAACGTTGCACATGTATTATATTGCGATAGATTATAAAATGATGTATTTCTGTACATTGAAAAGTCAAAAAGCTATCAAATATTTAAATTTATGCGATTCATTACAAGATGCAATGATTTCTGAACTAATAAAATTTGCTTAAGAAAATTTTGCTATGCATCTTATTTCAAAACCTTCCTTACGTAGCGCATCCCACATAAAATTTACTTTTCTAACAATATCCTTAAAATTACGCAGTAGTCTTCATTGAATAAATAAAATCGGTAACAAAGTCAATGTTCAAAGAAACAAACCCATAGCAAAAACTTCCATTTCACCCTGAGGGATAATATGTCATCAGGAATCCCATTCCACACATATAATCCTGCCGTCAGTCAATCCGTTCCTCCACCTCCATCAAAAATTCAAAACAGGCTCGAACCAGCATCTCATATCTTATAAATTGCCATAGTATGAGATTTCGAATGTTATCCAATCTTACTTTAATCTACGGGAACGACCCCTTCATTCTAAATTGTATCCAGACTTTTCAACTCCAATGTCTAAGACTGGAAGGCATAAGGGCTACATAAATAAAATTTCCATCAAAAATGCAAAGGGAGGGGGTGGAATAAGCAGCAAAAACAAAATAATTCTACCCTAAGTATGAACAGAAGGGATTACATATCCCTTCCTAACCCAAACTAAGCCCTAGGCCCATGTAATTGTGTTGCTGGGGTTTAAAAAACCCCTGTTCTCTATCCCTGCTTCTTACACCCCCGACCAGACTTTTACCCTATTAGAAGCTACGAAGAAAACCATATAGGTAGACGACCTTGCATATATTTAAATAAAAAAAAGTGCGAGTTAGGTTGTATTTTTTCGTTTCTCGGGGACAATGGGAGAGGGAAGTTTATGTCATACGGTCCTTTGCATTTGGCTGTCCTCATCGATCAAAGTTTAGAAAGACAGACAGGGGATGGGAAAGTGGGTGTCTCAAATGCCATATGTCTCCCTCCAGTGTTGGAGTCTATCAATCTCCATCAGAGGCAGAGAGAGAGAGAGAAGCTGTATCCAGTGAAATGAACTTGGAACGAATGAGCTTTGGTACTTTACGGGGGAGAGAATCTTCAGGGTCGGATTGTGGATGGAATTTTTAAGAATAGTACTGTTGGAATTGTATCTACGCAAATTTGGTAGGTTTGAATAAAAGACATTAGAGTGACTGTAGATGGTGATGGGAAATCCTTACGGTAGATAAACTGACTAGTTTGCTTCAAATCGAAGTTCTCTGGCGGTTAAGAGCTTTGTGAATAAATTTAAATTAAGCTTCCCAATTAAATTCAAATATGAAAGTAAATTTTATCGCACGACATTGTAAGGAACTTTTGACAGAGAATTATCAGTTCAGAGAGAAGAGAAAGGTAGAGGTGTAGTCTTTGTAATGCGGAAAAGGTCACAAATCCTTCGGATGATGTAGCTTCATTATTTGAAATTTTTTTTTAATAATGTTGTCAGAAAGCATTAACCTTAGTTCTACATTTATGAGCTGTATGACTAAATAAGCATAGGTTGAAGAAGCAATTGCGTCAGTAATCATCACTTTGTTTAATTTGTATTAATTTTTTTTTAAATTTTGCATGTAAAATTGATATTAGCTTCAGAAATTTTCAATTAGCTTATTGCTAAAATCTGGCGAGTATTGCACCAATCCAGATATCCATGTCGTCCATTCACACATTAAATGAAGAGATACCATGTTGTTACTCATTTTAAGGACGTTTCATTTTGATCATCAAATCCATTGCCAATCCAGTTAGTTATAAAGGAAAGTTATTTTAAATTCTTGAATAAATATTAAACTAACCTGATATAAAAAAATTATTTAAATGAAATATACAAGATTGGAAAACTGTGCTTTCTTTATACCCGAGCAAAACCTCAGAATAAAATTAATAATGCTTAAATTATAGTTTTCTTACTCTAAATTTATATTAAAATTTCAATAGTAGTAGTAAAAAGTTCCATAAACTCAAAAAAAAAATTATTCTTTCATAAACAAATCTTCTCAAATGCCACTATAATACACCATACTACTCTATAAGATAGCTGACAGATAATTTACTACATTTCCCTCACATAAGAGGAGTATATATTATTTGTTGAGTATTGAGAAGATGCAAATGAGTTGTACAATAAAAAGTGTTGCACAATAAAAAAAATCGCAAAACCATTCTTGGTTTTTGTTTTCAATTATGATATCCCAACAAATAAATAGAGAATTACATGATAGATTTTCATGTATTTTACTTATAATACTTTTTCTGTGAATGAATCTTCAAAAGAAGGGAATGCAAATTTCTATAGAGTTTGAAGTTCTAAAAAGGTACAATTCATATGCACTATTATTCACAGGACAAAAAATGCGATTTTTCCGAAAACTTATATATAATTAGTTTGGAATATCAACAATAAAAATTACGAAATTTCTTTTAATACATTTCTTTTGCTTTTTATTGAACATTTTTTAATTGTGTGATATCACGTCCTATAAATTCTTAATAAAATAAAATACACGTGAGTAGACTAATCCTCAATTCGCTTTCTAATTGTCAAGTCTAATTTAATTGACAAACAACGAAATATCGATTTGGTAATTTTCGTTCATTTAGTGTCAGTTTCTCATGAATTTTCATTCGTATTTCTCATCATCATCTCTGAAAAATGATCAAACAATTACCATTTTTACTAACTACATTAATATATATAATTTTAATAGCCCTTGTATGTTAATACGAGTAATACATTAATGTTTTACTTGCTATAGTCTATCCTTGTCCTATAATGTGTGTACTGTAATTCTCTTTATCCGTTATTGTATGTAACTGTAACACTTTGTCCGCTAGTATACTTAGATCTTTGTCTGCTAGTATACTTAGATCTTTGTCTGCCAATACACGTAATTGTAAAAAATGCTTGTATGCTAGCATATACTATAACAGTCTTTGTATAACAGCAAATATTGCAATAATTTTCTTACACAAGTACGTAGCCACGGTAGCCTAGTGGAAATGGCAGCAGACTCGTGGCCGGCGGTTTTCGTCGAGTCGTAGGATCGAACCTTCATGCCATTAAAGACCTGCCATGTAGCTGGAGCTGATGCACCTTAAATCTGTTGAGTCCGAGAGTCCTCCTTTTGGCGTGGTGTAGAAGTTAGGAGAAGGTGGTGCCAGCTCAGGTATAATCCTCGTCATTTGACTGAGGGTCAAAATTACGAGGTTCGTAGCCAATAGCCCTCGTGTTGCTTCTAGCCAAACCAATTATACACACAAGTATATACAATTATCGTTATATACAAGTATATATAATACTCTTTGTACACAAGTACACATTGTAATACTCTTTATATACAAGTACACATTGTAATACTCTATTTACACAAATACATATTGTAATAATCTTCGTGACCAAGTACATGCTGTAATACTCTTTTTTTTTACTAGTACATATTTAAATAATGCTTGTACACCAATGCGCTCTGCAAATATACTTGTGCTCTAATATTTCATATAAAACTCCCTATACAACTAGTACGTATTATAGTAATAATTCTTTACACATTTATTTATACAACTGTAACAATACTTGAGTATAAGGTAAAAAATTAAATATTTCTTGCAACCTTATACTTAAAATTGTAATATTTCTCGTGTAACATCCTATTTAAAAATATAATATCCCTTGTATTGTAGGACAAAAAAAATGTAATATTCCGTGTACCCTTATACACACGTTATATTTCTCGAATGATTATATTTGTAATACTTTAACGCTACTTAAATAATCATAAGTATAATTATCGTTTACCTTCTTTTATAGAACATGTACAATGTATCACAATCACATCGCACTTTTTACTTTATCATTAGTGAATTCTTTTGTTAATAATGCTACATAAGGATTAACTCCGTTTGAAAGAAACATCAAGTACATACTTTTGTCAATAATACTTTCCAATGGCTTATTGCTTGAACTTATTTATTTTATTCATATGATCATTTTCAGTTTAATTTTATTCATTATGCAAATATGTTATACCTGATGAGCCTCCTCTCTTATGTTTTATGTAACGAAAATACATCCGACAGTTAAAAGTTAGAGAAGCACCTTATGATAAAAAATGTTTACGTGGAAAATGAAGTATAATTTAGAAAATGTTTTTTTTTACCCGAAAGATTACGAGAACTAAGGATTAAAATTCTCTGTTAAGAATAAGTAGCGAGAAATAATTAAAAGATGTTGGAAAATGATGTCTGATGTTGCAAAAAAAAGAAGCTGAGTATTAGATATTAAATTATTATAATGAAAAAGAAAACAGAGAAAAAATTAATTAATCCTAGGAGTATTTTATATGCGTATAAGTTTGGCAAGAATTTAAACATCATTATTTTTCGTATTCTTGTTTCTTACATTAACACTTTAAACATTCATAATGAATACACTGAATAAAGTTAGTGAAGTTTATAAATTCATTTAATGATATACTTTGATATAGTTTTTTTGTATATTGCTTTATAATTAGTTAAATTTTTTTTTTTAAAAAAAAATTCTGTTTTATGTTTACAATTTAGTAAAACGCATATATATATTTAATGTCTATGTTGATTGTTTTATTTAATAAAATAAGCGTAGTCTAATTAAGTATTTTAATCCGAATCTCTTCACAATGTCTTAATTAAATTTTTAATTAAAAATATTTTTCAGTTGTTGTGTACTTTCATTAACCGGATTTGTTAAGGAATTATAGCAGAATGGTAAAACGTATAGTTAGTTTGAAAAAATAATAGGGTCAAAAATAAATTTATAATATTTTTTTTTCGTTTATTATTTCAATTTCTTCAATCCTTCTTTCTTTGAAAAATATTGCAAAAGATTATAAGCCAATGTAAATTACACTCTTTCTCTTCTCTTTTAATTGACTTTTCTAAAAAAAAGAGTTGTATGATATAAGATAATCGTATGAAATAAAATTATCAGGTTATATAATTCTGGATAATGGGGATAATGGGCTATTTGTTTTCTCCATTTTTTAACTATGTTACAAAGGATTATAAACCAATATGAATGACGCTCTTTCTCATATGTTTTAATTGTTTTTTTCTGAAAAATAAGAGCTGTATGATATTAAATAAGATGTATATGAAAATGGCTATCAGATTTTATTTAATGTGTTACTTGTCCCATTTTTAATTATTTAAATAAAATCACTTCCGAATTTTAAACTGTTAAATCTTGCGTTTACCTTTCCCGTTTCCCTTACTCTTGTAACACCCCTTTATCATCTCCTTCTACCATTATCAGTGTAAAAGTCTAATCAACATAGAGCCCCCGTTGTACTCGTTGTAGATAAAATTGATTCATAGGAATATCAAAACAATGATTTGTCGTTTAATATAAAGCTTAGAGATGACAATATTAATCTAATATTTATTTACATAGATTGTGTATTGAAGAGGCGGGAAGGGGGAATTAAACATTTTTTTTAAGAAATTGTAATCATTTGTTCCATATTAATTTAAAATTATTAACCTTTTCCATATATACAAGCATTATTTCCCCCTATTCCTACAAGCATTATTGTTTTACTCAAAATTATTCTCTAAGAATTGCAAAGAATTATTCTGAAGAAAAATTGTTTTTCTTTAAAAACAATTCTTGAACGTCGTTCATATGAAAACTCAAGGTAATATTCTATTCTACGTCATTCTAATAAATTCTAATAATCATCTAATGGTATATAATTTTAATAAATTTTAATAGTTTTGCAGTTCTACGAAATTCTAGAAATGTTAAGTAATAATTATTTTTCTTTTCTTTTAAATAGCAATTTGTTTGATATGTAACTTAAAATAATTTACACCTTCCCTACAATTAAATATTCAAGAATAAATAATAAAACTCACAGAATTGCAAAGAATAATTCTTGTGAAAAATTGTTTTTGATGTAAAAAAAATATCTTGAATGTTTTTCATGCATAAAATTCTAGTACGATGTTTCTTGAATCAACTAATCAGATATTGTTTCATGATGCGTTTGGGAATCGGGCTGTATTGCAATTTTCAATTCAACTAATTCTTTAGGTTTTTATTCAAAATTCCTTCCAATGAAATGAAACCTGACTTATGTATATTAAATAGAAATTATGAAGTGAAGTGAATTGATTTGGTAAATTAGAACTATAAGCAGCGAAAAAATGTATAATAAGAAACTCAGAGAGAGTTGGAGTAAATTGAGGAAATTAGGTACTGGAGCTGAATCCATAACTGAAGGAATAGACCGATTAGTCGAAGAATTTCTGCATAACTAGAATAGTTCGATTTCGAGGAAAGGACTCAAATCCTCAACTCCAGTTATTCTATTCTCTAAAACCCGGGTAAGGGGGTCATAGATATTCTCATTAATATTATAAATGGTAATTCAGACGTATTTAGGCAAGTTTTCTATACAGGCAATAAAATAATAAAATTTATGGAATCCATAACATGAATAAAAGACCTTGGTTATTATTACTGAATGAATTTTACTTACTGTACTATTGTTTTGGGACTAAATAAATTAAATTTAGTATCGACCGAAGAAGAGAGTCATAGAGAGGCAACACTCTGTGTTGGATTTCCTGGAATGAGATACCAGTACTGTTATCGTTAACACAAATTACGACGATGGGCTAAATGTTCCATACTGGGTTCCCTATAGGGACTTGCTTACTTTAGTGAATATGGGGTTTACGACCCAGATATACCTGAAGAATAATTCCACTTTCCCATTGGTTTATGGAATTTAATATACATAGGTAAATTACATGGGTTTAATATACATGGGTACTCGGAGATTCTTTAGAATTCTTTCTCTGTTCTCGAAACTCCTCCTTATCACACTTTTTCTTCCTTCTTTCACCTTATATAGAAATATATTTATAATAATTACATTCATGATGATCTTTAAATAGTAAATTAATGAGTGTTTGGCATAGATTAGTGAAATATGCCCCACATTCCAATAAAATCAACAACCAATCAACTGGTATTACATTCCATTAAGCCCGTCTTTGCCATCAGTCAAAGAATAGGACTCACACTTAACTCAATTTTGGAACTAAAACCTGCTCCAACACTTATATTACATTTTGACTTTATTGATCTAGAAAAAGCAGCATAATTTATTATATTCTCTTTTCTGTTTGAAATCATTCAATTTCTCTTGTATACTATATAATTCGTCTTCAATAGGGTTTTTTTTTGTATGAAACTAATACTTAATTTTTACTGTTAAAATGAAAAAAAAATGCTCATTTATAAAATATTTAAAAATTTTAGGAATACTGTATTATAAATGTATATGTTCGTGTCGTAATTGCATGACTTTATTTTAATGCTGGAATATCTTTTCTTATGCGAAAATAGGTTCTAAGTTTATGCACTATTAGGTGACGAAAATGTCACAAGGAATAATGGACCGATGCACGTTACATTTAAAAAGATCACAAAAGTCTTAATGTGAGCAAGTGAACATAGGTGCTAATTTCGATGATGTTGAAGTTGAATCACAGATTTGAATCCTGATTACACCTAAACAACCTTGTATGGGACAATGGGGGCACTTGTACTTTTTACTGAACTGGGGTCCAAAGTCTTTAATTGACATGGTTAGGAGGGAGAGTAAAGTACTACGAATGTACGGAGAAGTACGGATGTTACCCACAGCATTTGGCGATAGTTAAAAATTACAGAGATAGTCGCCAATACCTCTGAAGATAATGCATGCATGTGTATGTGAGTGGGTAAATGAAAGTAATTCAAGCAACCAATCTCTAAGTTCGTAGTGCAATGTTAAAGTTAAGTTAGTGAAATATCAACACTCGTGTCAACCTCATATTTCACAATGTCTCATAATGACGAGATGCATCATCATTAGTCCATTATGTAATTCTAGTAAGAGGTCAGGTAAGAAATACAGGGATACATAACTTTATCATAGGGCAATTATTGATAGTCATTGCATATCTCATACGATCAAAATAAAATTAGTCACGCATAATTAATCACTAAATTCCTACTATTAGTTCATTCTCTCCCTATATATATTTTGTTCAAATTTTCAATCGTTAATAAAATAATTTGTATTCATCCACTCAAGTTCAAATACATTTTTTTTTAAACTTGTAGTGGATGACACTTGATGTTAATACAGCTTTTTATAAATATCAATTAAATTTAATTGGTGAAAATGCAGTTTATCCTAACCTCTTAGCGCGATGTCAAAAACTGTCAAACTTGGCGATTTTTTGGCCACGAAGCGGACCAGGGTAGCCATATTTAGCAAAATACCGCCAAATAATTCCTGTCGTCTAGGGTGGTTGGACTAAACTGCATTCCAACCATTTAATTTACCGGATGAATTTATTTTGCCACTTAATATTGTGATTCTGTCATATGTTTTTAGAAATTTATATTAAATGTAATTATTTAATAAAAAGTAACTAAAATAAAAATTTTCTTTTTTGACCTAAGTAGGAATTGACTTAAATTTTTTTTATATATATTACTAGTTTTTTTTATGTCTGATGGTATGGAAATTGAGTGCACGGTACAAGCCAGCTCATATATCACACCTAGCACTTGACTATGGTTTAAATGTACGAGGTCCGTCGCCATTAGATGCTTCACGCTAATAAATAATCAATCAAAAATTAATAGAAGGTGTGAATTAATGAGAGAAAATGAGTAAATGAATAAAATAAAAACACATTAGGAATATATATGAAATGTATGAAACAAAATTAAAAGTAAATTTATATACATGAAGCAAGAATGTAAAGTAAATGAATAGTAGTATGGAATGAAAGAATTTGATTTACGGCAAATTAACAATAATGAATTAAAATAGAAGTTAAGAAAAGAGGAATCAGGATAGGAATTAAATTAATAGAAGAATTAGTGAGCAGTCGGAGAGAAATGACGAATCAAGGTCTTGAAGATGAAAACTATAAATAATTAATAAAGTGAAAAAGGCATTAGATTGAATGATAAAATAATTCAGTGCATTAAAGTTAATGCACATTCACTGCTATGTAATGCTTGCTCAAAATTTAGCACGCATTTCGTGCATCAAAATTACAAGAAAGCATTTCCTATTTACACTAATGAACATTTTCTCGTTGACACTAATGAATTTACTGAAGTTGACTGACTGACAAACAAAGTTAATGAGACTAATTTAATTAAATATACTTCTAATTTCATTAAAAGAATGAAATGTTTCGTGGATAGGGAAAGAGAGAGTCTTTCGAAAAATGATAATGTTATTGAAAGTAACATTTTTTCAGTAGCTACATTTTCTTGCATTCAATAGAATAAAAAAAAATTTAAAAAGTGGCTCTAAAAGTATCTAGATATTATTTTTTCAAAACTTTATCCAAGATAAAGCTGTCTCGTTCTAATCTCTACTTAAACATTATACAAAAGGCACTTGCTTTTAAAAGTAAGTTTAAGTTTTACGTACGTGACAGGGAATAAATTAGAAACTGCTACTTAATTTTAAAGCTCCTGAAATAAAAATGCTCTTCATAGATAATAGAGATAGAGAGACATTTTTTTATTATTAAGTTTATTATTTATTAGCCAGGAAGAAAATTAATAGTTTTTTTCTTTAGCATAAAGTTGGTTAATGTTTTTCCTCTGGCTTAAGATTTTGTGACATAATTTATCATGAATCTAAAGCGGTTGTTTTTCTTCAACTTCAGAACTTTCAAGTAATTCTTATTTATAGCTTAAACTTCCTTCTCCTTTCTGACAAGATCTAATTAAGAATTTTATTTATGGATTGTTTATACACACATATATATTTATTAATACGATATATAGTATCTGTACAGAAGTAGATACATAAGATTATTATTGCTGTTGTAATATATATGGTTATTCTATTCGAAATTGAATTCCATTAGTATGGTTTTTCAATTATAATGAATTTTCAATTAACGCAGACAATTTCCATCTATATGCTTTATTTTCAAAAGGAGAAATAACTATTATTTTTAAAGTACTGAAATCAAAAGTATTGAAATGTTAATTATTAGTTTCTTTGATAAATAATAAATAATTATTTCCCCCTTTATTCGAGAAAATAAAATAATAATAATTACATTTCTATGAAAATTGTTGTAAAGAACATAATTAATCACTAAATGTGCTGATTTCATTTTTAAATAATTATTCAATTAAACATTAGAATTAAATCAAACGATAAATTATTGAAGCAGACAATATTATTCTTTACAATTATTAACAATAAAATAAACGATAAATTTTTAAATTAAATATATTTTAAACTAAATGTAATAGGAAAACTTTATTATGACATATTTTGGAAAATTAATTTCATTACTGGTGAAAGCAGGCTTCAAACGTATATTATATATGTTTTATTTCGATCCAATCAAATAATTTAGAAGGAATTTATTATGACACGTTTCTGAAAATTAATTTCATTACTGATGAAAGCAGACATCAAATATATATGTAAAAGCACAATAAAATTTGAAAAGTAGTCAGCTATATGAGTGTGAAAATGTTGAACTAAAACTATAGCCATCATATTAAAAGGGATTATAGCCTTTGCTGCTCCATATCCCACATAAATCAATAAATAAATAAATGAAATAAACAATAGCCATTATATTGGATAATAAAATATTAAAACAAAATGTAATCACTACTTTATAATACTTACTAAAGGTTCAGCCAATAAAACTAATTTGAAAGTTGCTTATTTGCTTTTAAAGTGATTGTCACTTATCTTATACGCATCTACAAAAATGTCACATAATATTTCTATAGAAATATAAGCATAAACTTATTGCTTCTACTGTATAATATATATGGTTATTCTATTTGTTATTGATATTCTTTAACGTGAATTTCGATCAAGAAAACTTTGATTAACATATAAGATTCTCCCATCTGTGACATATAGATTTTTCTGAATAAGTATTTCTTTATTTACTATACGGTATTCAGAAAATAATATATTAGATAGCATTATGTGTATAATACAATATTTCACCGTAATAAATTGAATGATAAAATTCGTGAGAAAGAATTCATTTATTATAGGACAACATTCACATTATCTTAAAACACATTACTATATTATGTAATAAGTTTTAATTCATACGAAAAAATGTGACGTATTATATATGTTAATTCAATTCAACGAACCATCATCTTAGAAAGTTCTAACTAGTTTTTAGACTTATTTTCTAAGTTAATGAAAAGAATAAATTTACAAAACTATGTGCAATATGTGGGGTTTTTTTCCAAAGCAATGCTCCGGATTAAAAGTGGTGTTCAATGTTTTTTCACATAAACACGTTAAATGACATAATATAATTTGGTATTTTATCAAATGTTAGGTAAGGATTTATGCGTAACTACGAAGACAATTTTTCTTAAAATTGCTTACATTATCTAAATTTTTGGAAAGATTCATTTTGCAAAATATTTTTTTTTAATTTCGCATGGAATTAAATTAATTTTACTACCTGCACTTTTTCTCTAATTAATCGATTAAAATGCTTAGATGAATAGTAAATATTTATTCTCGTTTATTTCATTATATGTGTTTATTTTTCAATTGATCGTATATGAATGTAAGAATATTAAATATATTTTTTTTCTTGATAATTTTTATATACACAATCAATTGCTGAATAAAGTATATTTTTAATATTAACCTATTGTAACAACTACCAAAATGTCTTGTCTGATTGTATTCCAAACACGATTTTTTTAAAAAAAATTTGAGATTGATGATTCATTTTAGTGTTTTTATATCTAAGAGTTATTTAGTTATACTTCCCAGTTTTGTTCTTGGTTTGTTTTAATAACTCTATTTGATTTTTCTTATTTTATTTATTCAGTTTTGTGTGCTGTATATGTTGAGTTATTTTTAATTCTTTATGAATTATTTCATTTAAATCATCAAAATTTAACGTCATTTATTCTCCTAATTCTAACTTCCATAAATTGAGATAACTAATTTTAGTAAAAAATGTCCCGGAGTTAAGAATTCAAATAAAAGAATACTTTGTATTTAAATTACTAGCTGCGGTAGCCAGAGATTATGGTTGCAAAATGGTGGCCGGCTTTGTTCAGTCGAGTCTTGGGTTCGAGTCCTAAGGTGACCAAAGACCCGGCGGATGCATGTTAAATCGTTCGAGGCTCCAAGTCCTCCGGTTTACATGCTATGGAAGTTTGGAGAGTAGAGTTCCAGCTCAGTTGTTCTTATTACTTGATTGTGGTTCAAAATTACGGAGTTTGTTGCCAGTATCTTATATGTGCGACATTGATAAAATTATCAGTCAATCCATTTTATTTAAATTATTAAAAAAATATTGTTTCATAGCATAAATAACGTAAGAGCCTACACAAAAAATTATTATTTTACATGTTAAGGAAAACAGAAATACATAAAATTGTAGGAAAAGATCCTTTAATGAAAAAAAAATGCATTTACAAGAACATTGAATCTCTAAACATCACATATTTTTTAAAATACTTTTATATTATAAAATTTAACCTTGCATATAAAACAAAAATGTTAAATACAATACATTTTTCATCCATCTTCTAAACAATAAAAAACTATTTTAACTTTTAAGATATATACGCAAATATCACTAATGACTTTATTACAAAAAAAAGGTTGTTGTTTTTTTTTTAAATTTATTTTTCAGTTAAAATATTTTTTTTTCCGTGTACTGGTGTGACATGTTACAGACACATTAAAAATTGACGTATGCCTTTTTGACTGTTTCAGATTCAGTTTACATAAGTGAATCCAAAGAGTCTTTCAATTATGTTTGTTTTGATTAAGATTGTGTTTTGATAAATTAATAGGAAAAATATTTGACGATGACTGATCCTTCTCTAAGCCGATAAAGAGATTAGTGGTTTACATTTTTCTGTCTTCCACTTTTCTTTGGAATGTGTTTTTAACTTATCCATTTTATTATTTACTTGACTTTGTTACGTAAAAAATGGGCACAGCTTGATTATACAGCAAATATTCCACATCTAGTTTTTTTTGTATTATTATTGCTTTTATCTCGAATCTTCCTTATCTGAGGCCTACGAGGAGTGGCTATTAAATAACGAGACTGACTATGTAAAACATTTTACTTTGATGTCATACATATTTACTTATGACTTCAATATGCACCCCTCCTCTATCCCTACAACGTCCATGCGAATCTTCCTTTATTTTAAACAATACTGGAAGTGTTCTTCGTTCAGCTCATTCAGAACTCGTGCCGCTCTTTCTTTAGAAACTTCAACGGACTCAAATCTTGTTTCTTTTAATGCAGATTTAACTTTAGGAAACAAATTGAAGTCACATGGCGCGAGATCTGGTGAATAAGGCGGATGGTCTAAGACTGAGATTCTGTAATTGGCTAGAATCCTCTTGACAGACAATGTGGAACGAGCCAACGTATTTTCTTGGTGGAGAAATTTGCCAATCGGATTCCTTGTCAATTCCTACAATCGCAGCAATCACACGAATACTTAACCGACGGTCAGATCGAACCAGATTACCGATTATTTCGATATGGTCTTCCATTTCTGACGAGGAAAGGCGATTCGGGTGTGTATCATCTTCAAATGCTTTTCGGGCATCTTAAAAATGCTTAAGCCACGCAAAAACACGTGCAGGCGATAAACATTCATCACCATATATTTCTTTCAATATATTATCAGTTGTGCTGTTTCCACGTTTCATGAGAAATTTCACAACAATTTGTTGCACACTTATCATTTTTCCAGTGAAAAAAAGTAACTCCATTGCGAATGAAGGCTACAGGTATACAGATTTGCTTACAGAAGCAATAGTCGTTGCATTCGAAAGAGAAGACTGCACGTTAAAAAGCTGTCGATCACTTGTGTTTGGGGCATGCGTACTTCTTGTGTAGCAGCGTCAGTCTCGTAATTTAATAGCCACCCCTCGAATATTCAAATTAAAAGTATTTTAATTTTTCTTTAACTTTCAAGTATCTTTATTTTTATGATGTCTTAATACACTTGAAATATTTTATTCTTTAACAATTGTATGTATTACACTATAGTCTGTTACTTTACAATAGGTGCTTCAAGGTCAGATTTTTTCCCACTACTGTCTGTAACTATGGTAACAACAGTTGAGAATAGATATCACTTTTTCCCTTTTTAGTTTTATTTTCCTAAACAGACTTCTAAGGAGATCGAAACTTTCAGTTTAACGATCAATTTTTTTTTTTAAATCTACATCATTCAAATTTTTGTTTAAAAATCTGTATAACATTTCATAAATATTGTTAACGAGTAATTAAAAACTTTAATTTTTTTTCGCATTTATATAATGGAGCATTGCATTAAACATCATCGCATTGGAAATTTTTTAATTAAATAAATTTGTATACGCATTGGTATTATATTAATATTTTATAAGGATATGTTTTCATAATTTTTTTATTTTCATTATTAAAACAAATTATCATTTTGCCAATAAAGAAACATGTTACTTTTGATATTTAAAATAGATTTATATTTGACATAAAGCCTGTTGAAACGCAAATGAATTCAGACCTCTACTGAATTGTTGAAAATAAATGCCATGGTTCTGTTACATTAGTCGCTACCAAGGTAACTGATGGAAAAGAAACGAAAATGAATGACCTTGACACACCTAGTAACAGATTATAATTACTGTATGTCTATCTCTAGAATAGCTCTCGCCAATGTCAAGGTCAACTTCTAATGAACTTCCTGAATCATTCGAATCAAAATCGAACATTATATATATAAAAAAAACTATATATAAACAGAATAATACGATTGTGGTTCAAAAAGTACTTGTTTTTGGCATTGTATGAATTGGTATATAATGCTTGGCGGCAGCTAACTTTGTGATAGACAGACAATATGTTATGTTTAATCAGTTACGAAAATAATTTAGGTGATTTTGCTTTCACACATAATTTAAGGCAACATTGGAATAAAAAACAATATATTATCTATGATTAAATATAATATACTATTTAAAAGCAGGATTATTTGTTCCAAAGTTGAAAAAAAGGAGAGTATGGCGAAACAATGTCCAAATGTTTTATATATTTTGTTTCAATTATTGTAAAAGAATTCTGAAATGAATAATTCAGAAATGAATATTTATCTAACAAAGGCAACAAGATATGATCTTAATTCGTATAACCATTGTAAGTTAGTAGCCATAAGTTAACCATATAGTTAACCACTTAGCTTTTCCCCAATACGAAAAAGAACTAAAATAATTATTTTTCTTTAACTAAATTACTTTAAAAAAAGTATCTCTGCTTGAAACGTGAGACAAAGTCAAAGCAACTTGAGGTAAATAAAATAACTTAGTAACTTAACTGGAAAAGATAATATCTGTGCACATTGCAATTGCATAATTCAGGAAGCTAAATTGTCCTGTTCCAAGTTTACGCAAATTGAAATTGCATAATTCACGAAGCTTAACTGTTCTGCTCCAAGTTAAATTTGCAACAAACAACCGTGTAGGAAGGTAATTTTTTTTCTGTGGGAATTAGTGTAAATTTGTGGTATACATCTCTCTTCTCGACAACTTCTAAAAACGCTGTTATTTATTTAAAATAATGTCAATCACTTATCTTTGCATATGCGTATAAATCACCTTGGAAAAAAATTACGTGGTAGGCGTGTGAAAATACAGAAAACATTATGAATTAAGTTACAAAAACTAACTTGTAATTAGTGAAAAAATTAAGTGAATTAGATACAGAAATTCAGATTTAAAAAATAATTTTTTCACGGAGAAAATGGAAATATAAAATGATAAATAAAGTTGTTCTAAAATTACTGTAACATGTAAAGAAAAAATAATATTAAATATAAATTAAATATTGGTGAATGTATTTTACTGATTAAATTTGGTAGCATTGATTGTTTGATGGTAAATTTGGAATCTTCTCGTGGGAAGTTAGTGGCTTCCTATATATCTGTACAATTACGCCATGAAAGGTAACCGTAACCAATAATAGGTCCTTTTACTCATTCAATGCTTAACATTCTCAAAGATCTATGAAAGCAACTTGATAATATTTTAATTGTGAGCTTCGCCACTTTAACAACTATCATCACACTATACCGTTACAACTAATCTCTTATTCTGGGGACATCATACGATACTAATTAAAATTTAAAAAACACATTGCCAAAGTCACAAATGAATCAATAATATCATATCATATTAATGACATTAAATTATGCTATGCATAAATTTAATTACACTGAAATTTCCTGATAACATAAACATAATGAGATTAGTTTATTTTAATTCTATAGGATAACAACAAGGAAACGTTTTCAAGAACAAGGTTAACAAACTTGTTTATACCTCTTTGTCCTAATGAGAACTGATACCACATCTCCCATTTTACGACGTCAAGAAATATCACCTTCTCACCAAATACGAATACCCCCACCGCAATAAAATCTTCCTTTTGGTACATTAATTAACCCTAACGATCGTGTCTTTGGCCGTCACTGACCAAAGAAAATGGGCAAGGACGTCACGTAATCTCGGGGGATAGGAAGGACCCCGCTGGAGATTAATCTCTTGATTTTTTCCCCTCCCGACTTTCATTTCAAGGGAGAGGAATTGGGCTTTTTACTCTTAACTGCTGTCTTCACCCGCTGTTACCCCCGCCCCATCCTCAGAAGAGATGATCCCCTAATCTTGCAGCTTCTCCAACCTTTTCACAGTCACTTTCTAGGTTCTTTCGTTCTTCTCTCTTTGGGAGGGGTAAATCCCTTCAGAATCTTCCAAAATAATTTTTGTGGAAACGAAAGTGACGGTGCTTCTTGGTGAAAAAAAAAGTTTCCACGGCTTTTTTTTTTCAGCGTCACATTGGGTATTTTTGTTCCAGAAGAATATTTTTGGATACCGAAAATAAGTACTTTTGTCGGATGTCTTCTTAAACTTGTATTGATGGTTAATATTGTTTGGGGAAATTGTTTTAGGTCAGTGATGAAATGGTGAAGGCTTAGCCATATTCTCTGATTGGATCCTGTTTTTGTATTATTATATCGTACTGACAATTTTTTCTTATTTTTGATGAAATATTAAATGTGTCATGTTTAAAGAAAGTTTTCCATAAATCTTGCAGTGGTTTTAATATTTCGTTAGAAAAAAAATTTCCATTCCGATGGAGTGGCAAATCCTTTCGAAATCCTGCAAAATAATTTTCACGTAGCCGAAAAAAGGGTATTTCTTAGAGAAGAAACTTTTGCGTTACTTCATTTTTTTTAAGTCTGTACAAAAAGAAATTTTTAGCAATGAAAAATATGTAGTTTTATTTTAGGTAGTAAAAAATTATTTTTGTAAATATTATGAAGAAAACACCTCTTAAATCAGCGATGGAATTTTGAAAATTTAACCACATTTGGATTTGAATCTTTTGTTCGCATCATCAGATAGAAAGGACAATTTTTTCTCAGTTTTGATTGGATGTTAAATTTGTCGAGTCTTGAGTGTTCTATAATATTTGCATTAAGTTTATTGTTTCCTGTATTGTTTCATTTTGTTAAAATATTTTATTTCCTTTAAAAGTGGTATGTCCCTTTAGAATTTTCCAAAATTTTTGGGGAGCCAAAACGATATCGTTTCTTGGTAAAAAAGATGTTCTACTTTTTTGTCAAGTTTAATTTAGTTTCTTTTTTTTTTTGGTATTAGAATAAAATATTTTGAGAAGAAAAATATGTTCTTCTGTTAGATGTATTTGAGATAAGATATTTTGCTTAATATATCAAGGGAGACTTTAGTAGGAGATCGATTGGCTTAAAAAGTTATCCAAGCTATTTACTTAGATGATTCGCTGTTTAAGTGTTATAAGTTAGAAACGAAAAAAAAAATTGTTAATTTTTGTGGTTGCTAATAACGCATTAAATCGTATCTAACAAAATATTTTTCTTAGGTGTTAAGGTTGTTTTATTGTTTCATTTTGTTATATTGTTCTATTTCTCTGGAGATGTTAATCCCTTCAAATATATATATATATATCACAGTGTGTGTGTGCGTGCGTATGTGTGTGTAAATGCACTCAGGAATATTTAAAACAGCACCCCAAGAAGGAAGTGAGCTACAATGATATCTGATATGAAAACGATCCATGTTTGGTTCCAATGTACATTACCACACACCCTGAAGTGGCCTTGCAATCAGAAAGCGAGTCCTACATAAATTGGCACCAGTGGAAGATTCATAAATGTAACAATCGTAGTCCGACTCTTGGAAGACTTGAGTGAGCGAAGAAGGACAAGTAGACATCTGAGAACATATCTTTCATAATTGAGTTTGAGAGGGGCCTGATCATCTGCATAAAAACCGCAGGTTGATCAACGAGCCGTGTTGCTCGCTATATCGATCGTTCGGAATGTGTCCGCAGAACATATTGGGAACAGTGGACGTGAAATGGTACCCAGGTGAGGAGAACCGGGTCTGGAGCGACCAGGAAGGCAACGAAGGGAGAGGATAGAATGATCGTCCAGCAATAGCTCGTGGTTCCCACGGGATTCGCTTCACGATATAATCAGATGTTAGATATGTCAGTTGTTCCCCAAGCCATTTTCAGACGCCTTGCAGAAGCGAATGTGCAATCCAAGCTCCATTTTCGTGTACTGCCTTTAACACCTAAATATCGGCGCCTCAGTCTGCAATGGTGCCAAGCTAGAGAAAAATGAAATGCCATCAAATTTCCAGCAATATAAAGCTCGTCCACATAAAGCTTGAGTAGCTCAAGAATTTCTACGCAATGTTCAGTCTTTTCCATGTCTACCCCATTCCTCCGGACTTGTCCCCTATAGAGCATTTGTGGGACCAGCTGAAACGCTAGATGCCGCCCTATCACTCTACATATGATTTGGAGGTGGCTGTTCAAGATATGTGGGCCCATCTGCCGCCGGATGATATCCGGACGTCTAATCAACTTAATGTTGGGCTGTGTTTCGGTATGTATTGCAACAGGAGGTAGTTCGATTCTCTATTGAAACACTGTTTTTGTCTGATTGTACACACTGTATTTGCGTAACTTTCCTGATTTTGGGTTCAAAGTTAATCTCTCATCTGACCTTTATGTTTGTTAAATTCTATTTCAATCCGAAGCTTCCTTCTTGGTGCGCTATTTTCCTGAGTGCCTATAAAATAATTTATATTTCAAATAAAAAATTTCATTAATTTATCTTAAAATTATTTGATAGGCTAACAGGTTTTTAATGAAAGTCAAACACTTCTTAGATTAAAAAAATATTACTTAAAATTCGAATCATTATTAGCAGTAATATATGACATTTTACAAAGATAGAAAGTTTCCATGGTATTGCTTAAACATTTATAGTTATATATTTCAAATTAAAACTTAGTAATGAGAGAGCCAGGATCACATGTTTTCTCTAAAAAATTTACTATGAATGAAGGTCTAAAATATTAATATTTCATTGAAGATAGCTAACAATGAAAAAATCTAAATATTTGCATTATTCAATTACGTATTGAAAAAAAAAAAAAACAGAAATCCAGTGTAATGGAACACAATAAATTGAAAAATGTATTTTAATTTATTTTTGTGACTTGCGAAATACGTATCAATTCCGCGAAATACTTCTGAAATTTCAATATTTACTAAGTCTCGTGAGTGATGTTTTTCTTTACTTTTATTTCAGCGAAATTGCAAACCAAATCTTGCTTAATGGAATATATAATCCAAACAATTTCATCACGTCTGAATTTCCAAAACAATCTTAACTCCGTATAGAACTCTAATAAAGTCTTGGAAATCGTCATATTAGTTTTTCTTCTTAATATGCACGGGTGCTTTTTTTCTAAAACAAATTATTCTAAAACATACACACGCACACAATAATTTCGTGCATCAAAACGGAAATCGAGTCTGAAGAAAAGAAAGAGAGAAAAAAAATGGAACGCCTGAAGCAAATGCAGTATAAAAAATTTTATTATCAGTTTTAAATTCTCTCAAATATAATGCTTGTGTATAGCAGGAAAAAAACGATGCAGTCGCTTTAGAATCCTATCTTGTTAACAAGATTGTCCAAAGGAAACCAATCATACTTGGGGAACATGGCGGAGAAATTAATTTTTCGTCCCTCCGTTTATCTTTCGAAGGAGGGAGGTAGAAAAATAAAATATAAAAAATAAAAGGTGGAACAACTGTTCAGATTATAGAAGACAGCAAGGATGGTGAACACAATCATCAGGAAAAGACGAGGAGGAAGAAATAAAAGTTAAAAACGTGCCGTAGAGTTTCTGTTATGTAATCCACATGACGAACAATGTGACCTCATGACGTGTTGGATTACAGAGGGAGGAGGAGAGGGGAGGGGGCAAATTTGATTGAAACGTTTTTTGGTGTGAAATTCCCAATTATACAAAAAGAGTTGATGAATAATAATTCTTAAAGTACTATGCATTTTAAAAGAATTTTTATTTTATCCTCTTAATTTTCTTTTAAAATATATATTTCGAAATATAATATTTTTAACCCTACGTTTTATAAAAATAGACTTATTGATTGTGTTTCACTCAGAGGGTTTTAGACTTAATTGGTTTTATGCGTTTTTTATTGAATGGAGTAATAAGAGAGACAAGCTTTTCCCGACTTATTTGAAAAGGCCTGCAAATGCTAAGAATATATTTTCACCCAATCCATTTTTAACGCAAATATAAAAACAACTTACTGTAAGCATTTTTAAATTTTACAATTACTTACAAAATGTTTTGAAGGGATCGAGTTTAAAAAGAGCATAATTATATCAAAGATCAGCGAATGAAATGATAAAAGATGATGTGATATGAAGTTTGATGGAATCTCAAAGTCGGGAAACGTAGTATAGAAATTTGTTAAATGAATTTCTTATTGTAGAAAATTATTTATTGTAGTTGCATAAGAAACATTTATTATTATACATAAAAAAGTATTAATAAATATATATAAAAGTATTTTCAATGTAATATAATGAATATTCATTGTGATATATAAATTAATATTTATCGTACAAATAAAACAAGGTGTTTTGATTAAAAATGAATTGCAAAAAAATATGAAACTCTGATAAACACAATATTCTATAAACCCTTAAAATCGTAATTGAGAATAAAAGATTTCAAAAACAGATCTTGGCACTTCAAATATTTCTTTTTGCCATAATCTTTGAGCTTATTAATTTTATCTGAAATTCTGAATTCATTTTTTACAGATTCATCGAAAAATAACATAAACAGATATTTTCATGATACATTCAATAAACTTTCTCTTTAGTTTCATCCGAAGTCCTCACAACTTTGCTTCTCCTCAGCAAACTTCCCTTTCAGAGGTGAAACAACTGATAATCTATAGTATTTTCAACAATATTTGGGCTTTTTTAAATCAAACAGAAGTTCTGAAAGTCGTTTAATTAAAAACAGGATAGAAAATATAAGCATTTTTTTATGTTAAGGATCAGTGCATGGGTTATTTTTATCATTTCACTTTTCTCGCATATCAACATATAAGCTTTATAAATATACATTTCTCTTTAATTTTATTCCTCGTTGATTTTATTTGTCTGTCTAGAAAATAATCCCATTTCTTATACATTCATATTCCAAAAAGAAACCATCCACCTTTTTTCAAAATTTATTCATGGATATTTATTGTTATTTACATCAAAATACTGTACTCATAAATTAAAATAAGAATCACTTTATATTCCACTGAAAAAAAAAATGTTTAAAAACAAATTGTATTTTGAAAGAAAAACTTTTAATAACACCAGGATACATATTGTCTTTTCAACACAATGAAAAAAATCCGGGTTTATTTAAGTATCTTCAGAAAAATAATTAGTTAGATTTATCTCAAGTCTAGCGTTTTATTAAAGGAAAGAAAAATTTCTCTCTGATATATCAAATGAAAAATTCCTTTTCACACCTTTGGAGAGCCTCGTCTTTCCATCTTCATGTAATAATGAAAAAAAAAAAAAAATTAGAAAAAATACACTAATTCTCTTTAATTTGAAAAAAAAAATGAATACAGGACAAAATAATAAATGTTAATTAAAAGTTCCTGGGTATAAACTCTATAGCACGTCTCATTGAAGTATTTATTTTATCGCAATGTTAATTAATAAGACTCCGAATTTAATTATAATTCTCCTTCCGAAAGATAAAGAAATTCAGCATTTTACGACATTTGTTAGAATAATTCATCCCGTTCTTAATTATGATATTTTTTCAAAAGCTAATCCGCAATTCTAGCTTTTGCACTTTAAAAAAAGAACGCGAGACAGAGAGAGAGAACGAAAAATAAAGAACTCCGAACCTCGGGCGAAATTGAATAGGGGACCTCTTCAGAATAGCTAAAAGAATTAGAACTTGGAATTGAGAGTTAAAAAAAAAGGTAAGCAGAAGCGAATGAAGAAAATGATGAAGGGGAAAAAAATAAATAAAATGTGTAATTCACATCATCATCTAACAGCTAATTTCGGTCGTGGACTAATGATTATTAAAAACGACCTCATACTCATTCTTTGTCGGTACCAGAAGAAATTTCGTGCAAGCTCAGCCTAATCTTTTCTTCATGGGATCTAACGTATCTGTAGGCTCAGCGCCCTCTATCGGGGACTAAACAAATCTAATTAGCCGGAAGATTGGTGACTGAAGGAGTCTTCGTTAGCAGAGGAACCACCTTAGTTGTTATCACCGCATTTTACATACTAAATCAAATCTGTGTTTCCAATTAGAATGCAGTCCGCTTTTGCGAAAGCTGGGAACGTAGTGTTCTTTCTTCGGGGAAATTGAATTATCCACAGTTAATGATGGAATCTTTGTGACAGACATATTTTAGTTTATTCTTTAACAGTGAGTGGATTCATATCTCCTCTGCCTGAAAATCTCCAGTTGTAATGCCCTGCAATTAAGAGATAAGGGATAAATCTTCTTTCGTGAGCTTAATTCTATTATCTCAGGGAATCTTCAAGAATTTATTAGATAAGGTAGGTCAATCTGTTCAAATGATAACGATCGAAACACACTGAACAAGTTCATAAAAAGACGGCGAGAGGGAGGAGGATGTAGGTTTCCTTCCTTCATTATCAACATATTTCTTTTTAATCAAAGTAATAATGTAAAGTTCTCTCAACGTAATTTGCTGAAAATGCAAATAAACATCTCATTGTTACTACAAAAATGCTATATTTGTTTTTCTCTTATCTAATAAATCGCGTTTAATTATATTAACTTATTTGAAGAGCTACAGACTGCACGTAGAATAGAATATGTTAAAACAATAAATAAATAATATACTTGTACATCTTTCTGTTTTGTAAAAATTTAGCGAATTAGTTTATAAGACAAGAGTAATATTGTAGACAGCTTAATAAAATTTGAATAAAACAGTTTCTTAAATAAGTAACACTAAAAATAATTAGCAATTTTAAAATGTTTCGTTTTAATGTATGAATTGATACACAACATACGCGTAAGATGCGGATAAATTATTTAAATAATAAAATTCAAAGTATTCATGTCAGAGATAGAAATAGTCTTGTATTATTATAATAATAGGCATTTATCCTAACTCACAAAAACTAAATTACTTTTATGAATCAAAAATTCCTTTCAATAAATGTTAAGTTTACATTGAAAAAATAATTTTAAAAATTTGGCAATTATTACAACAATTCTCCCTCCTTTTCTATTTGAGGTTATTGGAGTTTATTTAATTTGAATATAGTCTTTGCCCACACACAAACACAAATACGCAAATCTTGAAGATTCTAACTTTATCCATTCAGTTGGCAAGCTTAACAATCATTAATACAGTCGGAGAAGGTAAATAACAATTCTTCAACAGAAATCATGAAATAATCACGACTAAAATATTATACTGAAAAACCAAAGTTGAGAAATTTTTATCTGCTCTTATTTTTGAAGCTAACTTTCGAAATTTAAGAACTCCTATTGGAAGGGCGTGGAAATTCGGAGAGGGAAGCACCAGCTGAGGAATCGTCATCGTCACTTGACCGAGATTCGAAATTACGAGGTCAGTGGCCGATAGCCATCGTGCTGCTTCTAGTGCGACCAGTCAATCAAATTTAAGAATGAACTAAATTACTAATTCTGAAATATATGCGCAATCTCTCCTTTTAAATTATATTTTAATTTAGTGTATTATTTCATCGATGTAACAAAGTATTTAAGACCATGGAGGAGCAACGGGGAGGACAATGCACTGATAAAATCCTGATTAGTGAAACGTATTATTTTGTCTTATCAGACCGATTTATCCAAGTATGCAAGACCATAGATGAGCATCGTGGATGACAATGTATGAATCATATCATGATTATTATAATATATTATTTAGTCTCATCAGACCGATGTAACCAAGTATTTGATCAGGAATGATCATCATGGACGACAATAATCGAATCAAATCATGATTGTTATAATGTATTGTTACTTTATCTTGTCAGACCGATGTAACCAAGTATCTAAGACCATAGATGAACGTCGTGGACGGTAATGTATTAATAAAATCATGATTAGTGAAATGTATTATTTCGTCTTATCAGACCGATATTACCAAGTATCTAAGAGCCATGAGTAAATGTCTCATGGATAATAATATACGAATTAAATCATGAGTTTAAAAAGGCAAGGTTTCGTAACCAGCGAAATACAAGTCGAATAGAAGTTTCAAGTTTCGACTCCCGTTCGAAAGACCCGCCGTGTAGCCGGGGCTGATGCACGTTAAATCTGTTGGGCCCAAAATCCTCCCGTTGGCGTAGTATGGAAGTTAGGAGAGGGAGGTTCCCGCTCAGGTGTCGTCCTCTTCACTTGACCGAGGTTCAAAATTACGAGGTCTGTCGCCAATAGCCCCCATGTAGCTTCTGGTATGACGTTAATAAAAAAAGAACTTAACCAAAAAAAAACTAAATTGGTCGAGGTTCCAAGGCCTCGCGTTGAAGTGGTGTTGATGTTTGGAAAGGGGTACCAGTTCAGATGACACTCTCGTGACTTGACCAAGACTCAAAATTACGAGTTCCGTAGCCAGTAGGTCAGTCACCCTTTATATCTTTCCCTTTATTGTTGTTAAAAAATTTCTTTTTGTCAATTAATGCTTAGTGTGGGAGGAATTGCCTCATGGGGGTCCGATTTGTAGCTCTAAACCCTTTGGATAAGCTCGGTACCTTTGCATTCTACCAGTAGCTCACCTGTTGCTATTCAGTTGGACGTTAATAAACAATCACAATCATACTTTCGTTTTTAGCTTATTTAGATAGGTTCTTTTCAGTCAACAATTTCTTTCACAAAGGGCATTTCAAGCATTCGCAGTTATTTTCTTCGAAGTAGTTTTTCTTTATTTGTGGTCGTAAGTATATTTTATAAATATAACAAAACCTTACATGAAGAGTCGCAAGTATCTCCAAAATACAAATGATGGATACTCGGAGCCTTATAAACACCTCAAAATTCAGACGATGATTGAAAGTAGGTCAAAGTGAGCAGGCAGAAATAGCCAAACATAACTAGGTGTTCATAGCGCCTTCTGGTATAAAAAAATTAACCTGAATTCAACTGGAGTGAATCGCTAAAATACGTTTGCTTTCGCTGGGAGGTTAATATAATTAATTCTGTAAGAATCACAAAATAAGCTTAAATTTTATTTTATTTTTCAAGCTTCTATCATATTTATATTTAAGTTGATAAAATGCGAGCTTGAAACGACCAGCCAAATGAATTTATTCGATATTTAATTAATACTTTTATTTCATGACTCTCTTTAAACTTCTTCATTCCATATTTTTCATTACAAAAAAAAAAATGCACCATTTTTGTATTTGAAAAGAGAAAAGTGATAAGCTTTAGTAGGATTTGTAGTTAAATCTCTTTGGAGCGAATACGTGCTTTCTTATCATTTAGAATTTTAAATGTATTTATCTTTATATCTATCATAAAAATATCCAATAAAACGATAACTTCTCAAATGCGATTTTGGATTAACCATGCTGCGATGGGTTTCTAAAAAAATAACATGGTACTCCCAGGAATCTATCAAATTCTCCAAGCGTAGGAAAATCCTTCCCAGTTTACTTAATAAATGATAAAAAGAAAACAGCCTAGGAAAACTGAGGATGAAAACATGTTAAGAAAAATCCCGGAGATATATTTTAGGGGAAAGAGAGAGAATTTTATTATTAAGTAAGAAGTCGTAAGGAAGCGATAAATATAAATAAAAACACAGAGCGTGGAAAGAATCATTTTTCTTTCTTTATCCAATTCATTTTATTTATTGCAGAAATCAAATTCCACTTTCTCAATCACGCCGCATCCTGTTCAGAATTTTCTTTTATATTTTTAGAGTAATGTTTTCGATGATTCTCTTTGAGAGAAGTTTGTTCTAAATTTTCCGGTGTGATGTCAGGAATTGCCATTGAGGAAATTGGAATTTCTTTTCGATTTAAAAAGCATTTTCCTTTTCTCTGTTTTATCTGATTTACTCTTGCATTTTAATTTAAATATCAGATTCAGTTGAGGGTAGGGTGATGTAGTTTTTGAAGTTTCGAACACAATTTTCGTACTGTTACAACTAAAGGTGATAATATATCTTCATAACAAAATTTTTGGTCTAAATATCGAAATTTTATTTTTAGTCTCAAATTATAATTCAATCTTTTATTTTTAAAAATCTATTTGAATTTTGTTTCCATCTTACTTAAGTACTGAAGTTTACAACTGTTTTAATATTACTTGATTATGAATTTCTCTGAGAGAAAAGAGTTAATGAACAATTCTTTTACATTTTTCATTATTGTAAAACAGAGTATCTCAAAATGATATGTGTCAATCAATCGGGAATTTTACATGTAATTTTTTCAAGTAATGATATATAGAATTGACTATTATTTTGATTTTATATTATGTTGAAGATTTTTAAATTTCAATAAAGGGAAAATTACAATGCTCAGAACTCGAACTACCATAAGGGCTATATTATCAAAATACTTGTCTATTCCCTAAATGATAATATATTCTGTATTATTCATTTTACAAAATGTAGATATAATTATTTTTTGAGTTACCATTCTCCGTAGAGTCTTAAATTTTGCTTATATTTGTTTAAAATGCCCGTTTGACGATAGAAAACTTTCTTGGGTGTTTTTCTAATTTTGAAGCCATATAATGTCATAAATATGCATTTATGGGCAAAATTTAGGTTATTTTAAAAGATTCCCTTCGATGGTGTGCTGTTACCTTAATGATATGTTAATTTAATTGTTATTAAACTTTAAAGAAGGAAATGTGTGAGTATAACTTAAATCAAAATATTAAAAACTGTTAAAGAATATTCATAAATATGTCAGACATATGATTGGACAGAATTCATAACTTGTTAAATCTTGACTCACGTATACATTCGACTATTTCTTATAAATCTACCATTTTATACTGGGTTACAAATAGATTCACTAACATGTACAAAATCATACCAATACCATTCTTCGAAAATATATTACAAATACATTCCTCAGAGAAAATATTTAAAAATTTTGTTATTTCCAATCAATCAACAGGTGAAAGAAGCAAATAGATTTTCACAATATATTATTATCTAATTCCTATAATCAGCTTAAACAATTTTAAACTTAATTCTTTAAAAACATACAATCATTATTAAGAAACTATGTTATAAACGTAGAGCTTTGTTAAGAAATTAAGATGAATATGCTATATAACTTAATTGAAATTTCTACATTACAAATTAAATAATGTATGCTAAAAAATGTTTATGAGCTAAAATTCAACTAATATGAAATAAAATTAGTAATTTGATTTGCAGAAAGCTTATCCAATGAAATAAATGTAATGGACTGTATATACACTAATTTTAAGGAATTTCGCAACCATAACTTGACAAGATTATTAAAGTAACTTGGTACATAATAATTACTGACACCTTGAAGTAATTTTGCAATTCAAACTCATTCCAGAGATTTCCATATTCTAACTACTCGAATAATTCAAATTGCAACTTTCCAATTACCGATGTGAACCCCAAAGAAAGAATCATTATCGCCTTAACTGTGATTTTACTCGTGTTGATTTTCAAATAGCAGACGATCTCAGCTATTTATCAATTACAGTCAATGTAATAACGCTATCTTATCACGTTTTTCACTATTAAAATTCTTTTATGTTGTTTAATTTAGTTATTTTATTACTATGGTTTAAAATTCAGTTATGAATTCTACTAAAGACCCGAAATCGTGTTTGTAATGAAAAAAAATTCTAAAATCAGACATGTGAGCTCAATTTTCATTAAAAATTTCTTTTGTACCTAAATGAAATATCCCTGCTTTTAATATTACCCATCTTTAGCTCCTCATAAATAACCGGTATATCGACTGGAGAAGTGGGTATGTGTACAACTCGCAACGAAGCTCAAAAACCGTCTTCTTTCCCATTTTTTGATGAACGAGGTGCTTGAGCATTAAAAATCTTTGTTTTAAAGTGATTATTAGTTATTCAGCAAATTATTAACTGTAGACATTATTTTTATCTGCTTGTAATGTATATATTTTAGCTTCTTTTACTGAGATAAAATGGATCTTCTTAATAATAGAAGTAGTCAACTTCCAAAAGTTAATTTATTCTAAAGTGTTTAGATTGTGCGTGTCAACTTTTTTATGTCTGTTACTGCGTGAAAAATTCAATTGTAAAATACTATCTTTTTTTGAATTCGTTATCTCTGATCTCAACATACAATCTATCATTTTAAAAGATACAACTGATTGCATAAATGGCGTATTACTTTGTATTGTTTAAAATATTTGAAGGTTGTCATACTTATGTTTCAAAACAGTGGAATCTTAGCGTGCACATTGTATTAAAGTGATTCCGTGCCATAAAATTACTGTAATAGCAAAATGTGTTACAGGGTAAAAGTTTCAAAAGGCTTAGTCTGGGAATTTAAATTCATTGCGAATCCTTTTCTCTCGTATTGTACTTTGTTCTGGAAATGGTTACGTTTTATCCTCTTTCTCATAACCAAATAAACTCTCTTGCGTACAATTTTTTACTGTTTCCTCCTCAAGGAGTATTTCGTTGGTACGGAGCTTTTCTAAGCCATAAGTAATTATTCAAGGAATAATTCATTCTTTATCATAATTTGATTATCATCATTTATTTTAAGGGGATCAGTTCACATAGCATTTTCGCTATCATCGTAATGCTAAAAATGGCCAAGCTGAAGGAGCATTTTTAAGAAAATAGCTGGATTTTTTGTCACCGTTTTGTGTGTGGATGTGTGTGTGGATTTTTTTGGGCATTGTTATTTTTAATGAGACATTGTGAGAAAAAATTTATTCAACGAGAGTTTTTAATTAAGGCTCCCATCTACAGGCCATTTTGATTTTGGAATGTAATGTTAATCCTATGGAATTTCAACTACCGTCTTCAAATATTTACTATTTTATCAATTTTAATGCAAAGTAGTGCATCCGAAGGTGTGAAAAAAAGAATTAAGTTTTATGTGGAATTGCAAATGTCCTCCGATTTTTGGAAGTATTTTAGAATATTTTTCGAAAACTGGAAAGTGCACAAGCAAATAATTAAAATAGTTGTAAAAATATTTTTAAATATCGAGGAGAAAATGTAATTCCGCGAAAACCTTCATTATCTTTTGCTCTTTTGAATGCCCTTTTTAGCATTCATATAGATAAAATAGTATAGATTTAAGGACTAGAACAAATTCCATAGGATTAACATTACGTTCCCGAAATTAAAATGACCGGTAGACGGGAACCTTAAAATGTAAGCTAATTTTCACTCTTTTGAAAATGTTCTAATGTTATTCCATATATGGATTTTAAAAAAAGTAATAATCAAAATTCCTAAAAATATGGTACAATAAATGCACAAAAAAAATTCAAGTTGAGTGATTGTTAAAAGAAACCATTTTTTAAATGGTTCTTAAACTTAGTCATTTTTAAAATTACGAAGATTGAGAACATGGTAAGAGAATTGTTCCTCCTAAATTTTCAAACCAAACTTTTAATCAATAATGATACGTTAGATTTATAAGAGCTTTAAAAATTAAATACAATCGATTTTTTTTTCTTGAGTGGATATGGGATACCTCTCTATTATTAGTTTCGCAGTCATTTTTTTAAAGTTACTAAATGAAAGTTTAAGTACACTATATAAAACTGAATAAAAGAATCGGCGTGGGTTGATTATAATTCTTTATTTATGCATCTGTTATGAATATTTAAAAAATAGTATCTCTCTCTCTCTGTATATATATATATATATATATTCAATGCGCCTGAAATATAGTTTAGAATTCATAACTAAGTTCTAACTTACCAACTCACTCTGGTTTCAGCGAGTTTAATTTCAAGTATTGAAAGCTCGAGAATGTTTTTCAATTCTCATCTAACTAGATAATTTATAATTCCGTCAGTTTAATGAAATCACAACACCGCCAACTATCGGCTACTTACTATTAATAAACTACTAGAGTGTTTATTCTAGTTTCCGCTGCTTTTATATGTATTTCTTTAATTTACACTTCTTGTGTTAATCTTATTTGAGTAATAACGTTTCATTTGGTTGGAAAGGAGCTGGAAATTTTAGGTGACAGTATACCTACAAATTTTGGTCAATATATCAATTTTCTATTTTTAGTCTTATATTAAAAGTCAATCTTGTTGAATTGTTTCCTGTCTTATTTTGAATCTGAGTTACAGCTATTTTAATATTACTTGATCATGAATTTCTCTGACCGGAAAGGCTCTAATAAAACAAAAATGTTCATTACTGCAAAACACAATATGTTAAAATATTAGGCATCAATGAACCTGAAATTTAATATATATGCTTTTCAAATACTTTTAGATATAATAGCCTATTCTTTAAATTTGATGTTTGGTAAAAGTCTTTTATATTGCAATAAATTAAAAACTATAATGTGTTTTAAAGAAAATCCCAGTGTTCAGAACTCGAACCACCATAGCTTCCTACTTAAGGACTGTATTATTAAAATAACAGTCTATTCTCTAGATAAGGCTATATTCTGTATTATCCAGTTTACAAGATGGCAATACATTTATTTTCTTTTGACTTACCATGTTTCACGGAAAGTCTTAATTTTTGCTGATATTTGTATAAAACGCTAGTTTGGCAGTAAAAATGTTCTCTAACAAAACTTTTCTTGAGTGTTTTTCTAATTTTGAAGCCCCCTTAAGGTCATAAAATATGCATTTGTAGGAAAAATATACGTAATTCAAACATTTACTTTGCATGAATTAGAACGTGTACTGTTACCTTAATAGTATCAAAAATTACAAGTGTATTCACATGCAATTAAATTTTGAATATTTAAAATAACAGTAACGTAATTGATTTATTAAGTTTTTTTTAAATAAAAAAGGTTATTTAGCACATATAAATTGTTTACAAAGTATTTATATGTACATTGCATTTTAAAAGGAATTTTTTCAGTGTGAAAACACGTTATTCTATACATTTAAAGGGAAATTATTCTTAAATTAATTCCTTTGAGATTATTAATTGATGATGAAATAGATCAAAGTGGGAAATTTGCGATCAGTTTTACACGTATAATTTAAACTTTTAAAACAAAAGAATAAAGAGGCTTAATAAAGCTTGAATAACCTTTAACACGTAAGGCTGTACCTTTTGTTTCAATAGTATGAGAAATTCTAAAATGTTTTACTTTTTCGTCTGAAATTCCTATTAATAACTTGTCTGAATATTCAGTTACAAAGCCTTGAGGGTAAAATGCAAAGAAAATTTCAGAAAGACATACTTAGAATTTCAATTGTTTCATAATGAAGCTGATACATTGTATAAGTTCTTTTAAAGCTTATTATTAATATCCATTGCTTGAAATATGCATATAAATTTTCATTAGCATAGTTTTGATGAAAGCCTATAAGAGTTCTTAAAATATATGATTTAGATTTTAGGTTTTGAAACTTATTATTAAATTAAAGTTGGTATCTTAAATTTGGTGACAGAAATTTTAAGAATATTTGAACTGACTAAAAATTATTAAGTTTTAATGAAATGTAGCAATATCCTCATTTATTTTTAGTTTTAAAATTTGAGTCTCAAATAGTATGTATATAAATAAAAATAGAATAAAGAGATAAAGATAGAATAAAATAACAAATTAAATTATGCATTTAAAATACGCAGAAAAGAAGTATATGAACAAGAAATGAGTGAGCATTAATCTAAATATTTATGGAAACAAACTGCATTATTTTGATCAATAAAATTGACTAATTTTAATTGTAATGTATGAGGGGGGGGTATAGTACAGTCTTATTCATTTCTAAGAAATAGCCAAGATATCCTGATAGAAATTTTTCTGCATATTTAATGATCCTCATGTGCATGACAGCCTTCGAAAGGTCAAGAAATTCTTAGAGAAATATATATCTCTGGATGTGATTATGTAGAGAAGTCTGAAGAATAGAAAATAAAAATCGTTTCAATCTCGATTAATTTAGCTATAATTATAACTTAACGACTCTTTCTTGTATGAGTTATCCTCAGTGTTGTATTTGACAAAGTGAGACGAAATTCATAATGGTTAAACATTCCAAATAAACGTTTAAGAATAAATTACAGAGCTTTTGTTCATAATATATGTAATAAATAAAGCTTATAATTTGTAAATGTATTTTGTTTATTGAGTTAAAACTTTTGGGAATAAAAAAACTCACAATAAAGTGGAACTAATTCATTTTACAGATAAAATGACACCTTTTAAATGTAATAAATTACCGAAGAATCAAAAAAATACATGAATCCTAAGGGGATGTCAATTAATATTCTTCAAGAACTCGTGTTTGGAATTAACAACGCTCAAAGAATGGAGTGACTTCTACATGTCTGACATTTTAATTTCCGACAAAATTCACTCCAAAATTTTCTAAAATCCCCCAGTGAACTTCTTTGTAATAATTATGGAGCATCCACGGAGACGGGTTGGTAATCTTTCTCATCGTTTCAGAAATGCCCCCAAATACCAAAGCAATTCCGCTCAATTCCAGCAAATCTCGACGGACGCCTTCAAGCAGCTTTAATCTTTTTTGATGTTTTTATTTTTATTTTTCCTTTCTGACACCGCTCTCCTATTTCAAGTTTAAACTTAATACGTCTCACGTGTTAGAAAATTCTTGTTAAACATTAGATGAAATACAGAACTTCAAATATTTGAGAGCCATACCAGGGAAAAGGAAGAGTTAATGGAAGACAATTGAAAACTTCTCTACATGCATTGCTTAAATGTTTATTAAAATTTTAAAATTCTACACCATTGAGGAAAGCTGATGTATTTGGAGTATTTCATAAGTAATGAAAGCTGTTTATGATGTACAACAGATGTATGCGTTTATGAAAGTTTCTGTTCTCAAAATTGAAAAGGCTTCATAGGAATTCATTTTAAATCGAATAACTCTTGTCTTATATATTTTACAATACAATAGAAAACAAATATATTCAAATTTAGCTGCACTAGAAAATGTTTTAATATACCTCGCCCTCACAAGAAGTGTACTCGTAATCTGTTTTATTTTTTTAATTAAAGGTAATATTTCACAAATTTTGGATAGTATAAATTCATAGGAGGCAAATAATACATAAATTGGAAATTTTGCTAGTTTTACATTTTAAATACTGATATTTTTAGATTCCTATTAATGCTCAAACAAAATAGTACATTCATCATTAATCGGTAGTTTCAATTATTTATAGTATAGATGCCATGAAATAAATTAAAATTAGAAATGTGATTTTTTTTTAAATTCATATGAATAGGCATTTTTTTCATTTTCGTTTTTTGAAAAAACAAACAGTACATAGTATTTTATTTAAGTTGAACTTATAAATATATCTTCAAAACATTTGTTTAATTTTATTTCGAGACCTGAAGAACACAATTCGCATCGCATGCAGGCTAAATTCAGAGTCATACCATACTTCAAAAGTAAAAAGTAAATTAAAGGATATTTAAAAAGGTTATTAACATATAAAATTGAAATGAATACTGATCATATCAAAAGTTATTATCAAGCAAACTTTTTAGATAATACTTAATGTTGAGGTACCTCCTTTCTAATAACGATACGAAATACACAAAATTGTCTTTTTTTTTTATCTGTGTTTGGTGTAAATAATATTTGAATTACAATTTTATACATGCATTTAGAGACTGGGATTTGTTTGACTCTACCCCCTCAAGGGCTTACCGGTTTTAGGTAAGCACAAACATAATGACTACAAGGTACCCTAGAGAGGGATATTTTTTCCCATGGTTTTTTCTGTTTTTGGTAAACATGGTCACGCATACCAGGGATACCCTAGTAATCCTTCTCTATTTTTGACCCTCATTCTTTTCAATAAATTTTATACTTTATTCAAAAGTTTAGACCACAGTTGTATCATGTATGGAGCAGTATACCCATAACTGATTCTTGGACCATTAAGTTCCATCACTCCTAACGCTTCATCTTGTCATCCATTTTTTCCTCATTTTTTTTTTATCTAGATCACAGGTACATATTGTTTGATGCAGTATACCCAGATCTGGCTCTTCTGGCATTACGCTCCGCACGCTCATTCATTCCCTCCCGACACTTTTCTTTGTCATCTAGTTTTAATCATTTTTCCATATTTTTTCCGTTATCTATATCGCAGGTGCATAATATTTGGTTGAGCATGCCCATATTTGGCTCTTGCGCCATAAACACCAAATTTCCCTCACTCACCGTTTATTTACCACCACAGAAGCAAAACTTAATATACAAGTGCCTTCATAAGTGAAAATAGAGAGTGTTTACTTCAGGTAATATTTTTGCAATAAAATTTACATTATGCTATTGAAACACTAAAGTATAATTGAATTTCTTCAGTATAAATACCTTACTCTCTCTCCCTTTCAATGGTTTCCTAAAATTTCTTCCCAGTACTTATGATTTAGCAATGTAGAGAATGCCTTTAAAACTCTTTTAAAGGCATTGATGCCTTTAAAAGACATCTGAAAATCAATAAAATGATAAATAAATCTCTCAGTTATCCGATACTTTAAAATCCTTTCTGCTTAGTCAATCAGATAACTGATGTCTTTTTTTTGCACGGCCGTGTATTTTTAAATTAAAATAAGGATCTGAAAGAAAACTGTTTTTATATTCCCATTAAAAGTATGGAAATAAACTAAGGGAAATTTTGTTGTGTCAGGTCACATCTGCCATTTTATAGACCATAAACTTACTTTAGAGTGCGGTATTCTTGAATTTAATTTTCTTGTGCTACACATTTTCTTGGCGGAACGATTTTGTTTCTAGAATTTTGAAGGCAATTCCAAACGTTTGGACGATTTACGCTGTATATTCTGCATTCAAGGAATCCACTACGACGAAAAATATTTCCGAACACCTTAGCATAAATGAATTTTCAGCAACCACACGGGGCCGTTGCCACCTTACCTAACGAAGAAAATTCTTTGCATTTTCGTACATAAAAATGCTTCGAAAAAAGAAAAACTGAAAAGGAAGAAAAAAAATGTTAAGAACTAAAACAGAAGAAACAAAATATCACGCATTGCATGTGAAGTAACAAAAAGAGAATAAATAAGTAAAAATTCCTAAATTTTTTGGCAATTTACCCGCTGAAAAGAAGTTCCTTTTATTTTGTGCACCAAGAACTAAGCCCGAATTTAAGTAGGGGGGGAGGGAGAGGAATAAATAAATAAAACAAGACGATGTAAAACGCTCATGGAGCGGTATATTTCGAAACACGAAAGAGGCACTATATATTTAGAAGAATAAAAAAAAATCTAAATAGAACGAGAGAAAAAAAGGCTTCGCATTTTCTCCAAGGTTCTTTCACAGTTTCAAATGGTAGCAGCGAAATGCAGATCGGCAATAGCTAATTTAATGAAAGAACAAGGAACGATTTTGCAGCGTAACTCTAGAACGCTCCATCCAGGACTCTCCTGGATTTCTCTTTTTAACATTCTTCCCAAATCACCTTTATCTGATGCAAGCTAAGAGTAGAAAAGCAATTTAAAAATGTATCGATTTTCTTTAAAATAAGCATAAAAAAGGCAGGTAGGAGAAAAGAGTGGTAACAAGTAACAACACACGGAGAAAAGAACTAATGAAAAGAAAATAATAATGATAAAAGGATGCTTAAAACAGATGTTGAATTATTGCATGTTCGTTTTTCATGATTCCGAGTTGGAAACTTCTTACAAAAATGTTGTCTACTTTTGCATACCATTATAAAGGAATGCGAAGAACTTGCAGATCAAGAAATTGGCCTCTAGTTAATGGATTTCTATCACGTTAGTCTTAAAAGAAAAGAAAAGAAACTGTGTTGTGCAGTTTTGTGTGATATTGATAACAAAATCCAAGATGTTCTGTATCGGTTTTTCTTCTCATAATGGCGTTTTTAAGAACATTTTTCTTCCACTTTCACTTTTAATATTCTCTGTCGAGTTTTTGGAATGCAATATTTTGAGACGTTTTGTGAATAATTGAATTTTAGGCTACTTGGGCTTTAGAATAAATAAAGCTATTCGAAATTGATATTGAAAAGAAACTGTTATTTTTTAAATGCTTTCTTCAATACCATTAAGGTATCTAGATAGAATGATCATGTTTAAAACAGTGCATTTATTTACTAGTATCTTCTGTTACAAATGATGAAGAGCTTTGAAGTAAATATTAAGAATGTTGCAACTATATGATACGAAATTGTAATATGGTATAGTAATTTTTAAAAATATTTGTCTTAGTGTAAACAATATTGTTTTGAGTCTCTGGTGTTCATTTGTTTTTCCATCAATTTAGAGAAACAATTTTTTATCCTATAGTGGAGGAAAATGTCGGTTAGCCTTTAATGACGAAGGTGATTCTAAGTCTGGATCAGTTGGCCCGGGAAAAGCTCGATTAGTCTTTGCACTGCCTTTAACAACTGGGCTAAAATTTAACCCCCTTAGGGTTGATTATAAAGCATTTTAACTTTTGCCATCGTTGTGAAGACAACCGCCACATGTTCCTCCTCCAATATAATCATAATGATACGTTTTGAATGATATTTTGAGAACGTTATTTTTCCAACCACTTCTGCAATTGATATGCATTCCTTCCCTGATGGATTTGACGCAAATTGGACAGTTTCCATTTGACGTAATCAGTGGTCTTTAGTTGAGATTGCGAGTCCATTTGAGGGATGTACCGAAACTGGTATATTTATAGTCATGATTTGTGAGTAGGTGTCTATGTTAAGCACTTAGAGGTAAAATTGTATCGAGGGTATATGCAATCAGTAAGTCTATATGCTCTGCTACCCTCTAGTGTTCAAACCCTGGATCTCTGGTCCGCTCGAAGATATTTTCCGACTCTTTTAGAGGATGGTTCCCCTGTGCAAAAGGAAGTCGGTTAACTTTGGATGACGGTGAAGATTCGGACTCTGTATTTGTTGGTTCGGAGAAAACTCGTCTGGTATTAGGAATGCCATTAACAACTAGGCTAAAAAGGGTTCCTGATCAGGTTCATTATTATGGAATTTGATCTATGTCATTGTTAAAGAGAGGCGGCGAAAGTTATTTGAAAAAATTATAGGATACATAAAGATGTATATTTCACGTATCATCACGTTTTCAAAGTTTTAATCAGATTTTTAAAAACTATATTACGTATATTGAAAAAATGCACAAATTTCTTAGAGTTCTTTTATATAAGTTTACTTCATTTATTGCCTTATAAAAACTTGAGAATTTTTCTATCAAGAATTAGAAATATATAAACGTCTGTCAAAAAACTTATAGGATACATGGAGAAGCAATTTCTTTCTCTACATCCCGTTTTCATACTTTTTATCAGATGTGTAAAAACTCTTCTTGAGGTATTGAAACGTACAAATGCCTTAGAGCTTTTCCTATTGCATTTGCTTATTCGATGATTTATCTTATCATTATTTGAAAATGATAATGAAATAGAAATACAAGTACATGTTTTAATTGCCATTTATATTAATAAAGAATAAAATAAGGACAAATAGGATCAATTAGCTAAAGTAATAGTACTATAAAAGTATAATGTTTGCAATAGTGGATATCAATGCTTCGTTTTCCTCTATAATTAAATTAAACTTGTGTATTCGAAAACATCTGTTGAGAAACAATAAAGATTGCATATTTTACTGATTTATAGGTTATTCAAATTGATAGCTTTAATTTTTGTTATTGTTTGGGCCACGATAGCCGAGTAGTCATGGTCGCGAATTCATAGCCGACGTTATTTCAGTCGAGTCCGGGATTCGAGCCCTAGTACCATTAAATACTTGTCGTGTAGTAAAGCCAAATCGTATTAAATCTATAGAGGCTATATGTCTTCACGTTAGAATAAGGTGACCAGATTTTCCGCCTTTAGCGGGACAGTCCCGATTTTTAGCAATTTATCCCACGTCCCGCAGAGTCTTAAGAAAGTCCCGATTTTTAGAAAGAATGCACGACAAGCTAGGGAACGGGCGGAGAACGGGAAGGGAATATACAGTTTTCGGCTTCCATGTAGCTATTTCACCAGGATATGAGCTTTATATTATTTTTGTAAATTTTATTTTGTTGAGCTTTAATAATAATAATAATAGTTGAGAATTGATTATCAGGAACTGCTTATCAAAGTTCGCCTTGATCAGTTGCTAGAATACGACCACCATTGTTTAAACTTAATGAACAGTGGCATTTTTCGGCATTGGCAGCGATGAAAACATTTTGTAACTATAAAATGAAGACAGAATACTTTGTACACTTGCACAGATTTTATTCTTAAGGCGACATGTTTAGCTAGCGATCTAGCATCGTTTGGAACGTTGTTGCGAAGGAATTACATCTAATACAAAAATTGGAAACGGAGGGGAATTTTAGAGAGGAGAAGGGTCAAGGTGTTAGGAGTTTGTTGGTCGTCCACGAAGTAATGTCTTCGCATATTGAGATTTTTAACTGTCTCTCATGCGATACATGATAGTGCTAGTTAAACAAATGATGTCAACAAATCAGCTATTCAAATAATTTAGGTAAGTAATTTATTTAGATATCAAAGGTAGGTATTTTTTAGATACCAAATTTTTAATCAAGAACCCCCCACCCCGTCTTGTCAATGGTGTCCCGCTTTTCGAATATTAAAATCTGGTCACCTTAAGTTAGGATGATAAGAAAGTTTGAAGAGAGAAGTTGCTAGCTCAAATACTCTCGTCATTTGACTAAAATTTAATGGTTCTAGGTTCGTCGCCTATAGCTCTCGTGTTGGTTCTAAGTATAATGTTAATAAAATAATGAATCAATCATATAGTACCCACTGCATAACAAATTCTGGACGGATGTTCAGTTTGAGTTAACATCACTCTAGAGCTACACGAAAATGTCAATAGTCTCAAAATCTAATCTTTTTTGTGCTAAAGTACAGAATTCCGTACTTCGCAAAACTAGCAAAAAGTGCCAGTAACTATGTATTGTTACGAATGTGATGAGCCACATTATTCGAATCGTAATAAATTTAAAAACCTTATTAATGGTTTTAATTTTCTCTGCAAAAGATTAGAAATAAATTTTTATGGATTTAATTTTTTTTTATTATATTCTATGCTGGTTGGTGCCGAGCCTGTGTGTGCACTAGAGCGATAAGATAGAATTTTGACATGGGGCATTTTCTGGAGAACGTAATCACATGATTTAGATACTTGTGAATAGAACACCTATTTATATTTTACGAAAGAATCTTGTATCGGCACGGAGAGAATAAAATGTTTTAGTCTTTCTTCTTACTTTTCTAAAGATAGTGTCTATTTTTTAGCAATCAGTGTTCGAAAAAAAGTCACATTTGTTGTTTTACACTTTTGTCAAACATTCATGTTTTTAACATTCTTTTAATTAGCAGCAGAGATATTTTATTTTAATTGGTAGTTGCCTTTTTATTAAAACAAATTCCATTACAGATGATGCACAATTTGTCGATGGGTTATAAAGAAGCGAAGAAGATATTAACATTAATTTACTCTCCCTTTATTAATTAATATTATTCTCCCGTTTGAAACATTGTTTTTATTTTACTTTTTATGCTCTTTTCCCTAAACCTCAACAAATTCATCAAAGTATTTCGGCTCTCATAAGATAGGTATGATGCTTACGGTCGTCACTAAAAGAATTAAACAAAATCGCAAACGAGTTCGAATTACGGAAACCGTAATCGAATTGGTTCCTCTTTCTAGAAACTTACACACCAATCCAGGTGAGAACTTTAATGCTGAATTGAATTTGCAGTGCACCACCTCAGATCATACTGCACGAAAGCTTTGGTAAAATAAAGACTCGTTGTCATTGTGTATTTCACTGCGTATTCTTACCAAATGCTGTCTAACAATAACTGAATTGATGTCGCTCTCTCTATAGAACAAAAAGGACTAATTTCTCTTAAATGCGTGACCAAAATTAGTATCAAAATTCATTTATCATAAAAATAATTCTGGCTTTTGACGTTCATAGAATATTACGTTAATAAAACCTTATCATGGGGTACATAAAACGTTTCATCATCAATGCAGTACAAGAGGAAATAATTTTCGTATAACATCTTTGTCTCTTACACCACATACCGAAAAGCTTTCAAAGCATGCTTTCATATATTTATTATCAAATGTTAACTAGAAATTAAATGTTAAAGTTTTGTAAATATTTTAGATCTTTATTTTTAAATGCTATAGCATACTTTGCATATTAAAATGTGTTTAATTTTTGAATAATTAATAATCAGAATAATTTTAAAATAAACTAGCTAACTTTTTAAAATTGTATATAAAAATCAGTTTTGATTTTAAAACCAAATATTAAATTTACTTTACATGTTTTTTCTGTACTTTTTTTACCGAAACAAAATATGTTTTTAAAAGCTTCAGTTTTGAGTATGAATTAATTACTTACTAAATTTAATTACTTATTAAATGTATTCTCAATTATTAAGAGCTAAACTAACCCCATAGAAATTTAGAATTTTTCATTTAATGATAAATTAGTTATTTAGAAGTATTTTATTTTCCTTTTTCTTTTTTTTAAAAAAAATATACATTTGCAGTTTTAACAGTTGTAAAACTTCTATTAGAGTAAAGAAAATTTAAAATATTCTTAATCATTTCTTCAAATCACACATTTTATTTTAATGTAATTTTTTTTTTTTTCATTTTCTTTCAAAAACCATCAACTGATTGATGCTTAAAGCTTAATATTATGGAAGTTTAATGCAAAAATGATGCTCTTCGAAATACCTAAAAGAGCATTTTCTATGCATTTCGAACGACGTAAACAAACCTTGCTTGATTATTTGTTTACAAAGTAATTTCAAAGCGTGAGTTTATTTATTTTTTTATTCTCGCAACATGCCTCTTTCAAATCTTAACATAAATGAAAGAGAAAGAGAAAGTAATGTGTTGAGAGAACGAATTTTTAGAAAGCACAGATATTTTTTTTCTTTCTAGAAGTTCCGCATGCTTGAATAATCCCGTAGAAAAATCCGCCTAAATTTCACTTTGTATTCATTTTTGTTCCATTTTATGCTGAAACTGAAATTTTTGATGGTTTGTATTATTTAAAACTCGAGGTGCTTAGCGTTCTCCTAATTTTCTAGGAGGGAACCTGGTAATGGCGATCATTTTTAGACCGCTGTGTATTAAATAACGAAATGAAAATATGTTTGTAGTTCTCCGCATTTATCATGTTTTTATTAATGATTCCATCTTATTCTACATCCGAATGCTTTGTATTTTGTTCTGCTTCGAAAACAGTTATTCATTTGTTCTTCCCCGTTGTCTTATGCAAATTACCTCATTTTGGAATTTGATGTATGTTGACTTAAGCAAAATTGAAAAATACTTTTTCTTCAGAAATGTAAAAAAAAGCAAGAAAAAAGAAAAAAATGAACTGGTGTCTTGTTATTTTTGAAACATTCCGATGAAATTAATTCATTTTATCGTATGAAAGAAACAAATTAATGTTTAAAAAACACAACCTTCGGTAATATATGCCGTATTGTGCCTATGAATAATATGTTCAAATTTAATATTGAAAATAATTAGGAAATTCCAGTAGAATACATAACTATGTAGAACAATTAGTATTTTAGTCGGAAAATTTTTACTTTAATAAATACATATGTATAGAATAAATAATCATTGATTGGTTGAATAATTATTGAATTGATTAAATAATTATTGATATAATTATTGAATTG
>BMAW01028489.1:350749-441996 GCA_019974015.1 Nephila pilipes | reverse complement strand
ATTGATTAAATAATTATTGATATAATTATTGAATTGATTCAATAATTTTTGATATAATTATTGAATTGATTCAATAATTATTGATTGGAATAATTTTATCTTTGATTAGAGCTTACTTGTTAATAATGTATTTCAGAAATGCAAGTAATGAGAAAATGGGCGATCAAACACATACATCATAAAACTCAATTTTTCTCATACATAATACATTAATTAATGATTTAATTTTTTTTCACATATTGCTTTCTGTACCGCACAAATACAAGCGTAACTGAAATACTAAAAGAGAAATATGAATAGTTTAAATTGTTCTCTTTAATAATCAGTGTCTCTGAAATTTATGTTTTCCCAAAAAGTAATTCATATAAACTTATATTACCTCATAACTGAATTGAAATATTTATAATTTAGGACTTATTTTATGTATTAAACCTCATACTGTTAATTGTACTTTTCTATGTGCTTATGTTTTGATTTCGAAGGAGGATGAGATATGTCAGAATGCAGTGTAAATATTCTTAGTTGAGGAAAGCTTACCTTATTAGGGTAAAGTTGCGCAATAAATTCCAAACTTAAACCTGTAAAAAGTACAAATTCTGAGCTAATTGACAAAAATTTAAATTTAAATTTGAATCTACAAAAATTATAAATGTATTTAAGCATATAAATATTCATGATATCTGTAAGTAAGAGTATGTGAGGCTAAAGTTGAGTGTTGTTTTAAGTTTGTTTGTATATATATGTATATATTTATACACACACACACATATATATGCATACACACACACACACACACACACATATATATATATATATATATATATATATATATATGTGTGTGTGTGTGTAGGCAAATAATGCAATTCAAATTTTTTTATGTATTAATTAAAAAATTGACATTTTTTTTCTAAGAATTACTTTTCTAAATCTTAAACTATAAAATATGTTTAATTCGCTTCATTATTTCATTTAGGAGTAATTACAGATCTTTAAAACCCTTTATATAAAAGAATGTACCAATTGAGGGGGAACGTATTTTTAACGAGCTGTGTGACATGAAGAATGTGTGCATTATTGTTTCACAACCTAATAAAAATTTCATGAATACGTTTCCAAATAAATATAATTTTCGGTATTATTATTCGATGTTTTTGCATTTAACCAATTTTGTAATTGACATTTTTATTTATGAGAGTAATATGTTTCTGGGTCTTACAAAATCAGATTAAGTGCTAAATAAAGTGAAGTTTGGTTAAAAATGTTGTGACGGGGGTAACGGAATCCACTTTACAGTTAGGTGATTACATGATTTGTTGCACATATAGTTATCATCAACTCATCAAGTAGTTTATAAAATAAATTATCTTAAACCATTAGTCATTTTATATAAACAAACAATTATGATACTGAATTAAAAACTTCGATCAAAATCGTTTACAGGTTGAATTAGGTTTAAATCACTTTTATCAAACTATTTGAATTATAGACCTAAAAGAATCTCAATCCTTCCATAAAATCGGAAATATTAAAATAAAACTCAAACAAAAATAAAATTGTGTTTGTATCTTAAACTTTGTGAAGTATAAAAGGATAACAACTTATTAGGCATAGTATAGATTCATGCTAGTATTGTTACAATTAAAGATAAAAAAAACTCTCTACAGAATAAGTAAAATAAAATATAGAGCTAATACATGGAAGCACTACAATAATTATATACATTGATTAAAATCGTCAATAGATCGAATTAGTTTTCAGTCAAGTGTATCAAACTATTTCAACTGTAGTCTCAATAAAAGAACATAATCTTTTGCGAAAGGAGAAATAGTATGGAAAATTTAAATAAAGTTATTACATTTTAAACTACGGTATATACAAAAGTGTAATAATCTGTGGGGTTTGTTACTAATGTTATCTCGTATATAAAAAAAAACAGTGTAGATTGAATAAAAAGAAAATATAACGCTAATACCTAAAAGGCATTTGAATTTTAATAGCAGAACTTGATGAACGATGCTATTATTATATTTTATAGCCTTGTCATACTTGGATTTTTTTTTTCGTGTGCTTGGTAGGGAGACTATTCGAAGGCAAAGGACCGATATTAAGCATGACAGGCCATTCATTTGCGTGCCAGAGTCGGCATCTCGTCACATTTAGGCTGCGACTTATAGCGCACTGTGCAGTTTGTCAAACACTCTTGGCAGTACTTTGAAATTGCGTAGCACTCACTGAATATTGTCAGGAGGAGAAAAAAAACGCAGTTTTTTCCCTTCCTTTCCTTGAAAAGTTTCTGGCTAGAATTGTATATTTTTTGTATGCTTCTACTTTTATTCAAGAATAAAATGTGGTATTTTGTAACGTCTTACATTTTTCAAGATCACTTTCCGTTTAATGAAAGAATCATGTGCCAATTGTTGAGATGCGTAGAGATATTAATTTTTGTTTCAAATGTTTTTCGGTGCATCTGATTTAATATAATTGAAAAAATAAGACTAAATAGAAAATTAATATTTAACTTTATTTTATAATATTTGTATCACACAATTTAAGTTTAGGTACAACCTTTGTATTTCAATCGCATTCAACTATTTTCTACTAAATACAAAAACAAATTTATTCGCCCTTGCACACATAGATAAATATCTAATAATTACTATGTTCAAATATTCGTAAAAATATAGTTGGTTAACTATAACGACTAAATTGATTTTTTATAACCTAAATTGAATATTTAAAACCAACGAATTAGAATAGCAGTTTTATGTACCTCTTGGTAAAAATGTTTTATTTTGATTTGATTGGCGTTATACTAAACTTAAACTTTAAATTGTTTTTTCCCATCATAATAATTTATAAGGTATTTGTACCCATTTTTAATTTAATATTATAAAATTTGAATGTTTATGAATGGAAAAAATGCACTTGTTTATTTTTTAGTTCTGTCTTTCACTTTATTCAAAATCACGCTTATTCCTTTTTACAAATTTCGGAAATTAATTTCATTAAAATTTACTTAAAATCGGATTATGGTTTTCTATCAACTAAACGTGTGATTTAATTTATGATCAAGTGATGACGACAGCCTCTTAATTATAACATGGATGGTAAAGCCTGGTTTGTAGGGTAAGAGATTCGTAATCGATTGATAACGAGTTCGAGTTATTTCAAAAACAAATATCATCATACGGCCAGGATTGACCAAGATCATCTTGAAAGACCAGGCCGCGTCAATCGCGCGATAACTCTTCAAATGGAAGAATGTCTTTTTTGCTCGATATCACTTCTCTGTTTGCTTATCTTGAGATGTTTGATAATTTTAAGGACATAAATTTATGGTTATATATATATAGTAGTAGCACTTTCTTCATCATGTGGCCGCGGTAGCCTAGTGGTCATGGTTTCAGACTCGTGACCGGCAGTTTTCGTTTCGTCGTGGGTTCGATCTTTGGCCACTAAAAATCCGCCGTGTAGCCGGGGCTGATACAGGGAAAATCTGTCGAGGTACAAAGTCCTCCTGCTGGTGTGGTGTGGAAGTTAGGAGAGGGGGTTGCCAGCTCAGGTGTCGTCCTCGTCACTTGTTCAAAGGTCAAAAATTCGAGGTCCTTCGCCAATATCCCTCGTGTTGCTTCTAAAGCGAAGTCAAAAACTAAACCAAACTTACTTCATCATTTAATTGTCCAACGAAGAAGTGAATTAATTAAAGACTAATTCCTTATATTACAAGAATTTATAACTTCTTAGGAGAAAAAAACTGATATATAAAATATAAGAAAAGTTAAAGTTCATTACAAAATAATTTTATTCAAATATGATACAAACTAAAATATATAATTACGAAGAAATTATGGTGAAATTTATTCAAGAAATTTTTTCATATAGAATTTATGTAATATTAAAAAATATCGTTCATATTTTTTTCTGATTTTGACAGAATCAGAAAAAAAACTTTGTCACTTTTAGAACAAAATGTACGCCATAATATTAACAATCGTAATTACGATCGTTTAATATAGTTTTAGACTGAAATACATAATATCTATCGGAGCTAAAATTCTTCAATTTGCCATTATATGCGAGCTTACTTGCGGTTATTGTCACTCATTCGTAGTTCAATTGGTTGCTTAATAAAACTGTTCAAAGCAAATCTTTTTTTTTTTTTTTTTTTTTTTTTTTTAAGTTCAAAAAACATTAAAAGAATTTTTAAAAAACCGAACAGCATTAATATCTGCACATATATTTACTGAACTTATTGTGCTTTTTTAAAAATCAATCTTTCTGTACAATATATAACGTTTTCTGCTATTTTCTACGTCCAATTTATAGGTTTTTTTTTAAATCATTAAGTTAAACAAAACATATTAACACTAAAGTAGAATTTTTTAGTTAAATAAATGCATAGACTGTCTTTCTAAATTGTGAACTCTTTCCACAAAACAATATTTAATTAAATGGATTATTTGGCTAATTAGAAATCGGAGATTACCATTTTACGGCTAGAGCAATGCGAATTGCTTATTTCAATTGAATGACTGACTAAATCGAAGCTCGGTTAAACGATGTCTGATTGTGAAGGGGCCGACTCTGTATTACAACATTAACTACAATACATTCTGTACCCTGACGTAAAAAACAGGACATCAAGGACTCTCAAACTTTAATATAATGCTTTCAGTATGCTTTATCTATATAAGTATTAATTTTAGATTTTTTTTTTAAAGAAAAAATGTATGGATTTATTTCATTATTTCACTTCATTATCCAAAAATTTCATGTAATTGTAATTAAATAAAATTTTGCACGTAAGGTATTGATACATGTATACCTACTGTAATGCACTCCAGGTTTTGACACGGAAAAACGTGCATGTTCTAATTTTTACTAATTTTCTAATTAAGCCCTAATTTTGAGAATATGTTAATTATTTCTCATTATCTTGGAAACTTATTCATTTTATCCAGCATGTAAATATTCCGTTAATTACGTCAATACTTAGTTATAAGGTTCGGATAAGAGAAGCTCCGTTGATACTGGAATTTCTGGCAGCCGAGAGGTCATGATCTTAAACTCGCAGTTGGCATTATTTCCGTCCAGTCCTGAGTTCGAATCCTAATACCACTAAAATCCGCCACATAGCGGGACTGATGTGCTTTAAATCTGTCGATGTTCCAGGTCCTCATGTTGGAATGTGGGGATGTTTTGAGAGAAGTGCAGTTCAGGTCTCGTCCTCCTCATTTGACCGTGGCTCAAAATTACGAGGTATGTTGCCAATGGTTACTGTGCTGTCAGTCAGACAATCTAGATTTTTTTTTATTTTAGATTTTTTTTTTAAAAATCAATGCTTGCTATTTTATTTTTGTAAATTTCTCTTTTACACAATATGAAAATTATCAGTATTGTCAATACAGTCATCACCTAGGGCCCTTTTAGAACAAACCAAATATTATCTGTTTCAAAATTTTCATCGTTTAACTATGCATTGTATTCGGAGGAACATTCTTCTATTTCATTATTGTAGTCTCAAGTGTCTTAATATTTTCTTAGAATAACTTACTATTATTTTTCCTTATTTTAAAATACTTTTGTAACTTTAGATATGGCTTATAAAATAAATTTAAACAAAATATGTGTAATATTCTCTCGGTAATCCGGCAGATATTGAACTAGAGAATAGCCGCATTACTGGATAATTACAAATAATAACGCATATAAAAAGGAAAAGCTATACTTTCTTGTGAGTCTAAAATTTAATATAATACACTCAAATAAAATATCAAACACATGAAATAACTGAAACTACAAAAAAAGTTTCTGTTTTGAATTGATAGCCTATTACTGCTTTGTATTGTCCCATTCAAGCAAAAGGTATAAAATAAAGATTTTTATGTTTATGTAAATTGCTAGATTGCTGACAGGGCCGGAAAGAGGGAAGGGCCGAATTATAGAGGGAGTATTGTAAAGGACGCAAGAGTTGTAGAAAGAACAATACAATAGCGTTTAATTGACGTTTGAAATCAGCTGAAATTCTAACCAACTTTAAAAGTAAAAGGAAGTGCTCCAATGAACAAATAAAAAAGATAGATGTGACATCTAAATAGAGTGACTGATGCTGTAAAATGTTTTATTTTGATTTCAGACATATTTACTTATTATCACCTTCAATATATACCACTCTCTTATCCCTACAATGCTCCATGTGAATCTTCAATTGTTCGAAACAGTCCTGGAAGTCGTCTTCTGTCAGCTCTTTCAGGACGCGTGCCACGCACTCTCTTCCTCAACAAGAATTGAGGCCGTTAAATCTGCTAAACGGACACAATTCTTGTTCCTTTTGAAGCAGATTTCACTTTAGGAAACATATTAAAGTCGCATGGCGCAAGATCCGGTGAATAAAGTGAATGGTCAAAAACTGGGATGCTGTATTTGGCTAGAAACCTCTTGCCAGACAATGTGGAATTAGTCGGCGCATTGTATTGTTGGAAAATTTTGCTGTATGGATTCTTTATCAAAGTCTACAGTCTTAGAAATCCCACGAATAATTAGCCGACGGTCAATTCGAACCAGATTATCGATTTTTCAGATATTTTATCAGTTTTTGACTTGGGAGAATCCCCTTCTACGTCTTCTCGGCCATCTTGAAAACTCTTAAATAATCAAAAACACCTGCACGTGATAAATGCTAATTGCAATACACTTCTTTCAATAAATTATTAGTAGTACCAAGTTCCGTGTGAAATTTCAGAACAATTCGATGCTCACTTATCTATCTACCAGAGAAACAAAAAAAAAACTCTAATGTGAACGAAAGCTATGGGTATACGAGTTTGTTTCAGAAGCATAAGGCACTACATTCGAAAGAGAAGGCTTCACGCTAAAACGCTGTTGGTTGCTGGCATTTAGCGCATATGTACTTCTGTAGCAGTATCACTCTCGTTATTTTATAGCCAAACTTCGAATTTAAACATTAATCCATTTTCCATTTGTGGAATTTAAAATTATTATGAAAAGTACAGACAGGTGGAATTTTTTCTACACTCGAAACATATTTTTTTTCCTAACGCCTTTCTTGTTTACATTAAAAAATAAATCAAATTGAACAAGGACATTAAATAATTAAATACAAAATTAAGAAGATATAAAAACTTTTAAAGCATTTCCAAATGAAATGAGTTACAAAGAAATAAAAAAAATATTTCTCTACCTGAAACATCCAAGAAAATCCAATCAGACCTTTTAATTGCTGTGAGATCAAAGACTAAACAAAAGTAAATTTTAAGAACGACAAGAATTTTCTAGAATGCATTATTTAACATCTAAGAGCTTGCGAAATTCAATTTAAATTAATATAAATAAGATAAAGCTTCCCCAAAAGTTAAAACAGCAATGATAAAAAAAAAGAATCATCCAATAAATGCAAGTTTTACAAAAGTGATTAATTGGGAGTTTTTTCGTACGGGAATCTTAACTGTTTTTTAGTTTTAGAAAATTTTATTCTTTTTTTCCCTCTAAGTAGTCTTATCCAATTTGCCAAGAAAAGTGTTGTTACGCATAAAGATAAACAAAATCCGAGACTTTCAAGCTTTTCTTATCTCTTTTTTTCTTTTTGCACTCTTTTTCTCTATTCTTTCGCATCTGACGTCAAAAGACGTATGTCAGACCGTTCAAGATGGAACGTAATGAATATTTTTTTAATCTGGAATTGCTTCTAACGTTTGGTTTCTAAAGTAGGATGCATGCTTTGATCATATAAATAAGAAAAAAAAGACGAACTGTATGTTTACTTTTAATTCTTTTGTATATACCTTTTCATTGAGCTTCAGTGAAAAGATTGTCTAAAGACGACGGAACACAAGGGATAAAAAGGTATAGATTGCAACATCTTAAATTTCATGCGAGATAATCAAGTTCTTTTATAAACTGCGATTTAATTGCATGTCTAAACTTTATATTTAATAAAGTTTTATAGTCGCAAACGGGATATCTCTGATTTGTATTCCTACAGGTTTTATTGCCTGTGTTTATTTTTTTTTTAAATTTTAAAAAAATTCTATTACAGAATTTTAAATGGGATCACATAAAAGCAGGTATAAAATTAATTTATTTTTATCGATTTGTGTTTAATGGAAATCAATCTATTTTTCTTTAATATACATGTGATTGAAGATTTTAAAGTATCTAATTTATACGATAAATTGATTGCCGGAAAAAAGGAAATCCATTTTTTTTAAAAATCGATCTGAAAATTTCATTTGTTCTGAATGTTGTGATTTAAATAATACTATAAAATAGCGATTATTGATTATTTTTGGTGTGAGACCCGCATTTTCAGTGAATTTTAGGATAATTTTTTAGACTTTAAGAACACTTTTAGCTTTATATATTAAATTGAATAGCTGGTATTTTCGAATGTTAAGTTTCGCATTACAGGGAGTTTTGCTTTTCACAAGATTTTATTTCATTAGTTTTTAATCTTATTTATAAACCCGATTTAAATAATACCTTTTAGAATATTGAAACATATAAGTACAGGTACTATATGTAATTATTTATTGATAATTAGAATTTCATGTTTTTCTATGATAACAATAACGAATTTAAAAAATTAAATGATAATTCAGATAACTTTTTTTGTATAAGACGCAGACTTCTTTTAAGAATATTTAACATTTTGTTTGTTTTAGTTTTATTCACAATAAAAATAATGCTTACGACTCTAAAACTAGGAATTAATTTGCAAATTGCTGTCGGATCAAAGCACATTTTAATGAAACTGTTTCATGTTCCAAAACCTTCATATTGTTCCTTTTCGGTTTATCATAAAGTTGTTTTTTTTTTCATTTCCTGATAACATCATTTTGATAAATGCTGAATAGTAAGTGCTATTTTTAGTTATATTCTTTGAGATGATTAGTTATATTCTTGAGTTACATTCTAAAACTCTTTTCACCATGTATAAGGTTTTCATTTAATTATTAACTTTTAGAACAAATATTTAATTTCAATATAATTGCAGATACTGGATTTTTGAAACAATTACTTAATGAAAAGTTTAAGTTTTTTTTTTTATTTATTTATTTCTGTTTTTCTTTTCCTTAAAAATAAAACTTAATAAATCAAGATTTTTATTACAATTTTTTTTTCAATATTTTTAATTCCTATAAATGGCTGGAATACTATAGAAAAACCTTTTGTTGAAAATCTAATTATTGTTTTAATTGCGGTACTAATGATTTTCTCGTTAATTAGTGTTTTAAAATTAATACCATAAAAGGAAGCGCAAGGAAAATGCTCCTTTTTTTAAAAAAAATAAATTTTTCTTTTAAAATATTTTTATCAAAATACAGTAAAAGCATTAATTGCCATGTGCTTATAAAAATGCAAATTAATTCTTTTTAAATAGTTTAAATTATGATGTAACGAACATATAGCACTTTTTTAAAACCGACATTTCAGTCATATTTAAAAAAAGTGCAAAATCAATTCATATTTTCCTTGGATCTTAGTAAATGCTATGCAACTTCCGAATTTTTCTGCTCCTATATTACAATCTTCTAAAGTACAATGAGGAACGAAATATGTTTCTTCAACATGATAAAGAACAAATGTTTGGCGCAGCATAGCCTGATTTGGCTCTTGTGCCATAAAAACTTACTATCACACATCACTCAACTTGATAAAGGTGCTAAACACAAAAAAGCAAATTCTTGAAATATCAAATAGTACGCAATATATTTCAAACAGGGTAACGAAACTTGGGAACACTTTCTAAACTTTGCTACTACTATAAAATATTACTGATGTAAAATACACCATGAAGTGTTGCTATTCATCTATATAACCCGAAGTCTTGGGAAAGTTATTCAGAATATCCTGCCCCATCCTTTGAAGGTGCTATTCAACCGAGGACATGAAGATCCCTTCGCCACTGATTCTTTTTTTTCCCTCACCAGCAGCCATTTTTACCTGATGCATCCTTAAGTAAATATAACACCGTTTAGCCTCGCAAAGTAGCGGAACAGTATCCATTCACTTTGAGTGAACCCAAGCAGAGCAATTTACTCGCAACCTAAGGAGGAGAATAAAAACTGAACCGTATAAACCTTGTCAAGAAAGCTACTACAGAAGAGGGGGGAAAAAAGAATGTTCGCCAAAAAAAATTCGTGGATGAGAAGGGCACGAAAAAATTTCGCCAGTCAATACCTTTGATCCTTTTTCGAGACCATCTGGTCAAATTCTCTTGACTCCAGGAAGCCCTGCCTTTTGAAACTTCTCTACCTTTTCAGAGGTTCGCGGGTCACTTCGAGCCAAAAAGAAGAAATAGAAAAATGGGAAGAACGAAAGAAGGAAAAAAGTGTTCGAAATCCGTTTCCATCCGCTAGTCTAACCTAAGAAGGAATCTAGTATTGGAATTTCCGATTTTGGTAAGGGCGTCAGAATTCTCTTCACGTTATATTTTACTTGATGCCCAACTCGGATTTTTTTCCCTTTCTTTATTCTATATATTTTTAGAAAAAAGAAGCTGTACCAAGGATTCTTTTATCAATTTCGGAGGATTTATCTGTTTCTTGAAAAGTTTTGTTTACAAATAAAGTTGTAGGATAATATTACAATAGACGTTTCTTTCTCAATGTAAATTAATTAATAATTATGATTGAATTTGTATTGAAAAACTGCATTCGGGGCATTTATTTCAAGGAAACAAAGTTTTTATTACTTTTGTAGGAAATGATGTTTATCGAAATTTCTTGTTCATTAGTTTTCTATTAAACTACAAATGCCAACATTTTAAGTCAAATAAATCAAGTAAAATGATCGTCATTAATTTTTTTTGGCTTATCAAGATATATTTCATACATACTTTGAAGTATTATTGCGCATAAACCAGCATTATATTAGTGATAAAAAAAAGGCTGCATGTTATTTAAATGATATCATTTTTTTTTTGCATAAAGATAAATAAATTACATCCAAAAATCATTCATCAAATTCATAAGGAAACGTAAAAAATTAGGCTATTCGCAAAACTTCCCTTAACTAACATCTAGGGTTACTTTCTGGCTTTATATTTAGGTTTTCAACTTGTTTCCAACCAAGTGAAACGTGGTTGTTCAAATTAAGTAAATTTTAGAAATTGAGTGGATAGATATAATCAAGTCCTATAAAAGTGCCAGAGAATTGAATTTAAGAATGGTAGAAAGATTACGTTAATAGGAAGATTGCTAGTGTGAAATCCTTAAATGTTGGTTTGGAGTTTCTTGCTTGCCATTGATTTATAGACACTATGATCCGACGCAGTCTGGTCGAATTATTCTTTGGTGGATTTACTCGCATCGTACTCCGGTAACCGTATTCTTTGATATGTCATAGAAGTTGTTAGTACTCGCGGCAAGGGACATTCAACTGTGTGGTAGAGAGCATTCCCCTTGTTAGATAACTATTCAAAAGCATTTTGAAACGTAATTGGCTAGATTCATGAACTATTGTTGTGTGGCTATTTTAATTACTTTATCAGTGCTTGGAATTAATTTTGAATTTATAATCTCAACTGGACTATTATTTAAGGTAACAGAAGAGTCAGGTAATAGAGATACGCTCCGACGTATGTATTTGATCGATAAAAAAACTTATACAAATTCATCACTGAAATATTTATTTTTTCATAACTTGTTCCATTCGTATTTTGTGCTGTTTATAGTTTGATTTACTATACACTCATGTTAATTCCTATTCTTCATCCAGCAAATGCTATGTGGAGCGAAAAGATCTTTTAGTTTAATAAAAACAAAATATGAGAAAAGAATTAAATCAGTTTCAACCCATCTTCGATTTTTATTTTTTATATAACATATAAATATATAATAATTTATATTCAAGATAATAATAGAAACATGGATATCTTCTGACGTTAAGATGAATTCAATTCCTATAATACGTTTTATATTTAGCATACGGAAAAACTGATAGAAACATTTCATCAATACTAAAAATTAATGATTTCTTTTATCATGATAAAAAATCATGTCGAGAATTCGTTATGTCGATATTTCTGTCAAATTCGAATGTCGTTATTTCAGTCAAATTCGAATGTCGTTATTTCAGTCAAATTCGAATGTCGTTATTTCAGTCAAATCGAGCTTTCGAGATCTGATACCAGTAAAGCTCTGCTGTGCAGTGGAGCTGATGCATGTTAAATCTGTCAAGATCTAAAATTCTCTCATTTGCGTGGTGTGGAAGTTTAAAAAAGGAGGGACCAACTCAGGCATCGCCCTGTCACTTAAATGAGATTCTTCAAAATTACGAATGACCTTCATGTTACCTCTAAGTGTGACGTTAATTAACAATCAATGAATCAATCAAAAGTCTTGATATAACATTTTATTCATCATCAACTGTTTTGTTGGATCATGATTATATGTTGAAAGAGAAAAAAATTATCTATACATCTATATCTCTATGAAATTGAATGCGAGTATATCTTTCTGTGTTTGAAATAAGTTAATACAAGTTTTAAAGAATTAAAAACAAATTCGAACAAGCGTTCCTGTATTATAATTGAGTCTCTCAGAAAAAATAACTGTAGAAAAACACTTGATTACTACAATTTTATTAAATATGCATTGATACAATGTATTTCTTGCGATTTAAAATAATATAAGATAAGAATATGTTTGCAATTTTGCTTTGGACTCACATAAAAAGGGCATTAGTATTTCATTTCTAATGCAGACTTTTGAATAATTAAGTACAATGAAAGCGGTTATTTGAAAAATATGTATAGTTAAAATCTTATTACTGTATTTTGTTTTGCTGAAAGCATACATAGAAAACTAATTGCTTGCATTACGCTTCAACAATTAGATATATATTTACTTAATATTGTTATTATTATATGATTGGTACGAAATTACATTAGTAACAGTAATGCTTTTAACAGGCTTTTTTAGGAAAGTTAATGCACTTTAATACGTTAGAGACTCATGACAAAATACTAAATAGCCTTTTAAGTGCATAAAAACTAAATAGTATATTTGTTATTTTGAGCAGCAAAAAAACACTAAACTCTTTTGTTAATTTAAATTCATCTCAGGTGCAGCAGAAAATTTATCTTATTTACATTTCTATATTAATAAATGGATAAATTACATTACTCTTTGAAAAAACAAGCAAAATCGTATTAAATAGGAGCAGTTTGTTAGAAAAACGTGTTTTTTTTAATTCACCTTTCTAGTTGAAATAGCTTAAGGTCAGTTTTAAAAAATTTAGAAAGCGAAATGGCTCGAGCATTAAGAATTTTTGTTAGAAAGTAATATTATCTCAATTTGAGACTTTATTGATGCATTAAATTGCTTTAATAATGGATCTGAAAATATTACTCTAGTTAATCCATTCTATTGTATTCTCAGTAATTTTTCGAATTATAAGAGAGGGAAATGGGGATGGGCAATTCATTGATTCTATCCATTGACAGTTTATTTCTTTTCCTAGGAAGTCAATGGGAAAGAGACCCTTCACGTCCCAAAAATCTTTGCCATAAATTTTGCTGCCGATAAAACCATCTTTGAAGAAAATTCACAGGAAGTAACTCAATATTTGAATTGTTTCGGTGTATAATGATAAATACAGATGACATCTGAGGAGACAATTTGACTCAAAATGATGACATAACTCAACGAAGCAGCAATCAAATACAGATTTGGTTATAAATGACAGCTAATTAAAAAAATAACTTATTCCTCAATGTTAAATTTGTCTTAATTCCATTTAACAGATGGCAGCACACAATGATAACACTAACGTGCGAGCAATATCATTTGCTTTCACAAACAAGTACGTTTCGAACCACCGTCATATCTTATACAGTTTAGTTCATTCTAAAATATTTCAGTCTGGCACATTTCATTTTGAGATTGTGTATTTAACTAAGCCAAAATTGTTCAACCGTGAGAACTGACATATAAGTCCAGCCCCTTCGAAGATATTACGACATACGTATGTGTATTCTGGAGTTTTGTAAAACTGTTGCCAACCTTCCTTCACGAAAGATGCACAAAAACATATTTGCATATTTCTACATCCCTTTATTATAATTTTACACTTTCGGACAGCTGCGGCGTATTAAAAATAGTCAAACCAATTCGCGGAAGATTTAATTTTATTCTGTTCAGATTCATCGAAATTTCTTCAAAACCGAAAATACACTTTTTTTTTCCTTTTAGGCTAGAAATACCCATTTAATCAGGAAAGCGAAACAACATAATAAGCAATACAACTTTTTCTGTGAGAACGAAGATTAATAGCAAATCCTACTTATATTATAAAGGAATTACGCCCGAAAATGATTCTAGTAAACAAGGCTTAACACTAACCTGCCCACCGCTAAAACCCCTTCCAAGAAAGGGAGAAAAAACAATAATCTAAAGGAAAATAATTTTACTATAATTATTATTTTACTTTTTCCGTTGGCTTCTCGGTCACTGGCCAAGCGCCAACCCCAGCGTGGATGCGAAAAGCTGAATTAAAAATGCATTAGAAGATATTGGAAAGACAATTATATGCAAATTCATCATGTTAACGTCATAAAAATGAATAGCACAGTACGAAGAAAATCGCGCATTGCTAGCAACATCCGGGTTTTAATGCCTTTCGTCATACAAAACAAACGAGAACTAAAATACGAAAAATAATGAAAAAAATGTTAGGAGAATGAAAGAATACAAGCTGGGTAACTCTACGGGGAACAAGGTACAATGAAAGGCCTAATATTAAATACCTACCCCCATAATAAAATGCAAATCGTGCTATTCTTATGATGGGGGAATAAGGTAAAAAAACAATGGTCTTCTATTTCCAAATCGTTCATCAAATTTTTCTTCCATCTAATGCAGCGTTCGCAATGCGTTTTATTGCATTTTTTCTTGATTCTTTTTATATTAAAAGAAATTTTCTTTTATACGTTATTGCATTTTGTAACTTTTTATCGTTTTGGAAACACTTAAGACCATATTGTCTCAATGTGCTGCTAAGAACGCTTAGAAGTTAGATACGTAGGTTGCTAAATGATGTAAGATTTTCGAATTTAGTGGTATTAAAAGTTTTTAAAAAATGCCATTAAAGCAGTTCTTGATTTTTAAGTCTTTTAACTCCTCGAAATGTTTAAATCAAGAATTTTGCTTTATGTACGTACTTTCTGATTTCTAAAATTGTTAAATATGATAGAAATAGCGTAATTTACATTTTTTATTAGAAGCAATTCGTGCTATTAAGAGAAAAATTCCAATTCAGCTAAAATTGCAATTCTTATCTTACATCGTTGTATGAGAGTATAAATAAACACAAAGAAGAGCTGGACTACTTTATTTAGCAATTAATCTTATTTTATGAAAAAATAATATTGTTACGTTTCGAAATATAACATTTCCGGAACTTTTACAAACACTAATCAATAAAAAATTCCTTTTCATTTTTTCGTAGAAGAAAGTATAAATATCATATATTTCAGAAAGAAAACTTTATAATACTGTACGATTTCTTATTATATATAAGAAATTTATTTTATATATATTGTGTATTAGATACAATGAATATTTCCTAAAATGGAAATTTCTCGTGATAAAAAAGTAAGACAAAATATTTTCTAATTAAATCCACTCACAATTATTTTAATTAATTAAATTTACAATCTAAAGTGTTGTCATAAAAATTACTTAGAAGTAATTGGATGTTTTATTAATAATTTTAAAATGTCAATGCTTCAAGAAAAGATAGGTCTGTAATAATCAACACAATGAAAGATAATGAATGGAAGTAAATGACGGGAATAAATTTTCGAAATTTTAGTTATTAATCGTTATTTAAATTTCTATAAAATATACTGCTTTCATTTTTAGTAAATCTTCTACATATTAACATTCAGGTTGAATAATTTTCAGAATGAAGGAAGAAAAGTATTCTTTTTCTCTTAAAACAAGTATAAAAAATGTTAGAGTTAATATTTGCAATATAAATTGAATTCAAATTCTATTAAACATTATTTTAAAAAATGATGATAAAAATCACCGAATATAGTTAATAACAAATTTGATATTGGTTTATATTTTATTATTAAATAATTTTATTTTTATAAACATTAAACTTATATACAGGGAGAGGTATTTTTAGTTATTTAACTATAAATTTTGCTTTTAAAATTTGATGTGAATAAAACGATATTTTCGAAATATTTAAGCAATACCTGAACAATGAATATTCAATAAAATGTGATTTGTGATTGATTTGATGTTTTATATTTAATACAAAATAAATCTGTAATGGAATTAATTCATGGAATCATATCAGGGAGCAGGTTACGAAAGCGATAAATCAAATTCGAGGGGTTTTCCTAAAGTTCACTGAATAATGCTACCCTCGTTGGTGTACTACCTGAAGGTCTCTCGAGAAAGATTTGTCTGGCAGTAGTGGAATTTTTGCCACAACTATTTGACTTTCACTTTGTTTTTTAAGATAACAGATTTAAGTGAATGATACGTGACTGTGAAAGTTTGGATTCTGTTCGGGAGGAACTTCACAGAAACTTGTAATGGTGAATTCAACATACAAAGATGGCGATCTATGATAAATTCAAGAGTACGAGCGATTTTTTCGTTTCAAAAATGGCAACATGTCGAAAGATGACACATCTCGTTCGGAAGATACATCAAGTGCCCGAACAGATGAAAATGTTAAGAAAATTCGTGAACTTGTGCTTGAAGGCCGATGACGAACGATTGAATATGTAGCGGAATTCACTGCATTACTTGGAGCTCCATTCAGTGAATTTCAACGGAAGGTTTGAGAATGAGGAGGGTCTTTTCCAAATTTGTGTCTCGAGTTATGACTGACCAGCAAAAAGAGCCATCTCAGTGGGCCAGTTTTTGGCTGAAAATGGCATGATTCCTTTGCCCCCAAGCACCTTAATCATCTGACCTTGCTCCGTGAGATTTCTTCTTGTTCCTGCACCAGAGGAAGAAAAAGAAAGGACTCTATTTTAAGGACGTAAAATAGGTCAAGAAAAAAACAAAGTAAGATCTATCAACTGCATCACTAAAGATGAATATCAAAAATATTCCAACAATGGAATCCCCAGTTTTTTAAACGTTTTGAGTATATTGGAGAGTACTTTGACGGTGATCGGGATATCTGAAATGAAAGACAAAGTATTTTTTAAAAAAAAATTAATGGCTGTTTGGTACATTCTTGCACGTGCATGTAAACACTTAAGGAGTTAAAAAATATATCACTAGTTCAGAACATACTATTGGTCTTTTTTTTTTTTTTTTTTTTTGAAGTTAAATCCCTTTGGAATAAACATAATATGAAAAAATTTACGTTAAGCTCAGTAATTCAAGGAAAATACATTTTTATTTTTATTTATTACTTTTCTAAAGTGTTAAGTACTTCTGAGTGTCAAACTACATACTTCATTAAAAGTACTCCAAGTAAAAGATTAGTCAGCTTTGGAGAAAACTGCTGTCAATAAAACTACGAAGACTAGTAGTTACAAAAGCAAACTGAAAATTAATGAGAATGACTGATCAATCTTTTCTTAACAAACTTTTGACTAGAATCGTGCGAAAACATTCAATTAAGGCGTAAAGCAAAATGGAAAGAGATTTATTTTGAAATATTATTTGTTTAAGGAAGTTCTTCATAAAACAACAAACACTTCCATTTGAATAATTAAATTTGGAGCAAGTTTAAGTCGGTTTTAAAATATTAAGAAATACATTCGTTGGATAAGAAGCTTTTAGAAATATTTTTCTTTGACACTGAACAAATACAATTAATCATTTAAGATATTATTTCTTTATTTTTAATTCGGAATATATGAGACAGACTGTTGTAATTGAACTCAAAACTGAATTTTTAATTGTTTTAAATATGTTTGAAAATTTTATTCAAATTCTGAGTGATGGAGCATTTTCTACAAAACATTAATGATTATCATAAATTACGGAAAAGTACCACAACTTGCAGAAAAAACATTTGCTCCTAATTTATTCTACCTTTTGGAAATTTCCTTTTGCTATTCTTCGTGAAAAAATAAATATTTGTAGTATCTTTTCAAATTTGAAAATTCTGTAAATTCTCCATCCTCATTTAGGTCAGGCCTGTCCAGCCCAAAAGACTTTGCAGGCCATTTTGGAAACGCATTTCATTCCTATGGGTCGCATTATATATATATATACATATATATATAATGTGTGTATGCTGCTTGCGAGTACGCGTGCGGGTCAATTCCATACCATTCAAATTCTCACGTTAAAAGTTACTACAACTTTCACCTTTCGAGTCGTAGGAAGAGACTAATCTTCCCCAACCTCATGAGAGAAATCAAGAATATTCTGCAAAAAAATAAGGGAAATTACATTTTATTGAATTAAGTATATTTACAAAAATTCAGTTTATAAAAATCTGTCCTGCAGTTACAACACAACGCTGCCGCCAAATTATTCGCTATCAAAAGACACCGAACAGTCAATCGGTCTGAAACAATACGATTCTGCGTTAAATATATTAGGGTTGATGCAGACAGACTGACTGTTGCTATTTCGCATGTTTCGCGTGTCGCATTCCCTTCTTACGTCTAGTAATGCACGACCGCTATCTCTTCAGTAAGTTTGCTGGTTAGTTATACATTGTGTAAAGCCCAATCGCACCATATGGCCAGTGCGCTTTTTAAAACGAGCTCTATAATTGTTTCTGAACAAGATTAAAGAAAAATTGTGATAAAAGTTGAGTCAGGTAGAGGAATATTCCCATGGTAGTAGAGTATGATACTTATGACTTATGGTGGAATGTTTTTTGGTACTTTTATGTACAATAAAAGTTTAAATTTTTATTCCGAGGACACAGCTCCGTGAGCCACGGGTTGGACAGACCTGATTTAGGTGTTTAAGGTATGAGAAATTTATTATTCTGGTATATATATTATTCTGGTTTCAAGCATATCCTGCTGATGTCTCTATTATATATTATTTTGTATTTTATTTCTGAAAAAAAATATAAAAATAGCATTCCTTTTTCATGCTTATTAACCAAATAGTTATCTGCTCCAGTCCGTATTCATTCCATCAAGTTAACAAATTAACACGTTCTTTTTTTTTTTTATTTTACTTCTGAATGAAAATAATGGCATTACTGTAGATCACGGTATATCGGATCTCTTTGATTTGGAACTCCGGATAACTTGGATCGATTTAACCCAATAACGTTTTTTATTTTAAGAAGTGATTTGGAAATTTACATTAATATCAGGACATTTATTTGCTTTATCCCTGTACTCGTATTTTGAAGAACATTCTCATTAATGAAATTTTCTAAGAATATACTATAACTGTGAGTATAAGAAAGGAAAGTGGGGGGGGGGGAGAAGAGTCGTATTTCATAAATATTTTGTACAAAATCAATAAAACCTTAGTTATATCTCTCATCACCAGTAACAAATGGCAAACGGTGTTACATTATGTAAAAGCAAAATGTAGCAAAAAACTTCAATTCTATAGTTCACAAAGAAGACGTCTTTATTTCCTGAAAATATGATTTGTACTCGATTTGTTCAATAAAAATTGCTTTTCATTGAGTATGTTTTATTTTATCGCATTTTTTCCATTTGTGATTTTCGATATCCCTTATCAGTACTAGTCCAAATTAATCCGACTTAACGGTTTTTTACTGTATTAAGAATCATTAATCAATTCATTAGTCCATAACAAACATTAAATACATTCAAATTAATGTCACTAATAGTTATATGAAGCGTGGGAGCCCATCAGAAAGAAACAGAATTTGGCGACAAACACGTAGTGGTTTTCTATATTCTCTTCTCTCGTAATTAATAGAACTGTTGGATTTTTTTTTTTTTTTTTTTTAGAATTTTCAGAACCACTTCATCTCTAGACAGGATGGAGAAAAGAACCTTTTGAAAGAATGGTGATTTAGAAAGAATGGTGAATGAATAGTAAATACAGTCTTCAATGTCTTGATGAGGCTTACAACTACTCAGTGCTGGGTAGCTGAGTGGTTTTGGGCACGAGTTCATGGCCAACGTTGCCATGTGTTCAAATTGTGATGCCACTAAAGACCAGTCGTGTTGAGGGCATGGTAAGTCAGTCGGAGTTTAATGTTCTCGCTTTGACATGGTGTAAAGGTTTGGAGAGAGGTGTCATCCTCATCGCTTGACCGTAGTTCCAAATTACGAAGACTGTCACTGATAACATTCGAGTTGATTCAAAGTGCGACATTAATGGGGTAGTGATAATTGTCTGCCTCCTTCAATTCTCCATCTTGAGACGACCATCAAAAGAGCAGACTGCAGGTATGAGCCCTTTTCGCCCTGTAAAAAAACAGCGACCAGCAAGGGCAGGTGCTAATGATTCCTTCCCCCTTTGAGAGTACATAAGCGTGAAGAGGAAACAACAACATTGCAGACAAAGGAGAGACCAAGAAGGGATGGCAAGAGGATAGCGACGGTCAGTCGACGGAAGGAGAGGAAAGATGCATCCCCTGACGACTTCCCTGAGCGATTCTGTTGTAAGGGTGAATATCCCTCATCGTAATTATTTTAAGTAACTGTAATATTTACTAATATGCACCATAATAAACTTAATTAGCTCAAGAAACTTTCGATAATTTAAAAGTAGTAGACAGTCCCTTCACAATTTAACTATCACTAAAAGGCTTGACGTGGAGTAGCGTAGAAGAAAGTAAGGAAAAATACAAATTCAGCTATCGTCTCATTCCTTGATTGGGGCTCAAAATTATATGATCTGGTGCAACTCATGAGCTACATTGTGTAACAGCGAAGCAATTCATGAGCTACATTGTAGACGAGCATTGTGCATCGGATACATTGTGTTGCTTAGGAATCATAACTCTAAATGAACGAAATTAAATAGATTGTGTAGCTCTAGTGCTATGATTCTTCTAAGCAAATTAAACAATTTATTACTTTCTTTATTCTTAATGCAAATAAAATTCTATATCCCACAAACTAAATTGACACAACGGAGCAACAATGATTCTTTCAGAAATGTCGTAACTTCAAAACTCTGTACTTATTCACGCGTCAAACTGACTTTTATTTCAAACGCTAACTAATCGAAAACAAAACTTCTCCAGAAACTATCTTCGCTACACTTAAAATTTTCTTTGACAAATGTTTTACTGGAGCAAGGGCAAACACATACATAATAAATCCAGACGTTGGACAACGGGAATCGAAATTGGATGGTGGGAAATTCTTTTCTTCATAGAAGAAAAGCAGAACTGCACTCCTTAAATAATGATGTTCTTGAAGGAGAGACTGCGCAAAATTCAAATAAATAGCTGGAGTAAGTCCGCTTTTCCATTCTGCTTCTTTCAAAAGGTTCATTTTTCCTCATTTCATGAGACGAAGCAGTTCTGAAAACCCTCAACTCTCCTCTAAACTAAAACATGCATTACGAGAGAAATGCACACAGTTTTGTTAGTATTTTCTCTCACCGGAAAAGCACCGTAAAGAAATCTGATTGCGTAATGTATGGGTACTTTGATTCATAATCTTCTGTTTGGGAATATATGGGAGGGATGGAAGGAAGGTATTTATTTTCTGCATAGAGGAAAACGAACATTTCTGTGTGCGTTCTCAATTCGAAGTTCTTCTACGCTGTTCTCGAAACGGGAATAAGAACAATAAAAAGTAGACTCGGGAGGATTTATGTACTTTGAAACCATACGCATTGGCAAAAATATAAAAAATAAAGACGAATGAGAGAGAGAAAAAATTCGAACTGAATAGTTTTTGAGGTTGTGTTACAATTTTGCTTTGGGTTATAGGAGGTAGTTTAATGTTTCTCCAAAATACATTATATTGTGCCTTTGACGTTTTCTGCTAACATTGATTACAGAGATAAGATTTGAGAGGAAATAAATTGCTTTTGGCATTCATTTTTCATTTCGTTGTAACTAGTTTCGAATTTTGTTCTGGGTTTTACGTTATGGAGTTTTATTGAAAAATTATTATCGAATGTTTTCAGCATTTTAACTGGCAAAATAAAATACATTGGAAGCGTTTTAAGACGTATTTATTTTAAGAGATTACAATTTTAAACGTTTATACATTTTCATTCACATGTCTTAAGAGTCTAAAATGTTTACTTAATAGGGCATCTCCAAAGGAATTGGAGCAAAATTAGGTTGTTAAAACTTAAGAGTCACGGAATATTCTTTTTACTTAAATTAAATGTTTTTTGGTGTTTTGGATTTTTTTTTAAAGAAAACCGAAAACACAGTTGAATAAGTAGTAATACTTGGAGTAAATAACAGTATTCTCTTAAGGAAAATACCAAAATATAGTCTCGGATTATGACTTTTTAATTAAAGCGACATAAAAATGGAGCGATTGGTTGGCTAATCATTTATGATTTTAGATCACATTTATTCATTTTCTTTATCTATAGGTATATTTTTCACTTAAATATACTAGAATATCAAAATAACATTCGCTCATAGAAAAAAAGTTATTTAATTCTTAAAAACGCTGAAAAAAAAAACAGTTGATTCTTAAAAATGTTTGAAAAAAAGTACCTGATTCTTGAAAAAGGTTTGGAGAAAACAAAAGCTATTTTAATGCACACTTTTCACAAAGACATTATTTAATATTTTACACCGAACGGGAATTGACGAATATTTTAAAATGCTTCAAAAGGTGAGCCATATTATTCCCTTCGCGATTCTTGATTAAACTGATTTTTAATATGTTTTAAAAATAATTAAAATAGATAATAATCACGAAATAAATAAAATCTTAGTAAGGAAATATATTAATATTTATTACGAGTGCATTGTTTAATAGTAAATATAGTTGAAACTTTTGAAAACTCTTTAGAAATGGAAATGAATTTATACCTCACCTTTAATTTATATAACTTTACATAAATAGTTTGTTTAGTTAGAATTACAATAAAGCTGCTTTTTTGTCGGTTGACATTGCTCCACTTAATTTTAAGTCACGCTTGAAATAATACAAAAACAACCCTTGAAATGATTCGTTTCTCAGGAAACTTTCAAACAAAGCGTTGGTCTTCCTTATTTCATGTGAATGATCATGTAGATTTTCTATCACATATCTTCCTATGGTGAAGTAGATACTATCACATAACTGTCCTCCTGGCTTCCATATCCCCTAGTGCATTATAAGAATTTGTTCAAAGAAAATATATAATTTTTTATTACCAATCAAAAATTTAATTACAAAACTTTTCAAGTTTCATAAATTTCTTGATGTATGAATTGAAGTGTCATTAACTGCATGAGATTTTTCACATGATTCCTTATCATTATATGAATAGCACTTCAGAGCATAGAGACCGGAAAATACGAGTTTCTAATTTTCCCGTATTCTGTTGGGAAAAACCTATATTTTCGACACTGCGACATTACAGCTCACTTAGGAGTTGAGAAAATGTTTACGTCATTCGTTACAGTTTAAGGATAACATCTAAAATTACCTGTGCCATCCCTAGTCTAATAAATCCATACACATGATCCAGTTACGACGATCCTTATTGGCTGTTGACTTCCACCCTCCTTTAACCAATAGCCATGTTCGTTATTGCCTCCAGACCATTAAGTTTTATACGGTCCGACCGCTGTGAATTCGATTCGGTCTCCAAAGGCTTTATTCGAAAACCGTTTTAAAGGATGTAGCAGACCTTTTCGCCTATCCTCCTTTAATGTTTTTTTTTTCAACATAAGAAAATGTGAAGAAACACTTAGCAGTGAACGCCTTAAGTAGACTTTTTCCTCCACACTTCAGATTTTTTTTCTCTCTCCTATCCCGTTTACACCCCGTGTAATAAATTTGGATTTTTATTTTGTTCATGAACGGTTACTGCAATTTAAGTTGAACGAGAAAGAAAATGGTGGGTGGGGTGCTATATAAGAAGGGAGATGTCTATGGCTATTACTTTTATGGGAGGGGGGACTCTGAGAAACAGGCATGAAGGGTGGGATACAGATGATATGCGATATGTGTAAGTAACAGAAATTCGTTTTATTTTTCAGTATGGGAGAGAGTACAAGAGTAGCTAGTAGCCAATTTAGTAGAATGGTCGAAAGGGGAGATTTTTTCCCCTTAAACTGTAACATTAATAAAGGAAGAACAGTAGAACATTTATTTTAATTATTTTATGTCTGAAATTGCATCATTTGGATAATATTATGTTTCCAAATCTCTTACGTGGCGTCTTAAGTTTCATTAAATTTTTCTTTTCAATTTCCTCAGTTACTATCCGTCTTAAAAATACGGAATACGCGTGATGTTGAAATGCAAGGAATCAATGTTAAAAAAATCGTCTATATTTACTTTTGTACCTCTTGTTTTTAAAAAAAATACTGATATAAGTTGTGTGAAATCGAAAAAAATATTCCCGAGATGAAAATAACTCGAATTGAGAAGTTAAATAAGTTTTGAATAATTTTCAATTCATTGTAGATGTTTGAATTATAAGAATTAATGAAACGATGTTTCTCTGAAATTTTTGGATGCGCTTCATAAAAAAGTAAATTATTAATATTTAATTATTAACCTGGATTTAAAATTAAGTTATTGAATAAATGTATCAAATATTGACTGAAAAAAATATTGATTAACAGAAGTTATTGTGCGACATCGTTTTTATAATTTAAAATTTTTTACGTTGGTAAGTGTGCTTCCTACCGATTTTCGAACATATAAACTTGCCTTAATATGCTCTCTAAATTTTAAAATGGTCAAAGTGAAGATTATTAAAAAATAAAAGTATTTTTTGACAAGAAATCAAGAATAAAAATTATTTTTCATAAATAATTGAAAAAGATTTTATCTACATGTAAAATCATGTAAAAATGTAATTGAAGCAAAATTGAGAAAAAGGGACTCGCTTGAAAATGAATTCATGAAAATCTGATTTTATATTATATTTATCTTTATTAAAGGTAGGGTAATAATTAATACGGAAACTCCAAAGATAAAATTTTCTTTTAGAAAATACATACTCGCATAAATGTTAAATTATTCGATCAAGTTATAAGGATCTATGTTTCAATGTTTTATTTTATTTCATTAATGGATTCTTTCCAAACTATAAACTTCATTTTTAAAATAAATAGCGAAAATCTAACATCAGATAAATTTAAGATTTTAAATTATCTATAAAACTTGTTCCTTTCATGTGTGTCTTTATTTTCAATTATTTCATTTTTAAAATTAAAAAATAAATATTTATTTTTAAATATGGTTTATATATATATATATATATATATATATATATATATATATATATATATATATATATAATCTACGGTTTTTTTTTAAATTTGAATTTATTATACAATTTAATTTCACATTAATTTAATGCTAAACATTAATATTTTAATAAGAGTAATTTCTAATAAAAGGAGGAGCATTTGCTAGTATTGGATTATAAAAGGAATTATTACATTATTAAAAATCATTATATTATATCAGAATTTCAAACCATTACAGAAAATGATAAATAATTATATTATGAGCTACAACAACATTATTCGTTCTGTCAACAGGGATTATGCACATCGTAAATACAAACGAATAGCTTGATATTTTAATCATGATATTTATTCTTGCCTAACGAGAGCTATAATAATAACAATAACATATGTAAAATAATACTACAAAAGAGCAAAAAGTTCGATAGAAAAGATATTTTTCATAATAAACAATGAATGGTCTTCAATAAAATGAGTATTCTCAATAACTTTTTCAATGCTCAATGAAGCTAGACAAAATTGATTTCAATGTTAATAACTCAAAAGAAACCAAATTGTTAAGTTGATGGGTTAACCTAATTAACACAGTTAATGAACTTTAAAAATGATTTCGTTTAGTTGTGAAGCTCATATGTTTTTATTTCAGTTAGGTAAGTAATGGTCTAAATTAACCTATGTTTCAAATTTTGTTTTAATTCCATTAATTACAGAGGTATTTGAAGAATATCGTTAATGATCATGTATTAGAGTACCACTCATGTAATTCGTGGTATTTTCCTGAATTTTATTAACACCGCCTGACAAGTATATCGATAACTAAATGCTGTAAATTGAATAGAACGCTTCAAAATTTAGGATCATGAGTGATCTTGAATGTTTCTTGAAGTTTTAGAGGAAATTGCTAACAGATTTAAGCGTTAAATAGAATTAGAAATCTAAATATGTTAAAAGTTTGGTATACTGAAATGAATTTTTTTTCGCAACACGTTAAATAATTTGTATTTTCGGAAAATTACTTTTTTAAAAAAGTTTTATGTTTTAAGAACGTTAAAAAATTATCTATCGCTCGGCTTAAAAATGTTTTCAAAAGAATCAAGCAGAATTTTTTATTAATCATCAGATGATTGCTACATTCATTTAACTTTAAGGAACTGAATTTTTAAGTCCCCATAACTTAAATGCTTTAAAAAGAAATAAACAAAATTAGAAATTTAATGCTAATTTCAAAGATAAAACATCGGACACAAGTAAGACACTATATAGCTAAAAAAAATTATGTCTGAGAAATTAATTAACTGTGTTAAATAACTTGTTAACATCATAATTTAGTCCCTTTTGAGCTCTTAACATCGGTACTAATTATATCTAGCTACTATGAGAAATGTGGAAATTGTAAAGGAACTTCTAACTCCTTCTATTAAGTTACATTTCCCATTTCTGGACGATTGCTTAGAGATTTGTTTCTAATCCACCTTATGATACGACATTCAAAATAATTTTTAAGTGTTTATATGCCTAATTTACACCCATTGCTAACTTGTGCATTCTTATTAGTTAACTAGAAAATTAAAGTTTTTATTCACTGCCTCAGTATCATCTACAAAGTAACAAACTTTACAGACACTACCCCAGACGGATTTTTCTGTTTGCAGTAAAATTGCATTTGAAAAGCTAATTCGCCTGACACCCTTGCTGCTTTCACAATAAATCTCGACACCTCGCTCTAAGAAATATGAGTACCCTTAAAACCCTATGTGGCTATTTTATTTCAGCCAGTAAAATTAACTTTACGCGCTGAATAACGGTTTCACGGTCCCATTTATGTCTCTTTTACTATGTCACTGTTCAGGACTCTCTTGGGAACCTGCTTTCCTTTTGTTTTATTGAGAAAGAAAAAGTCATCAAACTGATGAGAAGCATTGGTAAATTAATTTCTTTGCAGCTCGTAAAGCTAGTCCCCCACAAAAACAAGAGAATCCGTGACTTAAATTATGGATTGGACTGAAATAGGTTTTGCGTGTATGAGGTACTCGGTTATTTTTATGGTTTAGTTGTGCGAGATTGATGTGTGAGATGATTTTGTTAGATATAATAGTAGTTATTAATACGTAAGTGCTCGCTTGGATGATTTGTATCGGAGTTAAGTAGTTTGTTCATGAAGTCTTGTGTGTTTGTTTTTAGAATTTTTCATTCCAATGGTGGGAAAACATCACTAAATGAAACAAAAATAAAATTTCAATTATATGCTTTATTACCTTTAGCTAAATACTTAAACACCGTAAAATACTGTTAGGTGTATAGTTATAAGTATAAGGTGCATCTAAACGGTTCAGTGAATGGAAGCTAGTAACAAAATGCCTTTATTCACTCTCATGGTAATATTCATTGGTTATAACATACTTTTGATATCGTTAATAAAGCTGATGAAATGAGTCATCGAAGCCCTCTTTTTGGATCGATCGAAGCAAATATTTCAAGCGGCGTCGGATACCTGGTGAGTCTGCAAAACGTGTACCCTGTTAGGACGCCTTGAAGCTTGTAAAAGAAGTCTGTAGACTCAGATCAGGCAAATGCAGTGGATGTGCGACAGCAGTTACATGGCATTGGGTCAAGAGATTGCACATTCAGATCGAAGTATGCGGGCGTTCTCGTGCAAAAGACTTCTCTTTCCATACCTGTTCATTTGTATGGGAACACGTTGGATGCACAGCAGTAGGAGCTTCAAAACAGCTTCGCAGAACTCGACGTTTAATGTTTGCTCTTCCGGGATAAATTCATGGTGAATCATGTCGTTGTTAATGAAAATCGTAACCAATAATACTTGGATTCTAGACTTCTTCATGCATCTCTTTATAGGACGCGGGGAAGCCGGTGAACACCCCCCCATTGTTTGCTGCTTCGACTCCGGACCGTATTAATAGCACCAGCTCTCATATGACTATGCTTTGCATAAGATTGGATATAGGTTATATGTGCCAATGAAATCTTCAGCAGTGTCCATGAGTGTTTCCTTCTGCTCGTCGGTCTATGAGTGAGGCACAAAACGGGAACTGATATCGCGTTCTACCATATAAATATATATATATACATGAAAGAGATAGAGTTAATACTCGACTTGTTCATTCCCAATTCCTCCAATATCCATCGTAGAGATAATCAGCGATTTTGCTAAAGTATTTGTCGCGCCCACCTGATGTTGTTGGTTGTCATTCCTATTGAGGGCGGTTCCGAACGTGGTTCGTCATCCACGGTTTCTTTCCGAAAACATTTAAACCGATTCAATACGCAATATCTATTTACTGCGTCTATTCCGCATACCTGAACTAGCATTGCATGCAATACTGTAGTCGGTTTTCCCAATTTTTGACAAAATATCCTGTTTATCCGTCGCTCCTTTTTTAATTAGACGGAAGTTTTCACACACGCGCCAATCCACCGCCCCGTAGCATCGTCAGTTTCTTGCGATCCTTGCTACGATCTGTTTCTACATTGATCTCTCCTTGCACGTGCGTGTGGGCGCATTTTCAGCTCTCACTTTGCTTTTAAGATTACCATAATTTTTCTGAAATGTTTAGATTACCTTGCAATAGTGGATCATCAGCTAAAATTTTATGAATCAGAATTAAAGAGCCAATACAAGAGCTTCATAACCATTGAGTTAATTGGTTGATTGGATTTTTACTGGCACTGAATTATCACAAGATATATTGAGTCAAGCACTAGAATAAAAGAAACTCAATCAGTAAAAATGACAGCTATTCAAAATCAATCATTAGAAGAGAAAGGATTATAAATTTTATATGTATGCATTCAAATAATATTAAACTTCCTGGAAAAAACCATTGTCTTGTCAACAGCTAAATATTTATGAATGAAAATTTTACTGAATCAAATATTATATTACATAAAAATGTATAACCTTAAGTATTTAAAAAAGATCAAAGTTAAAATATTTTTAAAACTTTGTCGAAATGTACTTTAAAGTTATGAAACGAAAAAAAAATGCATGCATTTCTGGTGCATTTAGGAATCATTAAAATTTCGAAATTTTCATAAATTCGAAAAATTTTATAAAAATTTCGGAATTGTATAATATTCTAGTAAAATATATAATATTGATTACTGCTTGTTTGATGATCAATGATTAGAAAAATTTTATTGACTCGGATATTTGTGTTTTTTGATAGCCGGTGAAAGCTCAGGTAATTCAAGAGCTTCGCTGTGAAAAAAACCTGCTGCATATTAAATGTATCAGATTTCAAATTTTTCATGCTCTGTTGTGAAAAGGTTTGTCATGAAAAATGATCATATCATTTCTGGTAACATCAGTAATATATATCGAGGAATCCATAATACTAGAACCAGAATCACTAACATTTTAAGTATCTAGTGTAGCAACAAAGTATGAAAAATTTAAAAGAAAAAATTTTATTTTATCATTTTTTATAAAACTAAAGTGCATTTAAAAATTTTCTTACTCAAAGGAAACATCTCTTATGAAATATTGTTGTCTTGAAAATGTGTTTATTAATTAAAAAGCATACTTACTGAGAGAAGTCAGTTACTTAGTAAATAATTTTACTTACAATGATATAATTATAACATAAACATCAAAGTTTATGTAATAATTATATTATATGTAAGTACTATTTCTGTAATAAAATTTTCTGAATTTGATTTCATAATTTCAAATATTTGTGACGTTATAAGTATAGATTCCTTTTTATAATTTTTTTAATAGGAATTAAATGCAATTTTAAGAAACTTACTATTCAAAAATGTACAAGAATGAAAATGAACAAAAATTTGAATTTTTTCATGTCTGTCTATATATCTTTGGGGGAAAAAATAAGATTCTTAACGAAATTTCTAGTAAGATGAAGTCCCAATCGGACGTTAAAGGAATTAAAGAAATTACAGTTTTGAATTTACACTCACACATAGTTCAGAAATTAACTATTAACATATGAGTTAACTAACTTTTAATGTACATTTTCAATTTTTTTAAAACTTTTTTTTTCAAAGCAATGAAAAGTTCAAAGCAATTACGTTAAGCTCAACTTTTTATTGCTTTGAAAATAAAGTTGATCTTAACGTAATTTTTGACTTCTTAATAGTTATTGGATAAACCTAATCTGAATTAAGGCTTATTTAGAACATTATTAATCCCAAAATGTAAGTAAAAACGCGAAATAAAAGTTAAACCTTTTGTTTCCTGCTTTCGGGTTAAAAAGTATTACAAAACCACGAAGTTTGTAAATTTTTTAAAATATGTGATCATTTTATTCATTAATTAATATGTAGTATTTATACTTAAAAATAAGTTTTATTTAAAGGAAAAAAAATTCTGAATTTGTTTCACATTCTTAATTTTTGTGTTTTTTATTCTTTAACGATAACTTTGTTTATTCTTTATTTTCTTCCTTATTTGATATTTATTTTAAACAAGAAAAGTCTTTAAAATAAAAAAAAATGGTTATCGGGTGAACACTTTTATGTATCTCCTTATTTTCTAATTTATAACTTTTTTACTTACTAAGACGAGCATGAATCGAATATGTGAAATGAACTTTTTAGTTATTCCTATTTTTTAAAAAAAAAACAGAAGAGGGGGAAACGTAGTTGGCTCTTAAATTTACTTTAAAAATATAATACACTTTATTCTCGGGAACAAATGTAGAATCGTTCAGTACATCATCAAAAATTCAATAAATGTTATATTAGTCTGTTGTATTTCCAATGAAGGCTCTCAACATTAGACGCTGTTTTTCAAAGAACTTTTTAATCTTTTAGAATAAAGCGAACAACGAAAAAAAATCAGAGCACAAATTCCATCAGTTTTTGAAAAAAAAATATCATGGAAAAGTTTTTAATTGAAAATGGCAATTGCTTGTCTCTCCAACAGTTGTTTAATTTCATCTTTATAAATGAGATTAAAGAATATGAATTTAGAAGACGATGTGTTTGTTTTTACTGCGATTCCAATTAATTTTACAGAAATACATTTCTGAATTTCTCCATTTTTCTGTTTTCCTCGACGTGAACCTCGTTTATTATAATAAATTATTCATTATTTTTTGAGAAAACTTCGCTTCTAGTGTTTGCAAAAGCATTTTTGTCGTTTACTAGAACCGTACTTCAGATTTGTTTATAAAACGAAAGTTTCGATATGGGATTCTGGCAACGAAGCGCTTCCCTCCATTTTTTTTCCCCTTCTTGCATTCGAAAGGAAAATAATTATTTAAAAGATTTATTCGTCTGCGTAGTATTGACTTTATTTGAATTCGAATTGTATGTTTTCTTTTTCCTTTTTTATAGAATTCCAGTTTTTCTGAAGCAAGTTTAAACAGACTATAAACACATGCATCCACAAATATTTGAAGGTGCTTGTATACACTTTTCAATGGTAACTGAACTTCGTTAAACTCAGTCTTTTTGACTTTCCTTTCAAAACAACCTCTATGCACACGAATTTTGAAAGGAATATTTGTCTTCTGATTTATTCGAACGAATTCCGGGTGTATAAATTCAAATAAGACTATACCTTGTGTCACTGATATACAAACACGGATTTTTTTACTTGATATTCTTCGGTATTCTTTTTAAAGTATTCTGTTCTTTCTGTCATTTTTTATGACAAGTGTGAAATTTCGCATGCGAGTAACTAAAAGTTGTGTTCTTCTGTCCGGTACATTTCATTCTATGGGATGTTACGAATGATGTTTTGTTACAAATGCTTCAAATATGATTTTATAGATATAGCATTGCATGGCAAGGATAAAAAAAATTATTTACATTATTATTTTTGAACAATTGAATTTCTTGGAATCCAAATATATTGAGATGTAATAAAATATTATTAGATTTCTTTTCAGTTGTCAGTATTCCTCGTGGAAATTTACAAAATAAGATTTCAAACTTCCACTTTCCTCCGTTCAATCCCAATTTTTCGGTATTTCTATTTGTTCGATGATAGTCATACTGTAAGTTTAAATCGTATAAAATATATTTCTTATGTAAAGTTTTCCTAATTGTAGATTCTTTTAGATACAGCAAAAATATGCAGATGTTTTTAGATACTGCAAAAATATGCTATTATATAAATACAGAAAAATTTATTGTACCTACAATCTACTGTTACAATTACAGAATGTTCGCATAGAAACTTCGGAACTCTTAATTTTGCTATTATTTTGATACGAACTGTAACTACTGAAACTTTATTACTTTACAGAATAAAACATCGAAAAAAAGAATAAGAATATATGATATTATCAAAACGAATATTATATATAGCTCTATTATACATAATATCTAATTATATAATAGATTATTAATGTAGCTTTATTAGGAATTTTTTTCAATAACTCTTGAAGACATCATTTATAGAGACGACTTTTCTGAACCATACAAAACGATGTTAAAATTACTAGTATTTAACTAAAAATAAATCAATTAGCTGTGATTTAAATAACTATGTTCTCATTTTCCCTATTTATAAGAATACCTAACAATGTTCTAGATCAAACTATAACCATTTGTAGGTTATTTTTGTTCCCTCAAAATTTCATTTGATTGGCTACATGGTTTCAATGGCTATCATCTACTTTAAAAAAATGCATCATAAGATTAACTGTTCACAAATAGAATTACTTTTTTTCCTTTACTATTGCTTTAAAGTATCTTCTTATTTGAAAGAAAATACTCTGGTAATGATAGATCTAGTTCGTTTGTAGCATTTGTGATCCAGTATTGATCAAAAACTAATAATTGGCCTATTTGTTGGATTTCGTTCTTTTTATAATTGTCTTTTGGAAAAATATTTCAACGTAGTCGCTACAATAGAATAGGGATACTTGATCCATTTAGCCATTTATATCAATTTCCTTTCAAATATCAAATACAAGTAGAGCTTTTTCCAGTATATTTCATTTTGGTTCATGTTTTTCATGTAATGGGCTTGATTCTACTTATTTAAGAATTTCAACTAAATGATTTCGTAACCACAGTAATTCGCAAAGCAATCAATTAAGATAAAATATCTTGTAATATATAAGACTTGTTTAAATGTAGTATTGCTGTAGGCTTAGCAAAAGATTTCATGATAGTAGCGTGTAAGATTTGCAGAATAAAATGTACTGATTAATACGTACAGAGTAATACAGAGATTACTTTGGAGATTGATACAGTCGTCCCTGCAGACCGTGAGAGTATGAACATCTAGGATGAAGAACTTCCGTGATTGTGTGAGGTACTATTCTTCATCAGACACTTGGACAGTATTATCGTTTGCAAATTATTCTCTTTTCACGGCTTTCTTAAATGGACTAGGCACGTAATAATCACTATAAAAGAAATCAAGTAAAGCGTACGGATGATGTTCTATTGAAATCTCTGCAACTCTTTACATGTAGCTGTCACATAGGCATTGCTATACCACAGAATAATCCCTTTAAATAACATGCAATGTTGCAGAAACCTTGATTTTTATTTTCAGTTTACGTACGGTGGTTACATTAACTTTCATGAAGAAGTGTGTGCTTATTTCCTTTGCTGATAATGCTGCCACTATCGCCCACGCAGTGATTCAATGATTGTGCCTTCCAGATAGTCCACTGCAGTAATTGTGCTTTAGATAATAACTATTAGATGCGTTTGACTTGGTTGAGGCTTATATTCCGTGAATTTCCTTTATAGAATTCATTGCAAATCGGGATCCCGAAACGCTAGAGAAACACTCCGTCAAATATATCTTTTGCAGATTACAATGAATCTCAACTGGGTTTTCATTTTCTGCAGTGAAAAATTGTACGACTTCGCATTTGTTATGTTTAGAGATATCCATGAGGTTAACAGTAGCAATTACTTTATATCCAAGTAGAGTCACAGAGATGGATGGGACGAAGTTAGCTGGTGTGCCTAGCTCAGTTAGGTTTTGACCTCCTATCTGAATGAACTGTTTCGGGTTCTTCGTTTAATCAAAAGTTAATTAAAATAGAGATGTTTACGGGTTTAACAATTAGAAATTGAAAATGCTTCAAATTTTTTAATTAATTTAGATTTAAAGGGAGTTATTTAAGTCGATATTTGAATGCAATTAGTGAATCGGTTTAATATACGTATTAAAGGGATTTAGTTATTTCGAGAGTGTCTGGGAGCAGTATTTGGATGTAAGGGAAACGTAAAAGGTGAGCCGAGGAATAGTAACAGAGACAACTGATGCTTTCCGACAATAGCGATATTAATCAGAGCCCTCTCTTGACGCTTGGTTCTGCCTCTACAAATAACGGCGCATGCGCGACAGTCCTCTTGACATTTAGGCGACTTGCATGTATTTGTATTTAGTTATGAAAAACATACAATGAGAAACTCTCATCTAAAGAGTCCATTTGATATTCTTTGTTTATTGGGTTAAGGAAAGTTAGAAAGTTAAGACTGAGCTATTTAGAAATGAAACATTCTTACAGATAGATAATTTGCAGATGATGGGGCTCTTTTTTTTTCTTTCAATAAAATATAAGTTCTTAAATACGTAAAAACATTTAAAATAAATATAAATTTTACTGTTTAAATTAAAATACCTGTTTATACATAAACAATAATTCAAATAGTAAAAGTTATGCGTTATAGTTTCATTCCATTTTGTTAAAGTTTGAATTACTAGCATTATTAACTTTGGTTTTCAATAATTCTACGAGTAACTTTGAGAATTCTAGGAAAATTACTATTCCTTGATTCAAGAATCTGTTCAAATCACGATTAAATGACTTCCCTATGCAAAATATTGCCATATTAAAAAGAAATATACATAAACTTTCTGTTACAAATTATATTTTCCAATAAGCCATAACCTATTTTACCGATAAATAGAACTACGAGTATATCCGATGCTGTCTTTCCAAATGACATCTTATCCGCTAATATAACCTGATTTATAAACTTTTCCTATTCATTCGAAGAAGCCATCAAGATTAAAATATGTCACACAAATTTCGGAAATAAATTACTTATATCGATTGTCGATGATATGCAACGCTGAACTCTATTTCATTTAGTTGATATAACCTGATGTATGAATTGGCAATCTTTCAAAAGTATTGAAGGAGGGTATAACACATTTTAAGTATTTTATCTAATTGATTAACTTTAAGCTGATATTATAACTTTAATTTTTACTTTATGATACATATCGCTTAGACCAATAATTCTAGTATAACTATCACAGTGGTCTGTCGTATGTGAATTTCAATAAAAATGTTGCTATTAACTTTGAACTTTGGCTACATTTGATATTTCTCTGAAATTTGTATTATTAGGGTTAGGCACTAGCTCTGGTAGTGACGTGGTGATATGAGGATTGTGGGCCCCCCCCCCCCCGGCATAAGGATTACTGTGCATTGAAGTTTAAAAACTGAGACTTTTTAATATTGAATATATTTTTATTTTCTCGTGTAATATGGTATTCCGAATAATAATTTTCCAGAAAAAATTAACATTCGAAATCTCATATTACACGTCAACATTCTTTTCACCTTGAAACCCTCCTTCTCCTCCCCAAAATAAATTTCTTACTACGTCTATGCCATGTAGTATCCTCTACATTCAACCATTGTTCACAATAACAAGGCCTGAAGCCAATAGCAGTATTTTATGTCGATTTAATTTAATCTAACCATTATATAATATACAGAGAGAGCGCGAGTATGAAATTTGTGTAGCGTTTTATATATTTTTAAAAGTTTGTGAACGGTGATGCTTGTTTCATTTATTTATTTTGCAATTTGTTAAATGTTTTTGTAGGATTATATAATTAATTTCTTTTTGCATTCTTCTGTAGTCTTTGAAAAATTTGAAAATGTTTACGGATGATGTATCTTTGGTAATTATTTTATATAACATTTTGTTTTAGAATACTTATTTTTTTGATTAATTTTTAGTTTAAATAATATTTCTCTTTTTATTTACATTTTCAATTTGTTTTATAAAATTCTTGATGCTTGATTGAATGTAATGTAGTTGTTTGCAATTAAATTGAAGATTATTACTATGTTTACCCTCTTTTTTTCTATGGATGATTTTCTGAATTTGCTGATTTTTGATTTGTTTCCATATTTTTTATGATGCAATTCACTGAAGTGTGATAGTAAGATCAGTAATTTCTGGCATAAACACATGTTATTCCGTTATAAAGTATGGAATATAATTAATTATATTATTTTCATTTTTCTAAATTTTTGCTTTTCTTTTGTTTGACTTTTTCTTAAAAGAATTTCGTTTCTTTAATAAATTGTTTTGGTTTTTTTGGTTTTAAACTTTTGATTTTTCAGTAATTTTATAAAAATTTTTTATCTCCTTTGCGTAAATATTAATTTATTTTTGAATGATTTCATTAAATATATAGTTTTTATCTATTAATAGTATTGATTTAGTATTGGATATTCATAAATTATTATATGTTATGATGTGTTATATTTGTATTTATATATATTGCGCTAGTGTATTTGATGTTAAATAGATTTACTTTATAATTTATGCTTAATTGTCAAAGAATAATACAACTTCCCAAAGTGGGTGGTGCATGTTTATTTGATTGTAGCCAAATCGCCACAAAATATTATTTTTCTTACTCTATGAAGACATTTAAATGGAAGACTGTAACCATTTTAATTGAAGACTAATAGCCATTTTAAATTCTAAAATGTAGTATACGCCCTCGTCTTTAAAATTCAATATTTGCAAAAAAAGTTGCATTTAATATAGATGTCTGATCATATGTTGTAACCATAAAAAGTATTTACACACGTAGCATATTAAAATCTAATCAATTTTTTCGTACCTGAGAAATGACATTAAAAGCTCCAATATCTTAAAAAACAGTTTGTACGACTAACCTAATTTGTTATGTATTTAAATAATTTACAATTATCCAATACTTTAAATAATTGCGGTACAAAAATCTTGTACTTAACAAATTTATAAGTTGGAGAAAAACTAACTTTTAAAATCTCACTGTGAAATGTTTTTTTTTTCCGGGTTGTGTAAATATTAAACTTACGATTTTTCATATTTTATTTATTCTATTTTTATTTTATATTTTTAGAAGAAAAAAAACATTGAATAAAATCTTCCATTAAAATAAAAATCTCCTAAAAACATGTTTCAAAATATCCGACACATACACTTTTGTTATCATTTGTGTTCCTATAATCTTTTTCTTTTCATTTTCATTCAAATGAGATTTCCTGTCATGGTATTACTAATGCCTCTTATGCAAATATGAAAATTTCCAGTGGATTTAGATTCCCCCATTTTTTATACAAAGCAATAGGGACTGAAAAGGGTTGTATTATTAGGAATATCTGGTAATTTAAAAAGAGGAGATTGCATTATCAAATGTTCCCTCTTTCCCTCCTTTTCATATAGCCCCCAGGGAAAAGCTAACCCCTTTCAATATTTTTTTTAAAAAAAGGTTTTCCCCCCATTTCCCTTATTACCATCGGCAATATTTAGTTTTCAAATACGAGCGTAGAATTTCTAAAATCTGCTTCATAAACAGTAGAATGACCTCCGCCATTTCAGAAAGGAAAATATTTACAAGATATATTGTTAGCAAATGCTCTCTTTGAGGAAACGGCATAAAACATTAAAAAAAAAGGGGGGGGGGAGATTTTTTTTCCTTGGCATTTTTTAGAGATATATCGTTTATTATCTACAAAAAAATATTTAAGTACTTCCCCAAATAACGTACAATTAAAAAGATTGCATTTTGTGAGAATATAAGTGAAAAAAAAACTATACAAACATAATTATATTTTTGACAATATCTTCAACAAAGGCATATTTTTAGATAATTTAAGGCACTCCAGGTTCCATATTACAAAATTTGCAAGAAAAAAACTTAATATGATACATGCTTAGGTGGCTAAAAACTACCATTTTCTTCATAACTCAGTATAGAAATATTCCAAACAAGAAATTACTCTCAAAATTATTCTGAAAACGTATTAAATTATGCTAATTTTGGTATATGGCTAGTTTGGGTAACGTATTTAAATTATGATTTTTCTTAAGTGTATCACTTTTTTCAAAAATTTAATATGATATAAGTTCTTAAATTTAATAAGATATACTTTCTGATTCCTTTTTCCAAGTCGATATCTGTCAACAATTTCTTATTGACCCAATTTTATTTGATTCATCACATTGTTATTCAACTATCCCATGATTATTTGAAATAATTTATGCTGTATATTTCAAATAAACTTAACTTTTTTAACTGATAAACAATGTACGAATAATCGACAACCCTTCCTACTTTTCGATAATTTTTGTCAACTTTATTTGGTACACTGCACGTTGATTAAAAAGTAGCATAGAAATTAAAATGTTATAAATATTTGACTTCTTTCAAAATGATATTAATGGTTAAAATTTTACTGTTGTAAAAAAAAAAATTGCAGTATAAAAATGAATAATGTAAACTGTTTTGAAACACATATTAATGTTTTCTTCTTATTCTTTTAAATGATTTTTCATTTACATTAAGAAAATTCTTTATTATTTTGCGAACTTTTCAACTCCTAATTTTTGTCTCGGATAAAATAAAATTGCAAGTTAGCTACTGCATTTATAAATAAAATCTTTAGAATTTCAGTAGTGATGATCAGATGTTTTGGAACAAAACATGTATTTTCAAAATTGCACATAATATGTATTTTTAAACCTTTCCTTCAAAAGCATAAGGATAATTTCATAATATCCATCGTGTAGTAGCAACAATGCACGTTAAATCTGTCTAGGCTCCATGTCATCCTTTTGATGTGATGTGGAAATTTTTAGAGGGAGATGCCAGTTCAGGTGTCGTCCTCGTCACTAAATCGAGGTTCAAAATAAATAGGTCTTGTTGCCAAACCCTTCGTGTGATGTTCCCTCTAAGTGTGATGTTGATAAAAACAATAAAAAATTAATAATTTCGTTATACATTTGTTTTTTTCTAAGCTTAATATCACTCACTGAAAAAATAATAAAAAATCGTAATACATTTAAAAATCTAAAATTTTTTGTTCCTCAATTTTCTTTCTCCCAATTGGGAGATAATTTTTCGAAATTTACATGAAATAAACTCTATCTTACAAACGGTTCAACGAAAAATGCTCGTTTTCTTTACTGCTACCTGAAAAACACAGAACAACCTTGAGCCAATTTTGGCAAGAAACAAACAAAAAAATTCTTCATTAATAATTTCCGTGAAACAGGTGTCCTTCAAATCCAGATAACATCAGTAACACATTCAATCAAACTGCAAATGTTAGAACTAAAAAGAGGGGGGGAGGGTGAAATACAACCCAAAACCTTCGCGCGAACAACGGAATAGCAGGTTCATGGCTACCATTGGTCCTTTATGCAAACGACCCACGCATTGTCAATTACATCGAACGTGGGTTAGAGAGTTCTATCAAAGCAACAGCAGCAAGCTACTTGATGAAACTTCTACATACACACACGCCTTCAAGCTGCCGAGCGACGAGATAGCTCCAGGGACAAAATCGACGATGAAAATTACTTCAGAATGAGTGGGCCCCCTCTACTTCTCTAAGGGGGCCCCTACCTCCAATCCTTCATCGTCGTGTGTGATTCACGCTGGCGTGTGATGGTTCTTAGATGTTCGGGAGCATAATTGGTATAGAAATTGTGGACCATCAAAATTTTTTCCTTTTTTTTTTTATAGCTGTACCATTCCCGCGACGAGTTTGGAAGCGTTCTAGTATCAAGGGGGAAAGCCATGCAGTAAGTATAATTGACAGGTTGTTTTACATTCCGCAATTTCGGGCGTTCCTCCCCCTCTAAAAGGCTTTTTAGGTTGTACGATGGTACCCTTTTTTGTTAATGTTTTTTTTTTTTTGTAGAAATGGGTTGGAGGTTTTGGAAAAGATTTGATGGAAGAGTTGTAACCATTCATCGAGAATGGGTGTTGACAGGTTTGAAAAATGTGTGATTAAAGTCCTTTTTTTTGTATATATATAAAAAGAATGTGAAAGTTATGTAGGCCCTTTAGAGAGCAACAATTTGTTGAAAAGCATATTTTTTTTTAAAAAAAAAATTGCTTCTTGCTTTGGTTTTGTCGAATGTTCGTGATTTTCAGGTTATTAAAAAGTCATTTTTAAAGAGGATATATAAGGTTATATGGAAACGTTTTAAGCATGAGTTATCAAAAGAGTTTATTTTTATTTTAATAACTACACATATATATATATATATATATATATATACATATATTCGTTTCTGATATGCAATGCATTATGTGCGTAGTAATTAAAAATTTGAGTAATACATATTTATCCATTTTAAGTGTAATTGTTTTTAAATGAAGTTACATATTCAGAAAAAAATTAAACATGGATTTAACTTATTTGATGATAACTACACGTTGTGTCTTTTTAACAGTACAATGCTTTGGAAATGAATTTTAAAACATTTTTATTCCTAAGTATAGACTAAGTTTATTTGAAAAACTAAACATTCCATTTTATATGTGTAATTCTCACTTATTAACAATTTCTGATTGCGAGAAAAAATAATGACGTAGAAATAATCCATTAAAACTGTAGTTTTCGAATAATTTAAATATGTGTGTATGTTTGTCATTTTTTTAAAAAAAGAAACAATGAAAAAGCTCGAACTTATATATAAATATTTTAATAAAACTTCTAGTTATTTTATAAAGTATAAGTGAAATTCCTATCAAGTGTAATCAGAGAAAGAGAAATATTAAATTACGAAATATTTATCTGTCAGATATTGCCTGGATGTTTTACCTGTCATTGGGATATTAATCCAAAATATTTCGTAAATTTTAAGGATACCATTGACAAAATACATCATTTTCACTAGTAAAAACGCCGGTCAAATGGCCAAATCTAAGGAATATTTTTTAGAATTTGATCGATCGTACAGTTACCTATTTTTTTTTTTTTTTGTCTGTGTGTCTTTATAATATTATTATTTTAATGCGAGTAATTGTTAAAAATTTTGATTAGTATTTCTTTAAAATCATATGTGGTAATATGTAAAAGTTTCAAAATGATGAGCATTAGCCTACTTTTTCTGACAGCCTTCCTACATTATTTAACGTCTAATTAAATAGTCGATAAATTCCAATTTCAGACATGTGATAGCAGGACAACACACACTTAATTGCCTATCAAAGAATATGTTAGGTCGCTCTCTCTCGAATCCCTCCAAATTCAATTAATACTAGTTTATATTCTAATAATAAAGTCTTAGCTTACCAAATCACTCATTCTCGATTCAAGCACTTCTCTATTACAGATTCTACTCCTATTATTTTGATCAGGAATCACTTCCAACTACCTCCAATATAAATGCGCAATTGCGATGATTCACTCCTATCTACAAAATAATAGCCCTCAATATGCTTCTAAAGTGATGTAATAAAACCAAAACCAATCTACATCTATCAACTTGTCGTTATCCTCTATCTCCTTTCTCTTTCCTTGCAATTCTCTTTCATTTATACATGACTATCTCTCTAATTCAATTCACTACATTCTTATTTTCCTTCAATTTACCTAATACGTTTCATTTTTTTTTTTTTTTTTTTTTTTTTTTTTTGGCAAGAAGTTGTAATTATATGCAATTCAAATTATCAAAAATCCCCAAGGATAGTGAAGAAAAAATCTCGAATAACCCAACATCACAATTTTAACCCGTTAATTATTTTTAACTTTTTCATTAAAATGTTTCATTAAAATAATAATAATGCATTAAACGTGCTCTAAAAATTTCTGATTGTGCAACCAACCAATTTTTAAAAAATACTCTTAGCGATCCTTATCTATTTTTAATTCTTCTTCTTGTCTACTAATTTTTGTCTTTTTTCAATTTTTTCACGTCTAGATCACAGTTAATTCTTGTTTGGCGCAGCATAGTCACATCTGGCTCTTGCGCCAATAACCTTTATTATTCATTCACTCACACCCTTAAAAAATACTATTTAAACTTTGCCACTTTTGACGTAACAGAGATAGAGAAAATGCTTTGTGAATTGCTTAAGACGAACTTTTCTTTGGAAATTTTCATTAATAATAAACTAAACAAAATCTGTAAGTGTAGAAACAAGTTGTAAAATAATAAACAATGTTATTTTATTCCTTAACAATGCTAGAATTTTATATTTTCCTGGATGTGATGAAATCGGAACAAAATATCTTTAAAATAAGACAAATAGGTTGCAATGGGACTACTTCCGTCTGAAATTGTATTAATAACAATTAACAGTGTTACACAAGTATTTCTGTACGTCAAACAAATGAAATTAACAAGAGAATTGATACTAATATATTACGCTTTATGCTTCTATTTAATTCAATATACTACATTTCCTGCACACTACATGGCACATTTTAAATTATTTAGCTAACCTGCTAAATCCAAATACATAATTAAATTTGCTATACTTTAAATTGCTTAACACTCTTTCTTCTTTTCCACAATAAGCAGAAATTTCCTTAAGACGAGACTTACACAGCTTATGCAAGCAAAAACTCAAGAATATTTTCTAAAAATTTATTGCAACTTGCGTAATAGAAGGCATTCATAAATAAATACTTAAAGAAAATGAAGCTGGGAGCAGACGTTGGTTAATTAATTGCGTTTGCTGAATTGAATTACGCGGCTTAATTACTTAAGAATAAAACTGCTGGCTCAGGAACTTTTCTTTTGCCGTCACTTCATTAATCAGTGGTGCATTTGAAATTATATTCCAGTCTCTCCAGAAAATCATATTACTTCCGGCAATTCTTTGTTCTCACACAAATACACATAGGGGCTGTCTCATTCATTTTTCATGTGCTTGCACCCACAAGCGAATCGAAAGCAATTAAAATTAATACAATGTCGAAAAGAAATTAGTTTATTTATTTAAAATTTTTGTTTATATATTGCTTATAAGTATGTAAACAATAGGAAATTTAAATCTTGCCATTCGTTTGAGTTGATTACTTTTTCGTAATTCTTTTAACTAGAACTGCTGGAATGCTCACAAATTAGTGCTATTGAAAAATGATTAAAGAAGTGTGAGGTGAGGATATTTTTTGATTGTTTTTGTAACTTTCCTCCCTTAATAAGCATAATTTTCATTGATGAACTCAAATTAGATGTTTTAATTCTTTTGAACTGGAAAATAATTAGCATTTTCGGAAACGAATATTTAAGATTGAATTTATTATTATGAAGGAAATTAACCAAATGTGATTAAATCCTTTTAAAGGCAGCACAAATTATCTTCAAAGGTTGGACATTGCGGTATTGAAAATTTGATATATAATGCGTATGTTTTCTCATTCATGCTTTAACTATATATCTTTAATGGATTGAAGAGATCATTGTGTATAATTTAATATTCTTCGTCAACAAAAAAAAATTAAAGTTAGGTAAAATCCCAAATTCTCTTAATAACCCTTAAAAATAAAAATGACCAAATACTGAAATTTTTATCTAATTTGAATTTTAAGATTTGGGGACTTCAAGTTTTTTGTTACTTCTAAACAAATTTATCGTAAATTGTTTTTAAACATGTTGGATAAATTTTTCAGTATATTAAAGATATAAAAATTAATTAGATGAGAATGTCCAGAATTTATCTTATTTACCCAGTCTTACAATAGATTTTATAAAAAGCAAGAGAAAATTCCAAATTATTATTATTGGAATAAAATTATGGCTATTATTAAGCAGTAGTAGTAGTTGCAGTAGAAAGAAATCCAACTGAGTTTTTGTAAAGAGACAATTGTTTGGGAAATGGATTTCCTTTCCTGCTTCAGTTAAGGCTTTACAACTGGCTTTTGAGGCTGTTGTAACTATTATTCACACAGGTGAATTTTCAAAGTAAAACCATGATGAATAAATTGTCGTAAGCAAAGACAGATAGTGATGTCATGCGTCAGAGTTATGCGTAGTGGAGCGATAATCTTCCAAAGCAAAAGGGGGGGGGGGTCGAAAAAGCCGAAAAACCTTTTTCTGTGAATAAGCAACTAAAATTTATATAAAATCCACTTATTGATATTTTCCCTCGGTTATTTTTAAGCCTTTCGAACACACACACACCCTTCATTTTTGAAGGATAGTTTCATTAAGGATGTGGATTTGTATAAAGAACAACAAACCAACAATTTAACATTTATTTTTATATTAGATTTGGTAAGGAACAGAAATTAAGGTGGCTCAGTCATTTTTTAACCAATTTCAAAAAATCGAATTGTGTTTTCTATTTTTTTTATAAAAAAAGAAATTACTTTCTTTTTAAAAAAATCTGCATCTTTTAAGTGGAAAAGTTTGGTTAAAATTGTTGTATCTGCCGGAACACACGGGAAAAAAAGGATGGAAAGAGGGAGGTGTTCGAAAAATATTATCAATTTATTTACTTATTTTTATTTATTTATTTTGCTTTCCACTCATCAGCGAAATATTCTAAAACCTTGAAGTGATGCGATGAAAGGTGATGATTTGTGTAAAGGGCATATAACAAACAAATTTTCAAATTTATATATTAAATGCCTAATTTTCGGGCAAAAGTGTCTTCAAATACATCTACATTTAGACAAAAGTAATCAGAAATGATAACATGAATGTGTAAATTGAATAAATAACTGTAGAAGTGACAAATTTTAAAATGTGTGTTTTGATTCTTCCTGTAGATGTAGTAATAATAAAAGCTTAATGAGTCTTAGAATTTTCTGATGAAAGTAGAGTTATGCAAGAAACTTCACACTGAAACTTTTTGCTTGAATCCTAAAAATTAGAATGCAGAAATCTTTTACCTTTGATGTTATAGAATTTCCTTCTAATTGAAACAGGAAATCGGCGCATTTAGCATCCAAATAAAATCTCTGAAAAAATATTCATACTGTATCTTCATTTCGGTTAAATTGCTACATAGAACGAAGGAGCCGAATCTTTTAACTTTGATAATCAGTCAGTTGACGAGACACCTGAGCTGGAATCTTACTCTCCTAACATCAACACCACACTATTACAGAACATTGAGGCTCAATTCCGTTTGAAACGCGTTTGCCTTCTATTATTCCGCAAACAATATATATCCTTAGTGAACTCTGAAATTCCACAGCCGAAGCCTGAAATTGAACATTGATGACCACTAGGTGATCCTAATTTAGTAGTTTGAAAAATGAACGAGCTAACCAAGTATTAACCTTATTATCCGATTTTGATACAATCATAAGCAGTAAGTTTCATATTTCAATGAGATTTCTGAGTAAAATAAGTTAGATATAAGACAATTACAATAGTTGAATAAAATATAACATAAAATCAAAGTAGTGTTAAACATTCAATTTAAAATGTGTGTCGAAGATCACTCACTTAATATTAATTTTAAGTTTAATAATTAACTCAATGTTAACAATTATATATCTAACCCCGTTCTCGCTTAAAATATTTTTTAAATATTTTATACTTAATATTTTATACATTTTTTATATAATATTTTATTTAACTAATATCAAATAATTTTAATTCCACCTACATTTTCAAAATGTCCCTACCTGTTTAACTTCTTTTTATTAAGTGCGTGTTCGAAACCTAATTTCACCAAAAACTCAAAAAAGTTAGGGTGGAGAAGTAATCAGCTCGGGTGTCATCCTAGTCATTTGACTATTGTTCAAAATTGCGAGGTTCGTTGTCAATAAAGTTCTAAGTTCTTCCAGTGTGAAGTTTGAAAAATTAATTCAAACAAAACTAATCAATCAATATTTTTTAAAAAAATATATGTTTAAATAATGTTATTAGAAAAGCTAAAAATCGTTTGATTTTGAAAAAAATAATCTTCCTTTTACAAAAGATATTTAATTATCTAATTCTCATAACAGTTTAGTTTTATAAGTAGATTCTTATTTTCAATTTCAAAATTAGTTAAAACATTATATTCCTCTATTTTATTAGTAGAGTTATTAATTAAATTTATATACATTTTTTTCAATTGCTTGTGATTGTGTTATTTTTTTAAAAATGTTCTTACTGTTCATAGTTTTTATTATCTTACATAAAATTCTAAGTTTATATTTTGAAATTTATTCAACATTTTAATTTAACCCCGTTATCCGACTTAAAATATATTAATATCGGACAAAACTGAGAAAACAGATACTTGTATGCTTTTGAAAGTAAAAAAAAAGTTAAAACAAATAATTAATATTTTATTAGTATTATACAATTTAAATAATATCCCTAAATCAAATAATTTAACTACAAGCAATTTCTGGCATTTGAAATAAAACTTGATTATTTTCAAACTTCCTATTTCGATCATTGTCATATTTACATACATCTTTTCCATATCTACAAAACTGAAAATCTCATAGATACTGTGAAAGTTATTTACATGAACATAAGGTTTTGTCCAACTCGCAGTAGACCCCAGAGAAAACAATCTGATCTCTCGAAATATTCGTAATGCAATTCCTTTTCAAAGAGGATGAAATCTTGCGTTACGATCTTTGAGAATACGACGTACTAAAAGTAGATCACTTGCAATAGAAGAGCCCGAAATGCATATACACATTCTAAAAACTGGGTTCTCTTTCCCCAAACCTTCAAGCTTGCGGTTGAAGCTACTGAATGTATCTCTTCAAATAAAATCAACTCTTCAGAGCTTCTTGAAAATAGAATTTCGGTTTCAAAAAGAAAGAATACAAGGTCAAATGTGCCTCGGTTTTCAGCGGAATTTTCTTAGACGAGGCTGGAGAAACACCTGAGCTTCAAAATTGTAGTAAATAAAAGAACTGATATATATATATATATATATATATATATATATATATATATATATATAAATATATGAGTTAGTAAATTAAATGCACATGTTTGGAAAAATATTTTCTTTTCTTAATCTATATTTAGTTGTTTAATTATTTTCCTTACATTTAATTGGCTTTGGAAGAAGGAACTTTTCTTGCATTTAACTGCACTTGTGACGTTGGGCTATTCGCGATTTTCTCTTCACTAATCTCAGTGACATTATAGTAATTTCAACTGCATAAAATTACAATTTCTTCCCAACCTGAGTGAAATAGGATTAGGTAAATTAGACGAAGAGAAGGAGTGCATTGAGTTAAATTAGTGATAGTGATATATAAATGAAATAGATTTAAAAAGAAAGGAAGGAAGATAGAGGATAAAAGTAGGCTGATAGTTATTAGTAAATTGGATTGAAGCATCGTAATTATTCTTTTGGGCTTGGGATTATTACTCTAAGTACAAAGATACGAAACTGCTGTTCGTGAGAAGGTTTGAATTAGAACGAGTGAATTGGTAAGCTAAGACTTTATTACTAGATCATAATCTAGGATTGTTGAGTGAGATTCTTGAGAGAGAGAGACCTTATCTATTCCTTAGTGATTCGCTAAGTATTTTGTCTTGTTCTTTCGTATCTTCAATTGGAATCTTGTTATTATTGATTTTTTAAAGAAAAATATAGTCACCCCCTATTCCCAGCGTAATCCGAGTTGCAATGACAACGGCTGAAGAGCGAAATGCTGTGCTCAAGTTGAAGTAAAAAGAAATATAGTAAAAAGTGTTTATATAATTTGGGTATTTCCCATAACTCCAGAATACAAAGTAAACACAAGCCATGAAGTAGACAAATTCACTCACACATGTGTCAGCATAAACCGGCCATCTTCTGATTACACTGTCAAAATTAGAATTATTTTTAGGGATTCATGCTTGAACAAAAAATTTCTTGTGAAAAGTATATCAGTGAACCGTGTTATTTCAAAATCGTTTGAAAAAAAAAGAGTTGGGTGTACGTATACATGATCACATGCAGGTTAACACACATTCTGCAACATAACAACATACAAATTAATAATAAAAAATATAAATCCAAGAATATATTTTTGATTACTTTACGAAAATTATATCTAAATAGGCTCACACAGTAAAATTATTTTTTATAATAGGAGTTTTACAAAGTGTTGCAAAACATTTTAGTAATTTTCTACCATGGTTGAGTAATAATTAACTTTAAAATAAGACTAAGACCTTAGATTTTTTGCAATGGGAGAATTCTAAAAGAACTTTTTTTTTTTTACTGAAACACAAAACACCCAACATTCTACACGAAGGACTTCAATAAAACAGAATACCGATTCCTGGTCCCTCAAATCTCTAAGTCTCTACTCTCCCACCAGGCTTCGAAGGCCTTTATACGAGAATCGCATAAGCTCTCGTGGTGTACATGATTACAATCTTGAAACGGGAACCGAATGATAAATGTGTAGAGGGAATGATATCTCCTGGAGGAACTTATCAAAGAGATTCAACTTTTGTCGGATATGAAGGGGAAATCCAAAAAAATTTCAATGTAAGTCGGAGTTGGTAGATAGAATTATTCGCAACGACAGATATCAGATTGTGTCATGAATCCCTTGCAATCGATAAGGAAGGCGGTACACATAAGCATTCCTGATCGATCCGACAAATCAAATAGTAAGGAATCCATATTCACACAACAATAGCACTGTAGACATATAATGAAAATAGTAATTCAGTAATATAAAGAAATATTGTAAAATAATTAGCAAATGTAGTAAAGAAGTGTAGTATTAGTATAGAAGCAAAGCTTAGAAGCTAAGTTAGTATAAAAGCAAATGTTAAAAAAGACGAAAAATTCTAAAAGGTTAAAAAAAACATACAATTATTTCCTTAGATTATAGGAAAAGTATAAAGCAAACTAATAAATAATTTTAACAGCCATAAACACAGAATAAAATAAAAAGAAAAAATATCCAACAAAACATTTAAGAAAGTGATCAGTATGTTAGAAAAAATACTAAACCTACAAATAACAACAAGAAGATAAAATTCATCTCATGAGTAAGATCAAATTCAAGCAAGAAAAACAAAGAAAACCAGGAGGGGAAAAGACCATAAAGAAATGGAATTATAAATTTTATAAATTTTGAATCTGGCTTTTTGAAGTTGCGTTAGTTAAACAATATTTTACAGGTATGAAACAATCCCAACAAAAAATGTTATAACCCAAAAACAGAAACTCCATTAATTTAAAAAAAAAAGATGTGAAAGAGAAAATGTAATAAAATAATCTCAGGAAAGTGATCCATCAAATCTGTGTGCTGAAAATAGAAAAAGAACAGTATAAAGAATAAGTCAACCAAATTAAAAAAAAAGTTTCAAAACTTACATGAGACGTCATGCACAGCAGCAACTTTCACACAAATCTCCCACTTTAAGGAAAGTAAGCTTTATCCAAAAATGTAGTGCAATTTAAACAAACCAGAGAGAAATGATACAAATGCGGGGAAAATTTAAAACATTTTAAACGAAAAAATTGAAGCAAAAGGGAGGGATTAAGAAAGCAGGAAAAAAAACTTAACTTTATAAACCCCTCTTTATAATATTCTTCGGAAAATCTGCTCGCACAAACATTTTTTTTTTTTTTTCAAACTTATCCAAATTAATATTAATATTCTGCATTTAATCAAAGTCTAAAATTACGTAAAACATAATTATAAATTATCTTCCTAAATATATTCAGGCTTAATTTACTCCTCCGTCATAGATAGATAGAGACTGTTAAAGATAAAAACAACTAGCAATATTAATAAAATAAAGAAACTAAGATTGGATATAAAATAATTTATACTGCTGTTTCAAGCTTTGAACTGAAATTCGTAATTAAACAATGTTGTATAGATCCAACATATCCCACTCAGCATTACTTTACAATTATTTTGTTTAAACTATAATTGGAAAATGACAATAGGGGCATACATTATTTGGACTTATAGTCATAGAAAAGAATGAAACAAAGATATCTAAAATATAATAATTCTAAATAAGCTTACAAGTAGTGTGTGTGTAGAATTTCTTTAATGGTTTTCTCAGACGTTTAATTTATCCTCAAGTAAACTGCAATAAAATTTATTTGATTTCTCTAAATCAGATGGCAAAAATAAAAACAGCTTTTGTAATGTCTTCATAAATATGAACTTTCAGTATTTTCTCTCTCATTTTTACATATGTAATGATTTACATCGTATCTTTTCAAATTTTTGTCTATACTTTTAATAGTATGTTTGGTATGTTTGAATATAAAATGAGTATCTCTCAACAGCTTGTTTTGTCTCTAACTCATTCAAAACCTAAATATAGAATGTCAAATATTTGGTTTTAATTTTGAATTTCGTAATCAGTCTTTCCTTTAGGGCATGATACAATTTCACAGTACGACATTCTAAAGTTGTCTTGAATGAAATGCTGCTAAGTTTTATTATTATATACTGTGATGAAAATACTTAAGCAATCAAATTGTTTTATTTAATGTGAATTTGAAAATATGTATTACTTCGAAGAGTACATAAGATACGTTATATATTAAATAATTCTTGCAATATCCTGAGGTATTTTATCAGGGTTAAATCAATAATTAAATCATTCATTATTACAATAATACTATCTATGTTAAGCGATAAAAACAGCGAAAAAAACAGCCAAAAAATATTTAAATTAGGAATAGTGCCCTTGCGATGTAAAGAAACTTAAATTAAAAGCACCAGTTCTTCTCAGTTATAGTATCAATTCCAGTAAAGCTTTGGCCGCAAAAAAAATTCACTATCATACAATATACCCTTGCCAAAAAAAAGTAATCTGTTTCAGAATTTTATCCTATTAACAAATACTCTTATTTTCTTTAGATTAAAAATACAGAATGACGCAAGCAATACGAAGTTGTTGATCAAGAGTGATAAAAGAGATACGCGGAGCATTCCAACCTTTACTTGATTTTTGAAAGAATTCTTTCTGAAGCTGTGTTTGTAGACTCAAAGATAAACACGCTCCTTTGTGCTTTAAAGAAATGAGGTTTTGAGTCTTCAGAAATTTGAAAAGCAGAGTGCTGTGGCTTTGTTTTGCATCTTGAATATAGCTAGTGCAAACATACATTGTCTGCATACCAATGTCTTGGCGTATTTGAGTTAGGGAACCAAAAAGTAGAAAACTGAAATATTTTGTTCTTTCTTGAATCTTTTTATTGGTTATTTTCAAGTAAATATTTGTCACATCTCTTTTCAGTGGCTTGTAATTTCTATTCTATGGTTTCCTTAACATTTCCTCCGAACTATAGGAAATATTTAAGATAGGGATTCCCAACAAGGTCCAGGTGGACTCCTTGGGGGTTTGTGAAAATTTAAAATGCATCGGTAGAATTATAGAGTTAATCAGGGTTGATGAAAATTTTTCCCGTTTCAAAATTTTATTTAATTTTTAAAGATTTTGATTATTAGTTAATAATATCCTTTTTAATATATACAACTGTAATATAAATTTACAAAGGGGATTAAATTCACACATCTAAAGAGGATTATCAAGTAACTTTTATATATGTTCAATTGGCTTTCATTATATTACTAACTCGCGATGAATTAATTTTGTATGTATTGTGTTGTTGAAAAACATAAAATTAACGTAGATGGCATTCAAATCTACACTAACGACTTGAAATGATTAAAAGAAGATATCACTGCCGTTACAAAGATTTGGAAAGTTTAGATGTCCCGTCTTGAATTATGAATCTATTTGAAAATATCATAACCAACATGGATTTTCGCTACAAAGATAATTCATTGAATTGTAGGAGAATTTGGAAGATAAAATCAATTTTCAAACAAGTGAATACGCCAAATTTTGGATTTGTAAAAAACATTCGCAAAAAAATTCGTCAATTTAACCCTAACCATCTTATAATTACTTTTAGATATTATTAGTTCTTACTTGGTTGGGGCAGGGAGTTAGTCAAAAGTTATTTAGGAAAGCTAGAAATCGATTGAGTATTACAAAGCACGATGATTCATACAATTATTATCAACTTTCATTTTTCAATCATTATTTATAATTTCTTTTCCTTGAAGAATTCTTTTTTGTAATTTTTTTTACTTTTGAAAAAAGTGTATACATTTTTAGTGCATATTTTCTAAGAAGCTATTGTCACAAATATGAATATTGTATCATTTCTAGGATTTTACTTGCATACTCAGTTAAGTTATTTAGTTCATATAACTTTAAAAAAAAACTCAGTTTATATTAATCAAAACTTATTTTATATTACTTAATTTTTTTTTAAAAAAAGCAATATTTAAATCGCAGTTTCTATATTCTTATAAAAATAATTATATGTAAAAATTTATCATTCGCGATTATTGAAAAATAAAGATTTACTCCTAAACCAAAAAAAAGATGAATCATGATTGATATCTTGTGATAAACAAAATTCTTTAAAATATCTTAAACTGGAGATTAAAACTGTGTTTGGAAATAGATCTGCTAAAATTATTTTCTTGTGAATAAATGGTTAAAATATTTCCTCCTACAGTTGAGTTTGAAGATCTGAAATATGGTACACAATATTGAGGTTATTCTCTAAAGCACAGCTGATAAAAAATAATGAATAAACGGAAGGATTTCTTAACTACAAGTTTTTATTATTTATAAAGAGTAAAAGTAACTACCTAAATGTTAAAGATTAATTATATGTTAAAAGTGATGCTCTAAAAGTTCTATGGAACCTGCGCAAATATTTTTTATTTCGTTCCTTACTGACAGATATCACTTGCTAATTTTGAAAAAAAACCTTTGACAGCACTGATTTACTACTTTAAAAGTTAACCTCAAATCAAAAAAGTAACTTTAAAAGAGAGGGTATACTTTTTATACCTTTAAAGAGAGAAAAAAATCGAATCAGTTTTAGAATACATTTCTAATTGATAAAAATCCATGTTAGTGCTGTAGGACTTGCTGAATGACTGTAATAAACGGTCGTTAATTTTCTTAAAATTAGGTTCACAGTAGATCTTATCGTATTAAGCAATAATTTTCAAGAGTTGAATGACACCAAAACGTTTTTACAGGTCACATTTAATAAAATTAAATGTTTCGAAATAAAATAAACACGTAAAATCATTTTACGTTCAATAGTAAATAAAATCCGTCCATCGCAATTAATTATACTCTGTCGATATAAACACTTTTTTTCCTCCGTTCGACATACATTCCTAATAAAAAATTCCGATCCAGTAGAATCGAGCTGACAACCAAAAATCTCCACCATTGATCCTTAATCAAACATAATGGACCAAAACACGCAAGAAACTTTCCGCGGGAAAAGTAAGAAAAAGAAGAAGAAAAAGAAAAAAAATCATTTTCAGGAGAAATAATAATAAAAAAAATCTGATTAATCACACATTAATGAGTCACAGCAGAAGGACGAAGAGAGAGAGAAAAAAATCTTCAATCGAGTAAGAATTACGATTCCAATCAAGTCTCTTGACCAAATTTCTTTTTTGCCTGTCCACTTAAAGAAGAAAAAAAATTCCAGCGCTGGACTCGGATCATTAGCCCCATTCACGGATCAATTAGATACTCATTTATCCGCACCGCAGACATCCGTAATCAGGATCCGATTCACTCTCAAACCGCCGGATGATTTGCTTGGGGTATGGAACACCCCTTGGACCACCCTCTACTTCCTTTTTCCTTATATTTTTATGTCCCCTTCTCTGAACTGTGTCGTCAAATTAACGAAAGATCGCCTCTCTCGATCAAAATGGGTTTAAATTGGGTCGAAACGAGCCTATTTTTCCTGCTAATTGTGTTCTTGAATACACGTCTATTTTAGAATAGAGGCTACTTTTTATTGGTTAGATTTCGGTAATGGGTAGTTTGGTTTCAAACCTGAGTGAGATATAAATAAGTGTGTAAGTTATAAACCGATGCTTATGTCGTAATTAGATATATTTCAGACCAATTCTGATTTTAAAAATGTAATTTATAAGTTTTTCTAGATTTTAAAAAAATAAAAAAATGTGCCAACGTTAAAGAGTATTTTGTATCAGGAAAGTATTGTGGCTTCATTTATTCCCATTAAATAATCATTCCACTCATCAATTGTGCACTTTATCTTCTAAAATAATTTTAAAAAAACATTTCAATCATTCTATTAATGGTAAATCATTCATAGCAGGATGTTGTTGCACATTAAATTCGTCAACACATAAGAGGGTTGTCCAAAACATAAAAATACTCAATTTCTTAAAATTCTAAATGGTTAAATATTTTTGAAAAACTTGCTTATCCATAAACGACCATCAAACACTATTTTGTGGCGTAGCCGCCTTTATTTGCCATGAACTTGGGAATAGAAGGAGTTTTCTTTCACCTTTGTCAAAGAATTATCTCGCAAACTAATTGGCTCGTTGTTTGACGGCACCATGGATTTCATCAGCGATCGAAAACCTTTACTCACCCTTCAATGACTTCAGAGAGGAGAAAAGATGAAAATCTGAATGTGCTAGATCAGGGCTATCAGATGATGGGGGAGTGATAACGTCCTAACTTAATGAGTCTAAGAACGGCGTTGGCTGTAGGGACAAGCTCATTGTCGTTCAACAAACACACTCTCTTCGCCCATATCTTCATTCTATTATTTTTTATCACACTTTGTAATATTTTGAGATTTCTCAATACCTCTAGCATTGTTTGCCCTAGGGGCAAAAATTCAATGAGGAGAATCTCTTAACGTTCTCAAAAACAGATACTATGAATTTTCAGGTGCAAACAAAGGATAGGCTCTATCCTCATGACACTACTAGTACACATTAGTATGGATCATGTCTCCATCCTCGTGAACAGTTTTCGTTTCACTAAAATCTTTAAAAGCGTGAGAAGAAATCAGATTATGCCTATCAATTCACAACTGGAGCGATTCGGAATCTAATCACTCACTTCAACACGGCATTACAACAAGAGCTTTCAACTGACTGAAACAAACGAAGACGCATTCTTCTCTCAAGCCCTGAATCTTGAACGCAATGCAGCTTTGTCTTAAAAATTCTCTTTAAGCTTCATAGGCTTGGTACTCTTATTTTCTAGACACCCTTCGAATACATTCCTAACCATTAATTTGTATAGATAGAAAGTTTTCTTCCCTTAGACTGCCCACGGGTGACGCGCCCCCGGGACACCCTAGCGATACTTCTCTATTTTCGACCCTCCTTCTTGTCAACCAATTTGTCTTTTCTTCCATTTTTTTTCACGTCTAGACCACAGTTAAATCTTTTTTGGCGCATCAAAGCCATATCTGGCTCTTGCGCCAATAAACTTCACTTTCTTACTTGACCCTTGTCGACCAATCCATTTTCGTTGTTTTAACGTCTAGATCATAGATTTACCTTGTTTGGAGCAGTATGGCCACATCTGGCTCTTGCGCCTATAAACTTCATTACACTCCCTCCCTCCCTTCGACTGCCGTTACGGGCATTTCCTAGACGCTACTTGATTCAAACAACTCAACTTCGAATTATGCAAAAAGTTCAAATATAATTTGAAATCTAGTGAGAAAGGTAAAGTGAGATGGAAAGATAGGAAGGAATAATAAGATTATGATAATAAGAAAGGTATTAGTGTGATGTAAGTGGAAGTCTTCTGGTGTGTGTTGTACATTTGGTGAGATTAGGACTTAGTGTTATTGGAACAATTGAAGAAGCTACTCGCAGTATATTTCGGTAAGCGTATTCTTTGATACATTATAGAAGTTGTTAGTTCTCGCGGATGGGGTCTTTAAAGATTTTCAGAGAATTTCCCTTATTAGAGGATCGATTAAACAATATTTTTGAGGATAGTTAAATCTCTTAATCATTTTATATGTAATTGAATTTAATTTGAAATTTAGCTTTTGTAATTGGAATAGTATTTATTTTGACAGATGATACAGGTAGTAGGATGACGTCACAAATCCATTACTTAAGGTGATTTATCCACGAAAGAGCGATAACGCATGTGGATTAAAATTATTAATCGGAGGGATATACATGCTGAGTCATCATGAAAAACCTATCTGGAACAACATCGACAGCAACAACAATTAAAAAAATGATTGAAATATTGCAATATCGCCACTTGAGAAGTCTGAAACTCATGTGAATTTAATGTTCAACATTTCCACTGTTTCGCACGATGTTGTTCAGTGGAATTTAGAATTCAATTCTAGGTTTCCGCTCGAACATCGCTGGATGTTCGTGATGTTTATATCATTGAACTACTGACTCTTTGTCTCGTTATTAAGACTGCCTTAGATTAATATCAACCTGTATATAAATACATGTTTTTATAACATATACTAAGGTAAGAATAAGAAGCTCTTAGCGGAGTTATTTACATCTGATATTATTGTAATGAATTATTCTGAATTTCAAGATTAAATGGAGGTTTGTAAATTAAATTATTTTATTTTAAATAATTTTTAGATTTTACTAACTATAAAAAAAAGTAAAACTGCACTCATTTTTATATCTTGAAATAAGTGAGAAAAGCAAAATTAAGTAGGCTGTTGTACATTAAAACAGAAAAAGGGTTTAAATTCTTTGGAGGAGGGGTATGTCAGAAGGGTATTAACAACTCTGGTTTCATTTTTATTATTTGACAGTTTATCAAAATGACGAGATCCGTAACGATACATTATATCAAGCTCTAGGCTTGATATAATGTATCGTTTATAAAACCAATGAAGCTGCAAAATATTTTTTTTAAAACTCTTTGAAGAAAAATTGTATTTAAATATTTTGGTTTCAATTAAATGGAAATGGAAGATATAAATAAATTAAAGTAAAATCAAGTTTCTGTATTTCATATTTCTATCTATCAAACCTAAACTGTTCACTATAAAAATAGTTTATGTATAGCGAAAGAAAAAAATTCTATGTATCGAACAATTTTTAAATTAAAAAAAAAATTCACGTGGGCGAGAACATACTTGAAGCTGATAACTCCATTTATCATAAGAAGTATCGGATAAATGCTTTAATCAATATGAACCTAAAGAGGATATAACGAAAATATGAACACTTTTTAAAAACTTTATTAAAAAAATTACTTTATAGCCTTATATTATTCACTAAGTGGATACAGTTACAAAGTTAATACTATAAAACACAAATTATACAATACATTTTATTAAAGATAAGACTTTTAAAAATGGTTTGAGAAATATAATAAAAATATTTCGCAATGTGACAGTTCAAACCAAAAAACAATGGTTCCCATTTAAAATATCTATTGTACAGCAAAATTGTCTATTGTGTTAATGAAAATGAGGCTTATCTATAGCAAATTAATTCTCACAAACGTGTATGCTGGAAAATCGAAGATGCGGTGTGGCTCATTTTATTAATGCTTTCTAGATAAGGAGTTTGATTAATGTTTCTGTGGTAAAGTCATAAATTAATGTCATAGAACTAATTATAATGCTACTTTCAAGAACCCATAAAGGAATGAAACTTTTTCGCCTGAATTATCAGTTCTAATTTAGTCAGAATTTATATAGGCTTTTAGGTATGGTAACTAACAGCTGCCATAATATCCCAATATCTGAAGTGCTTTGAAACATTGATATTGCTCCGGAGAAAATAAATTAACCCCAGAAGTTACTAAATCTCCTATACTAACAAATTCTCACCTATAAAACTGAAATATTTGCCAGACCATTACTATAGATCGAATAATTTAAAAGGAATTAAGCGTTTTTACAAAAATAGAAAAATTTATGAGCCATGTCCGATGGAAAATAATCGAACTTAAGGTCTCAGAATCTAAAATATCCTTTAACATCCAAAAAGTGTAAATTGAAGTATGTATGAATAAATTCACAAAAATTATTGAAAAAAAAAATAATGGCTTTTTGGTCAAGAGATTAACTTTTAAAAATTCCCTTTAATTTTTGAACAACTCACTCAAATAGGATATTATGACTCATGAACAATTCATGAGCTATCGAAAGGAAAGATTTAACAAATACATACTTTATTACATCGATATCGGCACTATTAAAGGTTACTACGTTTAAAGCGGATATTTTTTACTAGGCATTAAAAAAATGTTATTATAATGGTTGAGCCGAGATAAAAAAAAAAATTGGAAAAGAGCTGAATGTTTAATAATAGAATCTAGTAGGGGAAGGACCAGGTCCTTTGTTTCCTATCATTAACGTGAATAATGTATTTCTAAGCGCACTTAGCAGTTTTCTACACGGGTATTTCGCGCTGACTTTACTTGGTCCAGAGGTGAAAAATGGATGGGACTTTCTCATTGCATTTCACGATTTAGAGAAAACATTAGCGGTTAATTTTGACGCTTGTGAGGAGTAATGCATAGCGAAATGAATTTGTTCTGGGAATAATGTATCATGTATTCAATTCATTAGTGGTTAAAAAAAGAACGTGTATAGTTTTTACGATGTAAATTCAAATCATACTAATCTCAATTCATATTAAATGATATAATATTCAGCGTCATATAGATAAAAATACCCTGAAATCGGAAAGGAATTTCGTTATTAAGACTACGTCTAAGTAATGTGAAAAAATAGAATTCTAACTCAGAATAAATTTAGAGAATGTGTTAGAAGAGAAATGGATATCTAATATGATTATTATTGCATGTAGTTTTATGTAATTTCTTATTTAGCATATACCGTTTTTAAAATTGAGAATTCTTGAGAATTTGTATATATATATATATCGTTGCTAATTAGAATCGTCGACATGACATTCGAAACGCGAAACTTTCTGTCTTCTGGCTTGTTTTCACATGGAGTAAAAGTCACAAGTTCAAATCTTGAAACAATTTTTTTACCGAAATTATTCAGCATTAGCATCAAAAATGAGAAATATTAATATGTAATTACAGATCATTTGAATATTGTTGTGGATTAAAAAAATTAAGAATTATTATTATGATCATGGTTCTAATTTCAGACTTAACATTTCGAAAAATATTTTTTTTATATTAAGAAACAAATTAGCATTGATATCGATAATTTTATTAATATATTAATTGTTGACAATGGTTCCCCATTAGAAATTTTTAAACGGTTATGTAAACAAAATACTTGATAATTGAGCTATTATGTGCAAAAAAACATTGAATTGATTTAGAAGTATCTTAAGAATAATGCTTTTTTAATAATATCTTTAGAATAGTGAGCAATAATCAGAAAGATATCTCTAACAGAATTACAGCAATTTTTAGAAAACTTTTGTTGTTACAAATAGTATGTTTAATTACCTCTCATTTTTATCAGCACAAAACTTCTTAAGAATCCCATTAAATTTAAAACAGTACTTAACGGTTCTAATACATTTACTTCTCTTTCTGGGAAAAAATTACAAAAATTATGTAAGATATTATTACAAATTAATTATTAAAAAAACAATTAATGATTAACAATTGTGCTTACATAGTCAAATATATTAATAATAAACAGATTTAAGTTATTTATAGCTATGATTTTTGTAGCTCTTTTTAATTCTATTAAAGGAAAAAAGATCTTAACAGCTCTAAAGAAATTTATAAGAAATTTAAATGTAATAAGGTTATTACTTATGAAAAATTTGATTACTTGATTATATTAATCTTAAAAGAAAATTATATATATATATATATAAATTTTCTTTTAAGATTATATATATATATATATATATATAAATGGATTAAAGATATACCACAAGGTGAGGATGCAAACAATTGTTTACATTTTTCTACATTTACGTTATATTTTTTATTTATTATAATAGTTTTAAATTGTTTATATACATTGATAATGTTGTTTTCTTTCAAATTAATTATAATAAAGATATTAAATATTTCTTATCTTTTTATCAAGAATATTTAAATTTATTGCCAACTAATGTTATTATAAATGAAGTGGAATATTTTGATATTTTTAATAAAAGATAATAAAATGTATAGCAATAAAAATGATAAAACCGAATTTTTCCCTTGTAATTTACAAAATAATCTTATAGGGTAGTTCATAAAGTCTGAATATCTTAGGAACATAATTTATAATCATATTTTACGTAATATAGGACTTGTGACTAAAATGCAGAATTTTTACAATAACATAGATAAGTTTAAAAATTTGTTAGCAAACAGAATTTCCGTTTAATTTAATTAAGAGTATTTTTTTTACATAATAATCATAAAGTTTAGTTTCTTTCTGTTTTTAATTCCTCTATCCCTTCTTTTGAGCCTATTTTGTTTTAGTTTTTGTTTTTTGCGTATTTCTAAGTTGTGTTGCAGGACTATTTCTAAGTTGCGTCCGGTGTTCAATTCATGAGTAACCACTTCAGTGGATAATGTTTTGCGGAAATCGTTTTCTATCTGTGACGAGAGAGGCTAGTGAACCTTGAGTGCCGGCGATGATTCAAACCTTCAATTTTTAGATCTGAAAAAAACTCGTGTAATGCTCTTGTAAAACTTGTTGTAATGCTCTTATCAACTGTACCAAAAGGGATTTCCCCTCGGGCTAGTTTTTAAGACGTTTTAAAATATAAATTCATTGTTGAAGAGAGCAGCCTTAGATTTATAAGATGACAGCCAGAAAAAAACTGCATAAGATCAGTGAATCAAACTTATATCTCTAAATTCACTGAGGACTCGAACTCATTTATAGTAAGATATTATTAAATTAATGTTCATAATTAGACGCATATAAAATGATTCTTTTAACAGGTAGAATAGGGTAAACATTGACTTTTAAATATTCATAGATCTGAGTAAAATAACTTTGTTATCATTATTGTAAAACTTTATTCATTGGGTGATTGATTAGGAATTATTTTAAAAACCGATAGTTACACATTTGTGAATATTTAACTAACATTTTTACCACTTTCCATAATGTAATAAAAGCCAAATTCAAAATTAATTTCCTGCTTTTAGATTATCAAGACTGTAATCCGATTATCTTTTTCTCTGCATTTTTTAAACATGGAAAGAATTAATAAATTTTTTCAAAGTTATCCTAATTATCTTTGTTTTTAGTTTTATTTTTATAGAGTATCTGTTTAAATAATCAATGCTTGTTTTTATTACTCGATGTGCCCCTATATTTTAGTTGCCTAGTTGTATTTAATCAATTTCTCCAGAAAATTATAAAATCATCAAACACTATTTAATTAAAGTTATGATATGCGTATAAATAGAGATCTCTCTAAATCGAAAGGTCTGAACTGTGAATCTAAATGAGATTAAATTGCCAATTTAAAAATATTTAAATAAAAATATGTCCCAGCGTTTGCTTAATTTCTAATTTTAAAAAGTTAAATTTCAATTTTTCATTCTCAAATTCCGTAATGAATAATTCAAGTCTAAAAAAGAGAAGGATATGAGTGTCGGGGGATTACCTGCATATGATGACGGATATTACCTATTAAATAAAATTAGAATATCCCTGGGGGGTGCCCCCGGTAGTGACGTATTATGTCCCCCTTCCTCCCTTCTTTCGTCTAGGTGTCACGTAAATGCGCATGTCAAACTGTCAGCACCCGAAAGGCAGCACTTAGTCTCTTGATAAATGATAGAAACTCGAGAAATAAACTTGGAAATGCAGGAACGCGAATGTGCTGCAACCGCCGGCAGAATTACTAACTACTCAGTTCAATCGGTTACCATAGTTATTAGACGCACACAAAGGCGGTTAATTTTCTCCGCTTACAACTTCATTGGAGGGGCTTCCGTGTCCGCAAACGCAGCTTTCTCAAATCGTTCTAGAATAAATAGGTTACAGAGGGCTCGATTTTTACTTTTTTATTCCCCCTTCCCTTCCGTTAATGGTAGTTGATGACTTTATTTCTGGTGTATTTAATAGCTTAGAGCTCATATATATGTTTACACACGATAAGGTTGGCCCTTCATTAGTTATATCATTTTGCTCTTGGCATGGGTTAAAAAGTGTTTCTTCTAAGCAAAAGGGAAACCACCAATTTTTTGTTCTTTTCGAACATGAAAAATCATTCTGTGGAAAATGGTCATTTACTTGTGCAATTAATTGCCTTTTAACATTCCTCTGTCGTTAAGGCTTTAGAAAATAACAAATTAGCTGACATGGGTCATGGTATATAACTACATATTTAGTATATCGAAGTATGTTGCTTTCATCGCTACAATGGCAGAAACGAAAGTCGAGAGAAATATTTTACTTGTTCATCTTTTGAACCTAAACCTATATAATAGAACGATATATTCTGAGATTCACATTTCTGTAAAGGTGTCTTCTCAGTTACTATGCTATATTTGAATTTTCTATTTTTCGTTCCTAAGCAACAAAATTAAAATGATAGATTTCAGCTTTTCTTTATCAACTGAAGTCGAAATATTGAAGCTGCAAAATGTGATTTTCATATGAAAGTTGGAATTTCCAAAGGTTTTTGAACATAAAATCCAAAAATTTTAAAATCTTACTTGATACAAAATTATTACAGACAGATATCGCGATCGGAGTAAAATTAGTAGCTCGATATTCAGTTTAGTAGCAAGAATTTACAACTTTGAACTCTCTATGAGCAAAATTTAAATTCAAAAGTTAGATTGATAATATTTAAGAATTAAAAACAGTCATTAGATAGATTTATCATACTAATATTTCAATTGCAACTGAATAAAGTAATAAATTTTAGCATTTCATCTTTCCTTCTGTTTCTCGTAAAATGTATTTATTGTTAATCTTGAATGTCGGTATATAAGTTTGCGTTTCCAAAATAAAAATTAAATGCTTTTAACAAACTAATTTTGACATAGAGAGTTTGAAACAATGCCGGTAAAGAAGTTAAAAAATATCTTATTTGTTCTATCAAAAGTCTATTCTTTTATTTTCTAGAGGAGGAAAAGGGGGGAATGTAACAAAAAAAAAATAATGGGCTGAAAAAAGAAATTGGACCAGTTTCAAAGATTTCAAGCAGCTGCTTTTGTTTAATTCACTAATACAAGAAATCTAATTCATTGCCGCATGGTCTGAATCTATAATTGCAAATGTAAGATTCAGATTATATTTACTCAAAATAGTTTCTATATATATTCATGTACTATGGAAAAATGATATAATAGGGGACATATTAAAAGGAAAGACTCAAATTTAAAATTGGACTTCCGATTTTTAAAAATAATACAAATTAGGAGTTTTACAATTCCTAATATTTTAAGCAACATTTGCATGATTGTTTGAAACTTCGTTTTTAATATCTTAAATTCTTTGTTTAAAAATAACGACTCAAAAATGTATAATTACTTCTAATTTTTCGCTGTATAAGACTAGCCATTCGATGGGGCATGCTAGTTACAAATTTTAAAATCTGAATAATTTAAGAAGTTGGCGTTAATTTAAACAACGTTAGTTTAAACAACTCAAACAGAATTAGTTTATTCATAATTTTGTTGAATCGAAAAAAAAAATCTGCTTGAATTTTCAAAAGGTTTATTTCCTTGCACAATATTGAGTTCTTATATTTGTTTAAGAGTTTATCTATTTAGGTATTTTCTTAAGCTTAATAGATCTTTAACAATTCTTTGCAAGCACTGGAACTTCTTTGATCACTAATTGGCGAATATACGACTTTTACAGAGGCCATTAATTCAAGAATTAACTCCGTAAACTAAAACATGTTTTAATTTATCTTAAAAACGTTCGTAAGGAGTCATTTATTAGTGTTTATACCCTCTGGTGTCCTACATAGAAGGAAATTTCTGTGCATCTAACTTTTTCTCATTATATTCCGTTCTATTTCCGTTTGTTTCGGAAACAGCATGATCCCTAAGGCACCGTTTCAGACCTCGGGCATTTCGTCTGAAGATGCAGTCACAAATACAACATTAACAACATTCCAGCTATTCGTACGATTCTGCCACTTAACATGATGTCCACTGGAAAAGACATATGCTTCCCTCAGTTGCGATCGGTGCCCGAACACAAAAATATATGATCCGTCTCAAAGGATTGCTATGGACTCATCATCAGTAGGACCAGATAGTCCACTGGACCTTTTGCCTACTCGACAAGAAAATGCACTTGCTACTGGTTAATATTTAATTCCCTCTCCAACTCCGCCGGCATGTAAAATCCTCCTTGATTGCACTAGGGGGGCAACTCTTTGCCTCCTACCTTCCTCCCCGTATCTCTGCAAATGGACAGTATGCTTGATGAACGGTACTTTCAGAAAAGTGGGGTTGTTCCGAAAGCTATCAGGGAGAGAAGGGTTCGAGAAACGCATTGATGGGGTATTTGCTTTGATCCTTGGTGGGGGAAAAAAGTCTCGCGTTAAAATGAAGATTGGAAAAGAGGGTATTAAGAACAGCATAAGCCGTTGCATCGGGAGCCGAATTTAGATAATAGGGTGTGCTTGAGACTTAAAAGGAAAGTCAAAGTTTATAGGAAAAAAATATAGAAGACGTTTTAAATGGGCCTTTGGAAGTATGAATGAGTCGATTTACGTTCAAAAATGCTCCCGAGGTGTCCTATTTTCGGATGCTGTATAAATTAAGTTTCGTAATAGATTGTATGTCCTTGTTTGATGTTTTATTTCCAATTACTTTTTAGGTAAATGCGATTGAAGTAATAGAAACGAGAGAAATTATTTAATTTTTACCCTCTTTCTAAGAGCTATTTAAGATATAAGTAGCACTAAATGCATTAAATAAAATTTTCTTGACACATTTCGAACAGACGTAAGTAAAGCCATTCTCTTCACACCATGTCCTTAGTTTTAATCTTTTAAGATTTGATATCATACTCTTTAAAATGTCATATTTACATTCTTAATTATTTCCATACAATTAAGCTGACGTATATTATTTCTCTACCAATGAATAGTTCTATTAAAGATATTTATTCACAAAATTCGTTTGATTTCAACCTTGTATTTGTCATAATGTATTAAGATATCCAAAATAAAATGTAATTTCGCAGTTTTTTTGGTCAACAATAAATTCATTATATGTATTCATTTATCGACAAACTTTCATTTGAATTGAGTTTTTTTTATTTATTTAGGTTATGACACATAGATGTAACACGGCGAATTTTTGAACGTTCTTTATTATAACTGCGATACAATATAATGTATTAAAACAACACAAAGTTATTCCGTTCATTGTGTATCTAAATCTATTCCACTTGTTCGTTTAAGACCATGAATCCCTGGAAGAAATATACCTTAAATGCAGTATCCTTATTCCCAGCCCCCAGGAGGTCGGCTGTGCTGTAACTGATGTTTATCCAATGGATCTCGTAAAAGCAATTGTCGCCCGTCTCCTAGAGATAGCTATAAGGACTCTACTTTGCGCTCTAGATTGCTTAAGGGATTTGCGTCCGGATCGACTCAGGATATAGATTCTGTTTCTACTCCCGGGACATTCTTTGTGCCTGTGATAAGCGCCACACTCTTCGGGATTCCGGTCACTGAATTAAATTTTCCAGGATTTATAGGGCCAGAAAAGTATCCCGTTTACCTCATGCAAATTTTAATGGGCTGGAGATAAGCACGCAGAGGAGGTGCTGTTGAAATTCAGAAACTTCTAATCTTTGATAAGGGGAATTAATTCTGGGAATGTAAAAAAGCTGATATGCACTCTGCAGGGTAGGAGTAATACGAATTGTGCAGAATTGATGCTTCTGTTTGATAGTTAAACTCAGATTGTTATTAAAGTTATATATAACTTTAAAAACTGTATTAAATATATGTTTTTTTTTATTCCTTATACATTTTAATCTGGTAGAGTCGCTGCAAAAACGTATCTAAAAATTCTTTCTGAAAGAACCTAATAATAAGGCAATATTTTGGAAATTCATTCGGATTATGGTCAAATTAAAAAAGCTAATTTTTATGTGGGAAAGGAGAAAAGTAAAAGAATCTCTATAAACATTCCTTTAAATCTCTAAATGATATGCAATACTGTCTAATATATTAAAACATAAGTTTCTTTTATTAATTTTATATGGAGCAAAAGCGTGTTATAGTGATTGCAGTAGACATTAGTAATAGTGACGAAATCGTCGAGTTGAGGATTCATGTCCTGTTGCCATTAAAGGTTATCCATGTAGTGGGGCTGATGCACTTTTAATCAATCAAGACTCCAAATCCTCACGTTAGAGTGATGTAGAAGTTTGGAGATGGAAGTGTCCATTCAGGAGTCCTTTTCGTCACTTGACCAAGCTTCAAAATTACAAAGTCCGTCGCTTTCTGTTGTGCTCGTAATAAACCATTAATCAATCAATTAAACAATTAATTAAACGTTAATAAACCATTAATCAATCAAAAAAGCGAAAAAATAAGTTAAGACTTTTTTTAAGAATAGTTTGAAAGGAGAACTTAAAAATTAGGAGTTAATTTCTAAAAAAAACAATCGGTTCTTAAGAAAGATGAACTTTAATAAAAGGCTCATTAATAAACAAAATTAATGAGTTTTTTGCTAAAATATTTTATAATATTCTCAAAGTATTAATTTAGATAAGCTACTGTACCTCAATCCTAATGGTTCTATTGACTTCATCTAAAATAATAATCACTCAAACTTTATAATCATAATGGAACTTTAATTCATTTGAAATTTTTAAAGTATTACTTCATGTAGCATGTATTCAAAGCAGACAATTAATCATAATATATCGAAAGTGAAAATAAATTGAAGTAACTTATTGTTCCATGTTACGTATCTGATGCAATATTTTTGATGTAGTGTTTTCATTGTGTTTTAGAAAAGGTTCTTTCTATTTACAAAGTTTCAAAAACGAACAACAAAAAATTATTGGCACCTTGTTCACCATTTTGTAAAAACGTATTACAGATATTATTAAAACTTGCCACAATTTACATGAAAGAGGTGGAGCTGTTATATACTTCACAAATATTTTCATGACGCTTATCTATATATTTTAAAATTATGTTTCAACCGATTTTGTTTTGCGTGTTCTCTTTTTTCTATTCTTTCCTTATATATGTTAAAATATTGTTCGAATTATTTGCAACTTAAAATGATACAACTGAAGAAAAACATTTTATGCAAATGGATATAAATTCAAGCATTGGTTGTTTGTGTGTTTAGATGTTTTTCCCCTTATTTCCGAGTTTTTAAATGATTTATAACTCAAAAAATCATCCATTTATTTTCTATACATAATATAGATTGTACGAAACTATTCTTCAAAGCATTTTTCAAAATATTTTTGTGAGATTTATTGGATGATTATTATAAAAATTTAAAGTAAATACCCATGTAAACCATTAGATAAGGATTTATACATTGACTAAGGATGAAAATCTGTGAAGTATTAGAAAGATTTATACGCTAATGTATTAAATGTTGAAATCTATAGTTCGAACGAAATGTATTTTTATTCAAAGTAGAAATATTTTTTAGATGAAGTAAAATAAATTATTCTTTGCTATTAAATTTTTGTGAAAAGTATGTATACATAATTATATGCAACAATTATCACATACAAGTGTTTTAGAAATTCACCAAAATAAACATTTTACATTTTATGTAATACATTAAGTGATTTGGCTATTTTTTTAGTCTAATTCAGTTATTCGGCTAGAAATGCAGTGAATTTTTTTTTTCTTTTGTTACATTTTAATCTACAAGTTTTAGATTTTATTCTGCTTTTAAACTGGATTGAGATCTTTTAATCTTGGGATTGCTTGGTTTTATTTTAAAAAAATCAACTATATTTGTTATGATACTAATGTTTCTAATTGAAAATTGTCACAGTAAATAGTTTGTAACTGTTTGCTCGGATAAAATCGTAATTGGGCCTTTTTAACTTGTAATTTTACGTCTTACATAAATAAAACTATTATAAATTGCAGCTAACATATTCGAAACGAAATTTTTTCAAATAATGTGTTTTTTCAAAAATAGAAAACAAAACTTTTACTAAGGTAACGTTAACATATAGTTCATTTGATTATTCCACGTTACAGGAAAATAGAAAATTACATTAATACCAAGCAAATAGCAGAAAATCCTTAAGAACAATTTAATCTGTTTATCTCTATATGGATAAAACTAAAAGGGTATCTCCAATAGCCAACTTTTCTCCCACAGAAAACTTTGAAAAAGAAATTAACTCTTGAAACTTCACCGAATTTCATTTGGACCAACATTGAGGATTAGAAATCCCTGCCCGAAATGGGAGCCGTTTTGAATGGAATTGCCTTTTCTGATCGATAGCTCGGTAAGTAGTAAGTAGGATTGACTGAAATGCCAGGTTCGCCTGACGAGGTTCAACATTTGAATAATCTCATTAGTAATGCATTTGGCCAGGTTTAGCAATGGCTTCTCAGTTCGCTGGACTGCGGACAATGGAACGACTGGCCACGAGTGTGAAACAAGAAGCTTCTCGTATGTACATTCGGAACTGAATATATCTGACCTACATTCTTTAGAAAGGATAAAATGGCACATAAGAGTACAATAAAGGATCTGTAATCCGTATTTAAATCTGCATTGAGAATGTTGCCCGATAAAAATGTATGAAAAGTTATAGTATCGAATAAACATTCAATGTACAACTTATCTTATTGCTCTGGAAGCTTATTTTGAAGACCTCGGATATAAAAGCGGAAATGTTTAAAGAATGAAGTTGAGATTGATAAAACTATAAAGGGTTATCTGTATAAAGCAGCAAAAATTATTCAAAAGGGACATTTTTTTCTGTCATATAGTGTAAATGTCAAAAGGAATTTAGCTCATTTCAATGACTTACACAATTACATTCATTATTCTCAAAATTAAATATTGCTTACATTTAAAATGCACCTTATTATTCAAATTTTGTTTGAAAGCAACATATTTTTAAAAAATTTTACAATATAAAGAAATTCAACAAAGTGATTTAAATATTTTGATAATTTAAAAATTGCAGAACTAAAAGCAACTGGAGTAATAACATAAAAATGCACATTTTTTTTCCTTCTTGATCTTTTAAGTACTATGAGTCAAATTTTTTACCTTACATTTAAATATGATTATAAATTTTATGGAAGCAACATTTCTAATTTTGAATCACAAACAGTAATTTAAATTTAAACGAAAAAAGTTAATAATTCGAAAAATAATGTATATTTCTTTTAAATATTTTCGCATGATATAAAGACATATTGATGATAAGCTTATACTAAAATGAGATTTGGGTTGTTGGAAGAATTCCAAAAATATCGGAGATATTATTCAATTCAAATATTTAAAACATAATACTGAATTTAACTTCGCTATGTAAATTATAGTAGGTTATTGAGGGAAAACTTATTCAAATATTTTGCAAGTTATGTTAGTAAAATATTATGAGATACGAATTCTGAGGAAGACAAAGAAATCCAAAAATATTGAGATTATTGTCTAATGCAAACAAATAAAAAATAATAATACAGAGTAAGCATTCGTTGTATATTACTCAAGATTATTATTGAAAAATTAAAATTTATGCAATTATGTTTTATACCAGTTATATTTACAAAACTTTATAAAAATATAAAGGCTAAAGTAACCTAGATTCAATGTGTATTCCTACTTAGATGTGTATCCTAGTTTCACACCTAGATGTGTATTCTGTTTCAGTAAATAAGAATATCTGAAAATCTTTCAAATTTGATGAAAGGTATTTCCATAATGAGACTTGAAGTTATATATTTTGAAAATGGAAGTACAAATTGTAGATATTCAAATTAGTTTATAAATAAGTAGAAAATGTATATAGTTTTTCTCATATTATGTAGAAATTAATTAAATGTGCTTTCTTTAAAAAAGTGTATTTTATATCCACAAATATTTAACAGATTAGATTTAATTTGCATGAATATTTGATAAAACTTCAAACAACTAATATTAAAGGCATTCTGATGATATATTCGTAGTTCTTAAGGGAAATTTTAACTTAAAAATTAATGAAGATAGAGTCGAATGAAAAATGTTTTATATTTAAATAACTGATATACCTTGACGCAGTTTAAATAGTCGCTATTTCTTTAGAAGGATTCCCATGATAGCTAAAAAAATATTTGAGTTTGCAGGAAACTTTATTTTAAGTATTCGCTTTTGCTTCTGATTTGAAAAAAAAATCTATCACCATAGCAGTAATTGTCATTATATTATGCAAAAGATTGCACGCAATGAAATAATACTACACGTGCGCAAATATTTTTAAAAATTTAATTTTCTTGTCCGTGCAAAGCGTCAACACCTTGCAATTATTTTGATACCTCTTCTTAATATACTTTTCAAATAATAGCTTTAAAAATTGTAGCTATATTCATTTTTATTTAACTTAAATAGCGGCGCAGATTTATCAGATTAGGCGGCTCATAGACCATTATTTCCACTATCACTTCCTTAAATAGCAAATAATTGAAAGAACACATTTAATAAAAATTACAATTCGGTGTTACCTCGCAAAAAAAAGAGGGGGGGGGGAATAAGATTATCGTACATGTATTTTAAATATTTAAGTCCTGCAACTGCAATACTGTAACATTAATCTAAAGTCTCTCTTTATATATAAATATTAAAAGAACAGTATAGTTTCTTCTTCTTCAGAAATAAAATTACATTCCGAATTAGAAATAGTTTTCACCATTAAATCTTATTAAACTTTCAAACTATTGGAAGTTATCGGGAACTATTTTATTCTTTAGAGACACTTTTTATCTCATATTAAATCTAGTTTTATTATTCCAAATTCTATTATTATCGGATCAGAAAACACAATTTGTAAAAAAAAAAATAGAATAACATAATTTCAATATCTTAATAAAAGTGTCAGTCAGCATCAACTACAAACATTTCGTTGTTTAGACTAGTAAATCAATCGACAATGTCTACTTATTTGAAAAAAAGATACGAGAGGTATCGTCGAGTTTAAATTATTATTAAGAAATAATCAATATCTAGGAAAAATTCTTTCTATATATTAATTGATTCTTGGTATAACATACCGCTATTAGTATTGATTAGTTTGGTTTCAGGAAACTGTAGATTGAAGTAATCCGCAGTATCTTAAATTTTTAATTATTATTAAAAATAATCAAATGATAGAAATTTAATTTTTATTTATTATTCCTAAGACTTGGTTACATAGTCATCATCCCGAGTCAAACATTTCTCTAGCGTTTCTTGAATTTTTGAAAGCCATCTTTGTAGAACACTGAAATTCGAATATCTCCGTACAGTGGATTGCTTCAATCTTCGGCTACTAGAAACCAAACAAATAAACATTAATAGCTGTAATTTACAACATAATGTACATAAATACCGATCAATACGCAGAATAAATTTTACCCAGTTATCTTGGTTACTTGTTAGAAATAATTAAATCTTTATGATATCCCCTCTTTAAATAATTTTATTCTCGAAATTTCTATCTGCTGCTAATAAAATAAGTTACTGCTCTTTATAGTACTCATCGGGTGCTTACCCAAACTATATCTCGGCTCTAAACTTCTACCCTACTTGAAAGATAAAGAGGCGTTTGTCTAACTACTTGAGAGAGGCTAAGCCTTCACCCCAAATCTACTTATTATACACAAACACACGTTCTCAATATCTCCACGCTCCCTCAAAGTGTTTGCATCAAAGACATCTCCTTCAAGAGCGCGCAAGAAGTGCCGACAGGTTTCAAGACACGATTTTCGGAATATGCTAATTCCCTTGCTTTTCACGTGATTCATAGCAATAGCGTGGGTGGGCTCACGCGAGCCATTTACGTGACTTGGGTGCTTTGACTCTTCAGGGTTTTGGCTTCGGCTGTTAGGCGATGAGGATGGGAGAAGGCAGTTTTAAGAGTCATCCTTTTGTTTTGCTGAAGATGGCGTTTCAGAAACGCGTTTGTCGATAGAAACGATTTGTATTTCTTTGTTCTGCTTCAATGTCTTTTTACGATTGTGTTTGCTCCGCATTTGTTTTGTAGTTTGGGTTTTGTTGATTTGTATGTGTGTCGCTATGTGAAGTGTTATTATAGATCCGTTTGTGACACATAAGTGTGTGGAAGTATTATTTGAAGAATAACTCAATCCAGGGCAGAAATAACTTGATGTAATGTCTAGAATTCCATGCCTAACAAATAACGGATTTGAGTCTTGATTAAACGTATGTGAATTGAATGGGAATCTCTGTACAATGAATTCCGAATTGATTTCAAAACTATTCTGTTGAATGTTGATGAACCTAGAAAAATCAAGTGTTTGGTTGTGGCTTAAAACTAGGATGCCCTTTGACGTTGTTCCGTAATGTAACTTTAATGAGAAGTTAATCGCAAGAATATTAAAATGCAAATGGATTAATAAATATTCAGTCATTTAAGTTGTTTTCATTTATATCATATATTAAGATGCAAATCCCAAATCAAATGTTTTATAATATGATTGGATCCCTTCATTTATTTGAAAAACCGAAAATGAAAAAAATTCCATTCATGAAAGTAATAAATTTTTAACATGATGATTGAATTTTAAAAGTAGTCCGCAAATTTAATTAAATTTTAATAACTGAAATACATAAAAATGTTTCTAAATAATAATCTACTAATTAATCCAATAAACAAAAGAGTAAAATTAAATCTCCTACTAATTTTATTTTAAACTGGTTTAAAAAAACTAAAAAAAGTTTTTGTCATCAATAATTTATTGCCGTTAGAGCTATTGGGATCATTTTCCCAGATAATTAATTGTTTATTTCATAAATCTGCTATACATAAAATAATTAAATATGTAAGGCTTTAGAAATATTTCATCTTCGATTTAATTCACATGAATATGTGCCTCAATCTATTGTATGATTTATTCAAATTGTGAATTATTCAAATCAAATTTTGAAAATTTAATTTAATCGGATTTTTAAAGAAGTAGAATTCAGCTTAAAAACTAATTAACTTTCATTCAATTTTTAATCAGCTTCAAAGAGTTTATAAGAATTTTTAATAATGGAATTTGAATTAATCAAAATTTTATTTCATCGTAGAAAAATACATCAATTATGTGAAATGCTTTCATATAAAACTAATTACATCATGAAAATTTCCCTACAAACGACCAGCAATGTCTAATTAATTTTTTTGAATAGCGCTACCGGTTAAATAATTGCTATTCCAATCAATGCCATTTTAAATCGACATTAAAATTTTTAGCCCCCATATTCTCTTCAAGAAAAATCTATAAATAAAATTAAATTGAAAAATTCATTAATCGAATTCTAATTCATAAACCTTTATTTCAAATGTAATAAGAATAAAAATGAACATAAATAACCTTAAATGGAAATGTCTGAAACTTTCAAAATTTCAAATGATGATAAATAGATTTCCATTGTGTTTGATGAATCAGCTGACATAATCCCATTCCTTTTCGATTATATTCCTCTCATCTTCTACATTTAGTTTGAAAACAGTCCTGTTCACTTTTTTTTTCCTCATCATTTTATTCATTCAATACAATTTTCGTCTTCCCACCCCGCCGTTATCCATTCCATGAGCTCTTTTATGTGGGAGGCAAGTTTGAAATTTCGAGATAAAACTCCCAATGAATGGTATTAAAAACGAAACCCGTTCGTAATACCGCGTTTTGTCAAATACTATTGGGAAGGGTGTGGAGGGTAAGGTATTATAGCCGCGAAGCCTTATCAAGTACGGTGAAAAAGTGTAATGAGCTTATTTTTAGTACCTATTGTGTTTTGGAAATCTGCATTTATCTCGTTTTAATGCGGGTAATTTTCTAGATATTGAGATTATTCTACTCTCGGGTTTTAGTGAAAACCTGCGTTGAGTATTTATACTAGAATGAAAAGATTAGAGAAAAAAGACTAATTAAGTTTGAATTATCGAGGAATAAAAAGGTATTTGATCAAAGAAGGCTGCCGTAAAATAAAATATACTGATTAGCTGATTTTAAAGACTGTTGTTAATTTCTAAAACGATGTGTGGTATTATTAGAGTAATTAACATTTGAATAACGCAGTTACTTTTTGTGATTACATTACAAGGAAGTTGCCAATTAACTAAGTCAATGCAATCGTCACAATGGTTTTCTTTTGGTTGAAATATTTTCATCGAAGATAATTTATAAAATAGCTTGTAAAATCTCGTGAATTAAAATGTGTAACGTATAATAACTAGAAAATTTTGCATTATAAGTTTTTAATTTAATTTTAAATTTTTTATAATTCTTTTTCTTGACTTACCAATGATACTCCTGCCTGATTATTTTTATAATATGTGGTAAAAAACGTATATATCAGTTTCTTTTCCAATTTAAGAAACATAAAAATATTTTGAGAAATTGAAGAGAACGAGGGAAAATATACTTAAATTACATCATACTTTCTTTATGATTATCTCTCTTACACAATTAATGGAACTTTTTGGCACTTTGTCGTTTCTAATTTTTAAAATATTTATTGCATTTGTAGGAAACATTTAAAAATATTATAAATTTTAATGAAAATAAGATAACAGTCAGCTTTTGTAAAAATAAATATATAAATTTAAATCGTTATGTCTGATGCAAAATATGAAACAAATGGGATTGAAGTTACGAGGATAGTTCAATAAGTCCTTAGAATATTTAATAGACGGCGCTCATAGCATCGGAAATGCTTTGTTTTTAGTAAGTATCTTGACTCACTTGACAGCTATTCAAATATCAGTAATAGCTATCGCATGGTTTCATTTTTATTGTCGATTGAAGCAAGAAACTTGAGTTTATTTAGAAAAAAAGGGGGAAAGTGAGTTTCGAGGGGTGGTTAAATACTTATATTTAAAAGGCTTAACACTGAAAGATATCAAAAATGAGTTGCATAAAGTTCATGGCACATCTGCTGTTGTGTTTGCAACTGTTTGCAATTGGGTAAATAAGTTTAAACGAGGCCGTACATCCACAACAGTTGAACGTTGTTCAAGGCGTCCAGTGGAAGTGATTGATCCCGAAATGTTTGACGAAATCTACGATATGCTTTTTAGTGATCGACAAATCAGAGTACACGAAGCTGTTGAGGCAACTGGCATATTCCAAGGTACATAGTTTCAATTTTTCTTGAAAAACTGGGAGTGAAAAAGAAAATATCAGCAAGATGGGTGCCGCTCTCAGCAGAAAATTAAACGCAATCGTATGGTCGACTCTCAGGCTATTTTAGCGCTTTTTCTTTGCAACCCTGACAAGTTTCTGCTTCGATACATATCTGTGAACGAAACGTGGATACATTGCTACACTCTGGAGGCAAAGGAACAGTCAAAACTGTGAAGGCGAACGGGCTCCGAAGAAAGCAAAGACAGCGAAATCAGCCGAGAAGGTGACGGCTACGGGTTTCCCCCCTTCCTCCGGGGGGGGGGTGCACGAGGTATCATCTTTACTGATTACTTGGCAAAAGGAAAAACAATTACTGAAGAGTATTATGCGTCGTTATTGCACCGTTTGAGTGCAGAAATCAAGAACAAAAGTCCTCATTAGAAAAAGAAAAAGGATCCACCTCTATCAAAACAATGCACGGGTGCACACCTGTGCAGTTTCGATGGCTAAATCACAGAAATAAAATTCGAACTATTACAATTTCGACCGTATTCAAAGGAGTTTGACCCCATAGATAGTTTTTTTTTATTTCCAAACCTTAGGAAAAAAATGGCTCGGTGGACAAAGGCTCACGTCGGAAGAGGAGTTCATCGCCAAACAGATACCTAATTTGAGGACTTTCCGAAATTTTACTTTTTATTTGGATTAAAAAGTTAGAGAAACACTCGGAGAAGTGTATAAAGCTTAAAGGAAGCTATGTTGAAATTTTAAAAAAAAATCTACCCAAAATAATTAGTTTTTTTTTTTATCATTTTCTCTAAGGACTTCACGAACGAACCTCGTACATTTTTGAAATTCAAGGTTTCTTTCCCATATTTTTGACCCTTTATTTGAAGAATTCGCTTCTTTTAAAATTTTATTTACGTAGAATCAGTCTATTTCTATAATATATGACTTCATCAAAAAATGTACTTGACGGTATCGCTTTTCTAATGTGTTTCATTTGATAAAAAAAATTTATTTGTTTTTATAGTATTAATTATGACAAATACTAACAATTCCTTTTTTTATTGCTTATTTTTTGCGTTACTGTGAACTACTCTCTTCAAAAACTGTCTTTTTATTTTAAGGTGCACTGATTAATTTTCGCGTTTTATACTTTTAAATTCAAATTTTTAATTTTTTTTTTCATAAATTTATTTGTGTGATGAGATCGTCGATTAATTTTCATAGAATTAAAAATATTTTAATTGCGACGCAAAATATTGCGATTTCAAAATATATCAGTAATTATTTAAGAAGACTAATAGATCTAATTGGCAAAAAAGTTTAATATGTCTTCTTAATAAAACATGCTTTAAAAAATTGTGAGACTCTGAAAATCCGATATTAGAATGATCTTTTAAAGGGTTTTTTTTTTTTTTTTTTTTTTGTATCTTCTTTATTCACAAATTTGACTTAAATTAAATTTAAAAATAATTAAAACTTAATTTTTTTTAAAAAAAAACTTAGCATCTTGAGTTCCAGATGATAGCTTAATAAAGGCTAAAAATGTATTAATGTAAGGCATTTTAATTATTAATGTAATGCAATGTATTATTAATGTAATGCAATGTATTATTAATGTAATGCAATGTATTATTAATGTAATGTATTTTAATTATTAATGTAATGCAATGTATTATTAATGTAATGTATTTTAATTATTAATGTAATATATTTTAATTATTAATGTAATGCATTTATGTATTACTTATCATTCTGTGTCTTTTTTTAAAAAAAATGTGGAATTTTGAAATCAGACGAATCATTTTTAATAATCATGTACATTGTACTTACTTTTTTTTGTATAAATTTAGAGATAATTTTATTTGCATCCTTGAAACCAAATTGCTCGCATAATCACAGAATTTATAGTGATTTAAAAGCATTTTATTAAGTATTATTGAACTCATGTGTTTATATAAATAAAAAAAATTCAGTTAAATAATTTTTGCCTTTATTCAAATTTTTTTGTATAATGTCAAAAATTATTTAAAATGAAAATAAATCATAATAAATGTAAGAAAAATTATATTATAACTTTTTCGTTTTCATTTCACAGTTTTTTTGCCTTATTACAAATAAAATTACAAAATCTTGTAATTGCTGTGAATGAAAAAAAATTATTTATAATATAATTATGATAGTATATTCTATATCTTATAAATCAATTAATTTAATATAATAGACAATTTCCTTGATTATTTTTATTATAATAAACTGCTAATCTTTAAGATTTCAGTATTATATTTAGATTTTTAAGAAGTTATACAATAGACAAAAACTAAATAGTCTATCTAAATAAGTTAAATTATTTGGTTAATTATGTTAATTAATGGTTTATTTATCTAAAATAGTGGTAAAATATTTTTAGTATTATTTTAGAGCTAACAATTTAATTTTTAAGAGAAATAAATGGTTTTGTGTAGTTTAACATTAATTTGTAATTCTTAGTCAACGCACTATGGTTCGATAAATATCGTCTGGAAATACAGTCATAAATCTGATACAGTTACAGCTTTATAAGGTTAAGAATACATAAATTTAGATTTTAGTTGCTGTTTTCTAAATGCAGACAAAAAAAAATTCTTTTTTTTACATTAACTGCTTCCTGACTTTTTTGTTACTGTCTTTTGTAGGAAATGAAATATCTGATAAACGTTCACGCAATTAAACAAATCGATAGTTATATTCACGGATACTAGTTTTTATAAGCGAAAAAAGTTACATTCTTTTTTCCCCGTTCAGAATTTTTTTATCCACACTCTTTTTTCTTCTCTATCTTAATTCTTTTTTTAACCTCCATAGTTTTTGTATGTATATTATGTAAAATAACGAAAAGATTATTTCTTCTTCCATTGAATTGCTTACAAAAACAATGTGAATATAACTTACGGCTTTCTGGAATAGTAATTTGCCACATTTTAAGTGAAAAATATCGTCTGTTAAAAATAAAAAACACTTCCGAATACAAAGAAAGCTATAAGTTTTAAAATGATAAAAACGTAATATGGAACTTTTGAATGATTATTTTCAGTGACCTGAAAAAATAATCATATACTATTCAAATATACAATAAGTATTTTTCATTACTTCCGGAAAAAAGTAAAAGGCCATACAAGAAAATGATTTATCTATAGGGTATTATGATCTCCAACAATATTTCTTGTAATTTTCTTTAAAAAGGGAAAAGAGCCAACAGAAACTGAAAATAAAATTTCTTCCACGTGTTTGATTTTTTTTATTCGATTTTTTCTGTGTGCAAACTGTGTTAGCAGCTTATGATTCTTTTAAAACTTTCTATGGCAAGGAAAGATAAAAAGAAATTATTTTTTAGAAGAGATATTCTTTCTAAGTAATTCTATGAAAATAGAGGCTTGGGAATTTTATACAAATTTGTGTATACATAATTTGCATGTAGTATATAGGATTTAGGTCAAAATTATTCTACACTTTTTCATTGAGTATTTTTAGTTGTATCTGAAATAATCGCATTAAGCAATTTTTCGTTGGTTTTTTTTATATTCATAAGTAATTCTTTCTCAGTCAAGAATGGTGAATGTGTGTTAAATATTTCTAAAAAATAATATTCCCTTCGCACTAAGTCGATATTTATTTTTCACACATGAAATAAAAAAAAATAGCGCTTTTTTTTTTTTTTTTAATTTTAAAGCTTTTAATAGTTTTGTTTATGTTTGAATATAAAATGTATTTTGAAATTATTATTTATGCTAACAATCTTCGATAACTGGTGGCGCAAACATTTCCCTTTTTTTATTTTCTGCTTTTTTAAGGAGTGTTTTAATCTACTTGGTTTATCATAACAAATTCAAATTTTTAGAACTTTTCCGAGATTCATCTTTATTTATATGTATAATTTTGTCCAAATGTTTAACTTTACTTATATTTTTGCCTTTAAAATATTCACTTATATAAAAAATACGTGATTCATTTCTGGAAGATATATTTGTACAGTTAACCATAGAGTTTATATAAAGAATTTTTAATTTTTTTTTATCTTTATTCATATATTTTTGCAACAGTAGTATTTGAAATTCAAACACTACTATTGATGCATTGATTTCGAATTCCCTTTTTTATAATGTAATGAAATAGTTAAACAATTAGTTGTACAATACGTAACCAAAATCATATTTATTTCTCGTAGATAGATATTACTTATGCAGCATTCTGTTTGAAACCATTTTTTTTTTGCCGGTTCTTTGAATATCTATAGAGAAGTGTGCAAAATATTTATTTGCGAATGTATTGAAATTTTCTTTTTTTATATTGCTATAATTCCTATCATAACTTATATTAAGTCTTGCTACATTATTTGAACATTTTATACAAAAATACACATATAAAGATGAATTCCGGAAAAGTTCTAAAATTTTGAATTTGTTTTGATAAACGGAGTAGAGATTACAATGCTCGTTAAGCAGAAAATAAAAATAAAAAATGCGAAATGTTTTTGCATCACCAGTTATCGAAGATTATTAGCATAAATAATAAATATGTTATGCTAACTAAATAATAAGCACGTTATTAGTGTACATAAGTATTCTATGCCTTATCGTCTAATTGCGAAAGATCCCAATAACAATTTCATTTTCTAAATATTCCCTTCTCTCAAATGTTTCCAGTTGCGAAACTTTTTTTATTTTTTCATTATAAAGTAAAATGTGGGTTATTTAAATGAATGTGAAGCTTGGATGCTATTGATATTATTGGAAATATTCCAGTGCTTCTCCAAAATGGCGAAATATTCAAATGAGCGGCGAATATTTATCGATAAAATATTCATCAGGTACGAAAATACCAGTGACGAAGGTATGAAGAATGCATGGAACGTGCTCTTATAAGTCTTGTCAACATTATTCCCTAATCGGCTGTACAAGCAACAGAAAGATGCCGCAGAAACCAAAATCGGGATTGCTGAAAGATACTTCAGTATTTCCTGAGAGAACTTTGAGAACTATCGAAAAATCAGCAAAGTAACAGCTTGCTTTCAAATCAAATAGATATAAATAGCCTTACATTGACAAATTTTTATCTAGAAACACGTTCAATCTATTAAATATAATATTAAATAATTCGATATAAAAACCAACGTTTTTAAAAACAACGTTTTTTTATGGTGGCAAAGTTTATTAGAGAAAATTATTGAAATATTAGTTAAAACTGTTAGTTATTTTTAATTTTAAAATTCACTTAAAAAGAGACATTTGTGAGAGTGTTAAGAAATTCATATTACTCATAAAATCAAAACATGCATTTGAAAGTTTGTAAGTCATTCTATTAAAAAAAGAATGGGAACCAGAATTCAGAAAAAATTATTGTGATAAGACACGGCGCCAAATATTGGAATATATTCTTTCTTGCGAATGATTGCTGACTAAAAGTCAGCAACCCTTACTATCTCGGAGATAGTTAAGGGGAGATAATATCTCCCCTTTGTGAGTACAAAAGTTTTACGAGGCCTCATGTGGTGTGGGAGTGCCCAGTGTTCCCAGAGGGGGAAAGAAATTTTTTCCTCTATCCTAAAAGCGCCTAGAGGAAAGAATATTTTGACTTATTAAAATTATTGAAATATGAGTTAAAACTTGTCGCAAACGTCTAAATATTGCATTGTTAGGCCAGTACGAACGATTCCCGAAATTTCAAAGCTCTAGCTTGATGGGAAGTTGGTTAAATTAAGGATCGAAAATTTGATGACACACACACACACACACCAAGTGAAATTCAGAAAAACGTTGTAAAAACAGAGTCATTTACAAACGATATTTTACTTTGGAATTTGAAATGAATTGTTTTTGCATGTTGGGAATATTCCAAAACATTTTTCTCAAAAGGAAATTCATAATCAAATATTTAACTGAGATAAATAGTATGACGATAGGAAAGAAAAAAACATTTCTCACTTTAAATAAAGGTAAGTGTTATTAGAAATTCCTTAAGACGAACTGATAATTGATCACAGGTATATATATATATATATATATATATATATATATTCTTTATAAGACATATATATTTGAGCTAATTTTAATTGCCATAACGTTCCGACAAAATTATAAAACATTCCGTAAAGGTATATTCATTCTTAAAAATAAATTCGAAGAAAATATAGAAATTTTTCAAAAATTTATACAAATTGATGAAATTATTCTAAAATTCGTGAAAAATATATTTATATTATCAAAAAATCGTGAAATTATTCTAAAATTCGTGAAAAAAATATTTATATTATCAAAAAATCGTGGAAAACCGTGAAATTATTCAAAAATTCATAAAAAAAAAAGTATTGATATTATTCAAAAATTCGTACAAAATAGGAAATTATTCAAAATTTCGTGAAAAATATTGAAATTATTCCAAACTGTAAATAAATAAATGTTTTCACTCAATTAACCATTTATAATGTAAAAAAATTGTAATGTACGTTTTGGAGATACGATAAATATCTATAAAAACTATGTGTTGTAAAAAAAAAAGTATATGATAATTTTAGGCACCGATACCATTCAATCCTTTAAAAAATATTTATAATGCAAAAAAACACAGATTTATAAAACGTTAATGTATAATAAAATTAGCAGTCTTAGAATCAATGTAGATAATGCCTAATATTCATCTTAAGATTTTGTTTTTACATTTCTCGGATTTATATATTCCATATTAATATATAAATTACTAATAAATTACATATGTATCTTAATTTTATGCATCGGGAAATGAATAATAACAATTAATTTTTTTTAAAAAAATGAAATTTTTAGAACTCAGAATCGTAACCTTATATTACTCTTCATTTTCTTTAAAAGGTCTAACGAAAACAAAATATTCAGATTGAAATTAATATTTTATGTTAGAATTAGAAGATTATGAACTTCAAAAAATAAGTGTTCCAATACAGCTGTCTTTTTATTATATATTCTTGGCTTACCCTGATTCTACAAAAGCAATTAGCTCTATTCTGCGAATGGGATGCTAAGAATATATCTTAGAAAGGGGACTTTAAACGAAACTGGAAATATTGAGAAAACTGATTAGGCTTGAGAATCTGGGCTTAGAATTAAAAAGATTAAAAATGGATTTCATACATCATTTTAACTAGAACCCTATATTTTTTGTAATGAGCAATCTGTTTCACAATAATTTTTAAATTAATATTTTCCTACAGTAATCAATACTAGGCACATATATTTTTACATTTTAACTTTTAAGATTCTTTTAGAAAAATTAAGATAAGTAAAACAGAGTTTGATTTAATAACAAAAGTCATCTGATTACGTTCATCTCAATAGTTGGATTCTGGATTCTTACTTTCATAATGTCAGAACAGAGCACAATACAGAATTTTCTACTAGAAATTTGTCCCATTTTAAAATAAATTCCTAGGATCATAATAGAAGTATGTATATCGCATTATATTCTTAAAATATAAATATTTTCAATAAATATGCTTTTTTTAATTTTGTCGGCGAAGCTGTATATTAATTTTCCATCTGTAGTTTATTGCTTTGCAAGGAATAAACTACAAGGCATTTTTCATACCCGAAAAAATTGATATTCAAAAAGACGTCGAATAATAAAATATTTAATTTCGTATTGATATAATAAATTCAAAAATATTCGTGTAATAATACTTTTGAAACATTTTTCTGATCGACAATGTTTTTCAAGTATACACTCTTCGGTACAATATCCTTAAAATTATTATAATATACATTTTTTTTTTATTTTAATGGTAAAATCGAATAGTAATTTAGAATTGTGTTTCAAAAGATAAAATACAAAGCGCATTTTGTATAAAAAAAATGGAATTTTTCAAAAAGAAGTCGAATAATAAAATATTTAATTTCATTCTGATGGAACAAATTCATAAATATTCATAAAATTCATAAATATTATATAAATAAATTCATATAATATTACTATTTCAATTATTTATTTATTTGTTTGCTGACGATGTTTTTTCAGTTCTTCATAACCTTTTTCTTAACATTAGAGCGAAGCTTACGTTACAAAAAAAAGAAAGGTAACATTAGGCGAAAACTACAATTTCGGTTCGCTCATTTTTTAGACACTTAATTTATTTGATTCTTGTCGGATGAGACCACCGTATCGGAGCGGTCTTGGTCATGAACTCGCAGCCAACGTTGTTTCCGTCGACTCATGGTACGAGTTTTGTCGTCGATAACTCTTGCCTGCTTCTAAGTGCGACGTTAATTACTCAATCAATTAATCAAAATCTAGTCGGAAGGAAAAATTACAAACTGGATGCTACGGAATAAAATTCTTGCACTTTACAATATGATTCGATACAAACACTTTTATTTCTCAATGTAAGAAATCCAAGCCATTTTTCAAAACAAACTTCACGCAATTCGTGTACCTAACCCCTATTAACCCCCCCAAAAAACAGACACCACGACACACTTCCGGATCGCAGTCTTTTTACCACGGGTTTCCTGTGCGAAAATGAATGGAGGGGGAAAAAAACGGAAAAGAAATTTATCGCATCTTCTCGTGCCAGCTACGATGACGTCTATGTCCCGATGTCACTTTTCACCGCTTTTAAAACTAGCTTTCGCACCCCATTCATCTTCAATCCAACGCTTCAACTTTCCATTGCAGATGCGTTCCCCTTTGTTGCAACTTAATGGAGTTCTGCTGGAATAAATACAAAGAATAACTTTTTCTCTTTCTCTCCCCCTTTTGTAAATGGACTGACCGCTTGTAAAAGCAGGTATAGGTGTTTAATATTCATGGAAATTCGCATTAATCATGTCTGGGGTGAGGGGAGGATGATTCCCCGAACAGTCGGCAGGTGGCAGTGTGTGTTCTTGGTGATAAATGGTAGTATTGAATAGGGCCTCCTATTTTCCGAGGCATCTTCGTTCTGGGGCACTGTTTCTTTGTATAAGGGACTGACCATTTATTACGTAGATCATAAAGGAGGGATGGTGTAATGAGAAATGGCATAAGATAGATGAATTGGTTTCTAAATCGGTTTTTGTCTAAGGCTAAACGCCTCTGCTTTATTCCATAAATACTATTAAATACAAAACAGAAGTTAGCTTAGTTTTATTTTGGCTTTTATTAAAACAAAATTATTCGCCTTCTTTTATAAAGTTCTTTGGGTTAATTCTGTTCAGCATTATTTTTTTTTTAAAAAAAATTGATATTCTTTGAAAAGAGCTATTAATCATTTTTTCCTAACTAATAAGTATTGAAAATTTTTGGCCTTTTCATTTTAACGCTTCACAATCGAAAATCGACCGCGCATCAAAGACATGGTGAAAAAGTAATCTAATGGTCGTAGGTGAAATGGGAAATCGTGTTAAATTTTTCTTTCATACTTTTTTGTCAGTTAATGTGTTATGAATGATATAAAATAGACTTCAAATAAATAATGTATACGTATTTTAACTTTGAAGAGAGTAGAGTTGAGCTGAAGGAAAACAATATTTTCTCAATTACTAAATTATCAAAATGATGCCTTAAAGCGAATCATAAAAACTAAAAATTAATAGTGAAGTAAAAAAAATAGTTTTTATCGAAAAAGTAATGAACTATTTATGATTTTTTTACTAAAATTAAAAAAAAAAATATTTTAATGTGTTCAAAATTTTTTGGAATGTATGATTTTTTCCCTCTTTTAACTGTAACTCAACCTTGAAAAAATACCGATGGAAATATATTTTCGTTCAATATTTAAAATTAAATAAAATTATATGTAAATATCCAATACATTAATATTTAATGATAATCATTTATGTCTGACAAATATTAAGTAAAAGTCTTGTAATAAGCTGGTCGATTTTGAAACAAATGGAATTTTAAATATCTTCCTCATCCGCGGAAGAATCATTTTACTTCTTTTAAAATATTTTTCAAAATTTTATTCAAAAATCTGTTTTATTTGCATTGCCAATTTTTTTTTCATTACACGTTAATATTTTAACCATTCAAGAACCAATGAAGTAGGCTAAATAATATAAAAAGTAAAACTAATGAACTTGACTATTTACAGTACTTATACATAGCTTTCAAAACATATTCTTGAAATTTTAAATGAAATGTAAAATTCATAAATAATGGTTATGGTTATTTAAATCTTCATTTTTCTAGCTGTTGTTTACATTAATAGCTGAAAAATTATTGTGATTCCCAGGACTTTAAATACTTATTGTGCTTTTATATCGAAAAATACTACATTCCTTTTGTAAATTTTCTATACCATTTTTATATTTATATTCAGTCAGTTATATTATCTTATTCCTTTCCATCAGGGGCTTGTCTTCTTTAAACAAGTTGCAAGTATCACAATCCCGAGATACCCAAGTAATATTTTTCCTTTCCCATGGGGATTACTATCTTTGATAAACTTTGATAACAGCGCCTAAGAAATACCCTAGCGATCTTTCTCTATTTTCAACTCTTCTTCTTCTTCACCTGTTCATATTTTTACCGTTTTTTCAAGCGTCTAGATCACAGTTATACCTAGTTTGGCTCGGCATAGCCACATCTGATTGAGAAGAATTGCTAGGGTATACCGGAGGCACTTTCATCACATTACAACATTTCATTTCTTACTCTGAAGCCCTGGAAACATTTTAAGAGTTTTGATCATTACCGATATAAGCAAATGCTTTCCATTCTTAAAACAGAATTCATATTAAAACAAAATTTTAGATACTGAAATTATCTGCTATTACTTTATTACTGTAAAAATATTCTGATTTACTCTTTTAAGAAATTATTAATATTTGTTTTTGTATGGGAGAATAATTGCATGTTTAATAAGTAGAAAAAATGTCTTGATAAACAGTAGTCGTTAATGAATTACATGTCTAGAAAAAATACCAAAAATGAGTCTAAAATAATTTATTGTACCAGATCAATCTTGTTTTAACTGATCCATCACTAATTTTTTTCATTGCTATATGTTATGTAAATCAATTCTTTTACGTGACCCTTGAGATCAGTGATATTCAAATCAAGCTAAGGTAGAGTTCGAGTCCGGATTCCACAAAATTCACTGTGTACAATAAAAAATGTTGCACCTTAAATGGAATTGAATATACATACATATATATATATATATTCGACATTAATGAAACCAAAATCTAAAGGATAGACATATCGCAGCTTTCATTTGCTAGGTATACAGCAAGAATTTTAAAATAAATTTTGTTGGATACCTAGCCATGTGAGTATTTTTGACTTTGAACAAGCGGACTCGGCTACTCGATCGGCAACGAATTCCTTGAAGCTAGCAGTCCCGTTAACAAGATATCAAGCGTCTTATATTAAGATCTTCGGAGGGTGATATTTTCTCAGCCTCATTGGATGATGTTTTTCTACTCCTTGGTGGAGAAAATTCTTGATCTTGGGTGCCGCTGACTTTTCGAACCCTTAACTATTGTGTCAGAAGAAAATTTGCCCGGTCGTGTTGTGCAGCGCTCTTATGCCAAAAGGTTATTCCATGTCAAGCCAGTTTTTAAGGTGTTTTTAAGGTTTGAACTTCTGTCACTGTAGAAGTAAACCGTCATGAACAAGTCATGGAAGGAATCGTAGAATTTCCAGACCTCAACAAATTACTCTTTGTTTAGCACATAATTGGAAAAGGGTCTCATACTCCAATGCGCAGAGTGGATGTCAGGTTGACTCGCCTGCGCATTGGATATACTCGCTTTACACATAAACATCTTTTATTTGAAGAGTGTCCCTAATTGTCTTTTTGTCGTCCCATACACAGTTCGTCACATATTAATAAAGTATCTAGTGTTTCATGATCATCGTCACGCATTTTTTAATTTATTTGTTTTAAATTTGTTTGACCTGGTCGTGGAAAACCCCCATCGAAACTTATTTTCTTTCTTTTTTTTTCCGAAAAGGGGTATTGATTTTTTACACCACATACTTAAATTTTTAACTATTCAATTTTTATTTTTTCATCAATCTTTGAAATTTATTTGTGCTATGTTAGTAATGCATTTTTAAAGTAACAAAATTGAAGTATTTAACAAATGTTTGTCGCAGTATAGCATAATTTGGCTTTTGAAGCAAACAAAAAATAAATAAATAAAACAGCAGTCATTTCACATACAATAAAGAATATCATTAATTTTATGTGAAGGTAACTTATAATACTCAAAATAATTACTTAGTATTATATGAAAATTGGAAAAGCGAAGTACTGGAAGGGGCAAAATCTTCATCTATTGCCTCAAAACTACAAAATCCGTCGTTAAGAGTTTGTTACGTAGGACAGGGTTTTTTAACAAGGAACCTGTAAATTTGAATGATGAAAAGATGCCGTGTTATCTTCCTTTTTAGAGATAAATTATAATATTCCACATTTAATTTTATTAGTGTGTGTGTATGCAATAAATTACTATATTATTATTATTACTTTACAAGCTAAAGTAACCATTCTTCACTCGGGTGAATTTTAAATTATAACAATCCTGCTCGAAGCATAAAAATTTCTTTAATGGGAATCAAACTTATTTAATATTTTGAATAATTTTAAGTAAACTGCAAATTAGATTCCAAGGAAAGGAATGGTTTAGTAAATAAAATAGCAAAGTCCAAATATATAAATTTAAACCCACTGGAGGCGAAGTCTTCGGTTCTTTAATTAAAGAAATTTCTTAAGGCTTTCAAATTTTTAAGAAATTTAATTCAAAAAAATTGTAGTTAATAAAATACCAATAACTGAGGCTTATAATAAAACTGTATCTAATTATGAAAGGTTTTATTAAGATTTACAGAAATAAAAATTTTATAATACTTAGTTAGTATAAAAATTAAATATAATGTTCAGTAAAAGAGAAAAGTATAGAAATACTTATGTACGATGAATTAAATGAAACAATAAAGTAGAAGGATAAATTAAATAAACCGAAACTAAATAATGTATTAATTATATAAAATTTAACAATTGAATGTAATAATTAATTTGATAAAATAAAGATTGATAATGATGGTTATAATTCGAATAAAATGGAATGTAAAATAAATAAACTGATACAAACAAAGAAAGGATCCAATTTGAAAGATAAAGTTTTTATTAATCGAATCAAATATAAAATTATTACAGACTCAAAACAGGTAAAATAATACTCATAATAAAAATAATTTAACAACAAATTTAAAAACGGAAATTGTTACCGAATCAAAACATGAAAAATGTTTAAAATAAATGGAATTTGACAATAAATTTAAAAACGTAAATTGTAATAGTGGTCATTAATCATAAGTATTCAGTTAATTACAGGTTGTATATCAATACGTTGTCTAACAAAAAGAATGAAATAGGAAAAGAATACAATGTCAAGAAAAAAAATGCAACAGGATATAAAGAGTAATAGTTAACGCTAAAAAACTTAAAACCATTATTTATATAAACTGGAAAAGATTTATATAATTATTACTTAATTCCTCAAGAAATAAATATTTTTCAATAATATATATAAATGTGTGATTAGTTAAAGGTTAAATATCAAAACATTATCTAATAAAAAAATCAACTGAAACAGAAAATGAACACAATGCCTGGTGTATTTGAAGCATTATTATTTCAAGTACTATTAGCGATGAGTTTTACTATGAAAAGTGCATGCATTTTTTACTGTGTTTTTAAATTTTTATTTCACTTATTACTTCCATACCCGATCATTAATTATTTTTATTACCTCCAAACTGATTTCTTCCGTAATAATTTTATATATGTATGTTATTTATGTGCCAAAAAGAAAGATAGGCGTCTATAAAAGAAAAGCCTTCCTGAGAAGAAATGTGTTGTCCTCACCTTACAAGAAAGTAGCCAATCAAATGTAAAAGTTTTAATTCCTCTGTTCGTGAGTGACATTAATTGAAATAGCCCTCAAGCAACCTTTTCGAGTTATCATCATCAATGATAACAGAGGAAAATAATTAACCTATAAGTGATGAACAAAAGATATCAATCAGTGTATCCCAGGCATGTGTACTTAATATTCTTCATAACTACCTATATCTTTATTTAATAACAATCGCACATGCATCGCACGACACAGTCCATCTACAACCCAATCTGCAGAAAAAGGCGTAATAATGCGTTACCCACGCACTCACTGTAGTAGGCAGCTGCTTTCCGAATCATTACCGACAAAAGATGAAGTGGCCATCGCTAGACAAACACAGGGGGTGGCCGAACTGCAAATAATGCCCCATGATTTAACGGCGCCCCTTTCGCGGTGGACAATAACAATTTTTCGCTCGGTGGCACACTCATCAGTGGACACTGGCTCGCATTCCTTTTGCTTCACTCGGTCCTCGTCGGAATACAAGTCACGTGCCCATTCCCAAGGGCGCATGCGCAACACCCCCGCACCTCTCCGAGTTCCCAAACTTTAATGAAAATGGACATAGTTCCCATCTCCATCCCGAGATCGATAACTGATCAGTCCAGTAGGAATAGGAAATTAAAGTTTGCTTAAGGTATTAAAGGAATGCGGTGGAGTGAGAAATTTGGCAATCGGTGGACGGATTTGATGAATCTTTTGGCCCGTGTTGATTGAAATAGAGTCTCCCATCTCTCTCTTGAGTGTATATAAATATATATTTCCAAAGAGGGAGTTTATTTCTTGGGGGATTGAAATGGTATGTTTATTTTTCATTATTGTATGTGTTGGGCCTAAAAGACGAATGAGGCCGTGCAATATATATATTTTTGGTTATGTTAGTTGGAAGAAGAAATGATTGGAAATTCGAAGGTTTGGTTAAGAAGAGTTATTTTGAGAAATTTTATGACAGTGTTGGTATCTTAAAGGAAAACTGATTGGGAGTTTTGAAGTGTTCCATATTTCTGAAGAGATTATATAAGTTATTTTACTTATAGCTTTGAGGTTTCAGAGCGAAAATATTTTTGAAATTTTTGTTTTTGATTTGTTGAGAAAATTTTGAACAACTACAAACTGAAAGTACTTCCATGCAAAATATGTGTATTGTTTTCCTGAATCTTCTTTATAACAGCTCGAGTTTTTCTTTTCTAAATAAATTAGATAACAAGTTTTTAATTAAAAACTGCTTAATTTTCTATCTTCGGGTTGTCAATAATTTAGTACTTATTGGTTGCGTTACAACAGACTAGTTCATTAGCATAATGACTGATTCTGGTAAAAAAAAAAAAAAAACGCAGAATCATCCTAGTGCATATGAAAATAAAGATTTCAAACTTTTGCAATATAAAAATTATTTGGGCTAAAATGAAGATCTCGTGCCCCTTGGTGACTTTCTGGAAAAAACGCCAACTTAGAAAAGAGATCGCCAAAGTAATGATACGTCATGAAGTATAGTAAAGAAGGGTTACCATAACCAAACCAAACCAAACCGACTATTTTTGTCGGGGAACATAACCCCTCGAGCTTTAATCCCCTGCAAATTGGCTATTATTTGAGGTGAGACAGAATTTTGGTTTTACACTTGCCCAGAAGTTAAGATTTAGATATTAAGATAATAAAATAAAATTACAGTGCAATAGCTTTTTAGACAATATTAAATTAATTTTGAAAAGTATGCTGAATATATATTATTAATATTAGAATATCACTAGTTGAAATACTAGTGTTGTTAAAATTAATCCAAAAGAGAAGATGGTTGAAATTCATGAGTTTAGGCTTAGGATATTGCAGCAGTAGTCTATTGGATTCCTGCTTGCTTGTTCAGTCTGGTCGCAGTGAGAGCACGCTCTGTGGTTGGTCGATGGTGTGGTGTGTTAATTCTGTAAATATAAGTGGGTGCGTAGGGGGGAGATTCTGTGAGGAGTATGCTTGTGTTACCAGTGTTTTTGTAATATAAGTGAAATTAAAGAATCAAAATTTCTCATGGTCTGTGTAGTTGCGGGTTGTTTCTGAGTGGGGTGTACTTTTCTATTTCTTGAATGGTTTTATTGCTCGAGGTATCAATTTT
>BMAW01028489.1:312006-350739 GCA_019974015.1 Nephila pilipes | reverse complement strand
TTATGTCTGAATCATTTAATTGGGTTTTTGCGCATCGTAGACGATTTGGCTCTTGTGTCATAAACTCCAACATTCCGTCATTCACTCATTTTCAACAAAACAGCGTATTTTCCTTGAAACTGAGGGAAGGGAAGTAATTATAAGCGAATGGAGGCAACACATCAATAAGAAATATAGTGACTTGGCTAGGGATGATGCACATTCTTACTTTAAGATTTCTGATTTCTGTTAATGTTTTTATTATCATAAAGATAAAATCTTTTAAAAATGAATTCGGAGAATATTTGATATAATTAATTAACTGTACTGGCTTTCTTTCCTTCATCGTGCTAATAGATCTAACCTTAATAATTATAACTTAAATAATTTTAAAATTCAATATATAAAAATACCCACATAAGACGTAATAAAAATTAAATATTTTTCATTTAATCCATCAATTTACAATATCTCAGTTTGAAAAATAGTTTTCGATTCGAAGTAAGCAGTGTTAGTAATTTAATGAGAAATAGATACAAGTTGCTTTTAAATATTTGAGAAGTTAGAAAATTTTTCTAAGTCTACAATTGTCGTGATCTAGGTCAAATCACATCGTAGTTTATATATTTGTCAATTGATTTTCTTCCTTAAAATAGAAAATGCAATGAATCATTTATGCTCAGAGAACAACGATTTTTCCTTTTCATTGCCACTAAGTTTACTATTACAAATAAAAGTAGAGAATTCAAGCATCATCTGAGCTGAGAATATTCGCATAAACTATTTCAGGAAATGATAGTAAGTTTTCTAAAAGAAATAATATAGATGAAAGAGAAAAAGGTTTTTCTAAATAAATCGATTAAAGAAAAGAGAAAGCCTCATAGTGTTTCAAAAAGAGAATCAATTCCTTTCTCGCGTCTGAAAATCATTCTTTTTTTTTTTATCTCTTTCTTATGATTATTAACAATGTTGCAGAATTATGTGAGACTTGTCATTAACAATTGAATGCGTAGTTTCTAAACAGTGTCAATTCAACTGAAATCAAATTAATCCATTATCATGAATAAATTCATATTAAAAGAATCAACAAATGGAATGAACTACAAAATGTTTCAAATAAGAGAACTTATTTATTTCTCAAATGTTATAATCATACTTTTTATCGTTTCCTTGTCACTTATTAACTATGTTTCATAATTATGAGACTCGTCCTTAATAGCTTCATACGCAGCTTCAGAGCGGTGTGGTGGCCGCGGAGGCCTAGTGGTCATGGCTTCGGTTTCGTGGCCGATGGTTTTCGTTCAGTCGAGGGTTCGATCCTTGGCCGCCAAAGACCCGCCGTGTAGCCGGGGCTGATGTACATTAAATCTGTCAGGGCCCAAAGACCTCCTGTGGGCGTGGTGTGGATGTTAGGATAGGGGGTGCCAGCTCAGTGTCTTCCTCGTCACTTGACCGTGGTTCAAAATTACGAGGTCCGTCGCCAATAGCCTTCGTGTTGCTTCTAGTGCGACGTTAATATTAAACTAAACCAAATCAGAACAGTGTGAATTCAAATCAAATCAGCCTTGTTCTATAAAATGCTTCATAAAAATAAGAAGAGATCAATTTCTTCTATATCAGCGTTCTTTTGTATATATGCTCTTAGAAACTCCTCTTCGTTCGCGTTCGACACGTTATATATAAACACCAAAAGCTCGAATGAAAAATTAATCCTAATATTAACGAATACAAACATATTTACGCGAGAAAACAATTAAGCGTGTTTTGTGGTGATGTTTCCTAATACGGTTGATCGAGCAATGCATGATTGCGAAGATCACGTGACGAAAGTGGGAAGAATCGGAGCCAGAACAAAATTGAAACGAAACCCCCCAACTGCTATAAATGTCTTCTATTTCTTCCGTAAGCGAGAAATATCCTACCCGGCTATTTCTTAGGTATGGAAAAACAGTTGGAAACAACTCTTCTGAAAATTAATCGACCGGAAACCCAAAGTTCGAAGACAGGTTGAAGGAAACGGTAGAAAGATTTTGAACAATCGTCGAGTGATTTCTTTCTCACTCTCTGTATTTTTCGCTAAGCGGCCCCCTCCCTTCTATTTCAAGAGAAAACAAAACAGTTCTACAAAAGAACAGAAAGGGTGCAGACGAAACAAAAAAAAAGAGAGAAGAGTATCTTTTGGACTGATGGGGAGGAAAAGAGGGACTAGTATCCTTTTGAAATGCCCGTTCCAGATGCTTCAGCACCTACATGTTGGAGAGGAAGAGCTTCAGGTGTTCTTCGTGTTGATGGCAGGCTTGGAGAGAGATCTGTTCTTAGTTCTCCAGAGATTTCCATCCCAAATAGCCGATCAGTCTTCATGCAGAGTCTTGTTTATTTGCTCCGCGCTTTTTCCCTTGTCTCTCTTTTGGGGGTTTCTTTGTTTTGTTTTGTTAAAAAAAAAAAGAAAAGAGGGATTTAAATTCATATTTTTTTTTCTCTGGGAGGATTACCATATTTTTCGGTTTGGAAGAGACCCTTTTTTAAGCAGAAAAATCAAACTTAAAATTGGAGTGTGGTTCGAAAAGGTAACATTAAAATATTAAATTTTATACTATATCACAGCTATCAGATAAATTCAATTACTGGCGCAATATGTTAATAAAATTATTACAGCACGTCAGTGAAGGCTACTCCCAAACTGGCAACCGAATTAACTGTTTTTATTTCATAGACTAGATAATTTATTTGCCTTCATAAAGTTTACTTTTCCATAAAAATCATCCATTAAGTTTCGGGGGGGGGGGTCTTATTGTTCCGTGAGTCTTATGAGGCGAGAAATAAGGTAACAGAACACCTTCGAAGAAAAAATTTTGAACTAACGTAAATTTTTCTGCAAATGCATATTTTTTGACCTTACAGGGCTTCAAAATTAGAAACACATCGGAGAAAATTTCTGTTAGTCAATATTTTTATTGTCAAAAGGGCATTTTAAACAAATATAAGCAAAACTTAAGACTTTCCGGGAAACATGGTAACTCAAAGGAAAATAAATATATTGACATTTTGTAAATTGAATAATACAGGTATAGGCAACTTTTTCTAGGTAATAGACCATTATTTTGATAATATAGCACTTAAGTAGGAAGCTATGGTAGTTCGAGTTCTGAACACTGAAACTTTCTTTAAAAGTCAATGTACTTCTTACGTCATTGTAATATAAAACTCTTCTCAATATAAAATCTCAAGAATAGACTATTCCATGTATGAGTATTTCACCAACATATATATATAATTCCAGGTTCATTGATGCATAAGCTTTTGAGATATTGTGTTTTGCAGTACTGAAAAATGTCATTTTTAAAACTTTCCCGACCAGAGAAACTCATGATCAAGTAATATTAAAAGAACTGTAACTCAACTTCTCTAAAAAAGCATTAAAATAAATTCAAACAGAACTTTAAAGATACGAGTAAAATATCGAATTTTAATATGAAATCAGAAATAAAAAATCGATACCTTTACCCCCAAACTGTGTTTCGAAGGTGTAATGTCACCTTAAATATTCATTCTAATTCTTGGATATTCGTAAATATATTACAATTACGTAAGCTTCTTGAAATCTTTGAAGCTACGCATTCGCTTTAAATTACTTCTAAAATACATTCGCAATATGTTTAATAAATTTGTTGAATGAGCATTTATTCAGTTCCTTAACTAGTTTAATTCTTGTAATATTCTGCTTTATTGGGTTTTTTCATCATAAAATGAAAACAAGTTTCGTTTTTATGTAAAAAAAATGTTTAAAATTAGGACTTTAATCTCGTACTTTTTTATTTACATTTTCTTTAAATAATTGTTGAAATATTTAAGTTCGTGCTTTTATCAATATTTTAAAATTATATATTAAACCCATGGAAATTTCTAACGATTGTTTTTCAAATGCTACTTAATTAATTTAACCGATTATTGAATTATTTTGCGAATATGTAATCGTTTAATGAGAGTTAAATTTTAAAAATATATTTTATTTATTTATGTCATTCTTTTAAAAAAATTTCAATCTCATTCTATTGAAAACTGTTGTTGTAGTTGGATTGCAATGAGTATCTTGGTTTCCAATCCTGCATTCGGCGAGTTGAGGAACATAATCTGGCTTCTTCTCACGAAGGGAATCGTGTTGTTTCAGATTTATAAAGGACTAATGCACGTCAAATCTATCGTGGTGCAAAGTCCACCCGTTGGTATGGTGTGGAAGTTCATCCTTCTCTGGAACCATCCTCGTCTCTTGACCGAGGCTCAAAATTATGAGGTCCGTCGCCAATAGCCCACGTGTTGCATTTAGTGCGACGTTAATAAAACCAACCAATCAACTAAGACTTCTTTACATAATCACAATCCATATTTACACATTTCTCCGAGCGTTTCTTGACCATTCGCAAGCCTTCTCCGGCGTTTTTTGGCTTCTCCATTGTTGAACTCAGCAGACTGAACTCTGTCTTCTCCATTCAGCGGCTTCCTAAAAATCCTTTATAAAACTGAAACCAAAAAACTCATCAAACATAATGTAATTTACAATATTATGTATGTAAGGATAAGTTATCATTCATATTAAATTTTATTCAGATATCTCAGTTATTCCTTAGAAGTAATTAAAACTTTAACGATACCCCCTCGTATAAATAGTAAAGAGATAAAATAAGATTTTCGAAAACTTCAGATGCGAAATATAAGTACGAAAAGCAGGAAAATAAAATGTAGTTTTACTATTCAATTGCAGTTATAAGTTACTTCAAAAAGTACTGAGCTACTTTTTGCGCATTCATATTTAATAAATTCTAAGTCAGGGTTTTATAGAATTTAAGAAATATGGTGGAGTAAGATAAAGAAGAGTACATAGAACATACTCTTTCAATTTAACGATGAACGAAAATAAGTATATATAAGCACAGAATTGAATACCTTTTGGAATACAATAAATAAGCTACGATATTTCAATCTCAAAAAGTTAAAGTATTCATACATATCTTTTATATTTTAAAATGAGACGGGTTATTTAAAAATGCATGGAGAGAAATTAAATTTACATATCAAGTAGCTTTCTTAAACGTCCGCAACAAGATGACTTTACCGAGAGCATCCATATTTACGCAAGAAGCCCGTTTTTAATTAAATGCGGTAAATTTATTCCATTGATGTTTTAATGGGATTATCCATTTAAAATGATAGATCTTTCTCTGAACTAAATCAAGCCATTCAACTTCACGAAATGAATCTCATTACCGTAATTGAATTTCTGATTGAGAGTGGGTCTTCCAGTTTCAATGGACATACTTCAGTTTAATCACTTCGACCGCTATTTCTTTTTAGCAATTTTTGGTTAAGTTGATTCTTTTAGAGGTATGGAATAGTTTAACAAAGAAATATATCCTTTTTTTTTTATAAATTTTGAAAACATATTAAAGGAACGCACTTATATGAATATCAAAGCATAGGGTTTTCTTTCTGGGTTTTCACAATTTAATTTAATATACCGCGCATTAACATTTTGCTGAGTAGCACTTGAGAAAGATTCTTTTCCGAAACAGTTTTTCTAATTAATTATTGTGCTTATGTATTTCCTATCCATTAAATTTTGTGTCTAGTTCTCTTATATTAAGTCATTCCATCCTCGAACTGGAATATTTAAGCTTTTAAGGAATAGTTTAAAAATTAATCACGTTAGCGAAAACGTTATGGGACTTATAAAAATACGGTAATAAATTAATAATTAGTTTTAAAGAAAAGTATAAATTCTTTCGCTTATATATGATCATGACATACTTCATGGTGCTGTTTAAGTTATTTATCGTTTTTTATTTGATGATTAGTTTAAGAAATTAATTAAATATTTTTAATTATATTTACGATTCAAAACATCAAACTTGTCGTCAGATTTCAGCTCGAAATTGCAAATCTGGACACCAAAATCTTTGAGTTCAAATTTAGTGCGACATTGTGATCTAATTTAACCAATGTACTCAAAATATCTAACTAAACACATATGCCCAACAATTTAACTAAAATAACTAACCCAATCTATAATATAATCAAAACAAACATTTAACTAAAACAATCAATAACTGTGAATAGAAGTTTATGTAAATGCTAATGCAACAAATTGATAAGATCGTGTCTTTACAGAGAAAAATGGAAGGAAGTTTTGAAAAAGAATATTCGTTTAAGACCCAATACCATACAAATGTGCGGAAAGGTTTATAAAGCTTTGTTGGTTGGGGATTTCAAAAATATTTTTTGTTTCTTTTTAGCAAACCATTACACCTTAGTTATTCAGCTTAGAAAATGTTACTTAAACGTTAGAAAACTAGATTTGTCTAAAGCAAAACATCGGACACGATCGTACACCTTTAAGTAACAGTGAAAATAAATGAAGATTTCCATGCCAGTTGTGTTAAATGTCCTTTCATTGAAGAGTACAAAAATAGGTAACAAACCTCAATTGCAATGGTAAACAAAAATTATCAAATAGTATGATTTTCATTTAAAAACACCAATATTTCTGCAAATCAAAATAAACTTCGAAATTTAAAAATAGCAATTATAAAGTATAGATTTAATTTTTCAAAAGAAAAATGAGAATAATGTACACCAGAAACGACCACAAACATTCGAAACTATCAAATCTAAGAGATTGAAAAATGATTAGAAAATTCTTGGGAAAACAAAATCCGCCAAATACATGAACACGCTATTAATTCAATTCGTTTTGCTTAATAACAGAATCTGAAACAAAATACATCAAAATCTTGTAAGCTATTTCATAGAATATATGAAACTAAGAATCCATTAAATATATGGTAAAAGTGATAATGTGAAGCTTTTTAGTTTCTGATAGATAGCTTAGGTAGTTGAATTTATTTTCTTAAGTGTAAAGGAATCAAATCCCTGATTTTAAACATTTGAAGAAAGTATTAAAATATTGTATAAGAATGAATCGTTTGCATCATTTGAATTATCTGCTGTTCTCTAGGCAATACGCATGCGTAGAGTCAAAATAAATACACCAAGATTTGGGATACGTATGTATTTGTCCTTACTTATCGTATGCGCATTCATACAATACAGGAGTAGCTAGGATTTTTTCCTCTCAGTAACTTTGGAAGAAAAAAAAGAAGATGGGAAAGAGAAAGGAGTAACAGATACTTCAGTGGAGTTGTCTCGAAACCAACCACATTAGCTAGCAAACATATCAAGTGATATTGGTAAACCTGTAAGACAGACCAGTTGCACAACAATGTTGAAACAGCATATCCTTTTCTGGAATGAATAGGGAGAGAGAAGACACACAAAAAAAAGTTAGAAGACCCTATGCACAACGACCATCCACCACTTAGCTCTTCTCCTTTCCCTTCGATATCTTCTCCCACTTTTCCCGAACACAAAATGAATTCCTGTTCTGCATCTGCTGGCGACATATGAATTTCTTGGAGGTGGAGGAGGACATGGAATGGTGTGTTTGGGAGGGAGGTGGAAAGTCAGGAGGCGCTCACTAAAAGAGGGAGGTGGGAGGTAACGCTGTTTCACTCAAGAGGATTTATGGTGGAGGCTTGCCTTTATTTTCTGGGCAGATAGTATGCGCTGACTTCTTCCGGAAGTATTATTCATGGATATGGCGTTGGAGGAAACAGGAATACTAGATCATGTTTCTTTGGATTCTTTTTCGCTTCTTTCTCTCTCTCTCTTGCTTTTTTACTTGTTATGGAAGGCGTTATTATTCTTTACCTCCAAAGAAGAAGAAAAAAGAATTCTTTTGGCTGGTGTGGTGTTGAGTTTAGTACCCAATTTGAGGGTGCGCGTGTCGGGGATCGTATCGTCTCACTACAAAGAAAGAAAAAAATATCACAGAAGAAGTTGGAAAAAAGTGGGAAATATAAGATTTTTTTTTCCACTCCACATTCTTTGCTTACCATCTGGGAGTGTTTATAGCCATCTTTGTGGGAAGTGGATGTGGTACGAATTTTAGTGTGGCTCAAATGTGAATAGTTTAAGGATGAAATTGCTTTTGTGTCTGTTGCATTTCGGTTTCAAACCAAGAAGGTTCCTCCAAGTATATGGATATGTATGGGGGCGTTTCTTAAAGTTTTTCTTTGAGAATAAAAATGGCAATAAGAGCGCTGTAGAGTACTATATTTGTTTGTTGAAGTTAGGATAAGTATCATTTTATGCCAATTTTCTGACAGATTTTGAATATTATTTATATACGTTATGTAAATTTAGAATAACACTTCGCCGAATTTCATTTCAAATATTAAAAGTAACTTCTCGTTAGGTATAATTGGAACTCACAACCTTCGAGTAGAACATTGTGAAAATTAAATGAAGAACTAACCAAAATGTTATGTATTTGACTCAGGTTCTTTAAATTAAGACTAGTTCTAAATAACTAGTTGACTATTTTTATCTTTTTATTTATTTTTGCCTTTAATTCAGGTAAACCAAATACACTAGTAATAAGAAACAATCACCGGACTGGACATTTCCCCCCTTAAATAGAGATGTACTTTAATAAAAGATAAGGGACTGGGACCAATAGAATAGTCTTTTAAGTAGAGGTGTCCTTTACCAGAGGTATTGCGTATATATTTTTTGAATATTTTGTATATGATCTTCTAGCACAGCCAGTTACGCAATAACTTATTAATCATCTTATCTAAATCGTATAATATCAGTATTATCATAATAAATTTATGTAACGTTTAGGTGTTCAACGTATAGGTGTTCAATATTACTCTAAACATTTTGAAACGAATCATTTATTTTTCAAAACAAATATATGATAACTAAATGCTTAGAAAGAAAAATCATATATATTCACAATATAATATTTTGAAGAACATAACCAGTAAAAGATATATCTGTCATGTTATATAGAAATTTGAACAAGTACAACTAACAATAATAATTATGATAAGTTTTAAAATAATTTTCCTCACAAAATGCTGGGTTTTTTTTCCACATGTTGGGTATGAATACCTTGTTTCGTGCCTTAAATTCTTTCCAATTTTAACGTTACCTAGTTTTGTAGATAGGGTTTCCTTTTCTGTTGATAGAAGTGCTTCCTAATAATGTTAAGTGTCATGTTTTGTTTGTTCTTTTTTCCCTACAAGTGAGTTCCTTTTTCGTCAGATCAAGCGTTCCACAAATTTTTCGCAAAATTTCTAGCTCTTCATTTTATTCCTTTGATTTAAGAACGTGATAGATATACACTTGTGCGCAAAATTAAGAAAATTTTCACATTACTCCAAATTTATTAAAAACTAGATTTGAAGGAAATTTGGTTTGAATATACATTTATATCAGAGAACGAGATGTGTTATTCAAAAATCATTTTTTGTATGCATAATTATTAGTAGTGCTGTTTGTGATTATGAACATGATCTTCTAAATTTATTCATTGCTAAAATAATTTGTTATGTCTACGAGTATATTTAAATGATAAAAGAACAGAAAATAATTTAAAAGCCGGAAAAGGTATGTAGGATCTTGGCGGGTGTGAACCTGACGTGTCATATACTCTTTTTCAGCAAACGTGTTAAGCACTGAAATAAATATTTTAGTCTTCAGTAAAGTAGAAATTATTATAAATGCTTGTAAAATCTATTTTTGCGAAGAAATTAAAAAAGTTCAGTCTAGAATGAAAATTTGGGAAATGTCTTTTGTTGGAAATTTCAGTACTTTAATATGAAATAAAATGTCTTATAATTCATATTTAACTAGTGATTTAATGTGTTTATCATCTATTTGAGCAGAAAACTTCGTCCGACAAAACAAGTTTCACTGTTAATATTATGTAAATCAGTAATGGCTAATGAGAGTAATTCCACTTCTCAAGATCCTGAATCCTTTGAACAGTTTTTGTAAACGAGTTCATGTCATATTTCTCATAAATATCTAATTATTAAAACCTTGATATAATTCATTTAAATAAATTTTTCATCTTCTTTCCAGAAAAGCGCCTTGAATTTCACTACTGCATTTAAATCACATTCTGCAGCTTCTTCAATACATTCTGTACAATACCAAAATTGAATAAATTTAGATAGTATTTTTCATTAGTATATACAAGACGGAAATTTTGTTACAAACGTGACTAAAATTCAAATGTAATTGTCTGCTTACCTCAAATGAAATAAATGGCGCTGAAATCGCTTTTTCCCTCTCTGCACTTAAAGAGTATTTATGAATAGCATAGAATGATTGTGCATATGACAAAATATTCCAGGTATCCCGTACGAAAACAATATGTAAATGATTTAGTATGCATCTGCTGACAGATAAAACAAACTATGGTTTAAATGATACGCATTATTCATGCAAATCTGAATATTTCATGCATTGGGACTGTACTTCTGTCTCGAATGAAAGAATCCTATTGGCGTGTGTTTGCCCTTTAAATGACTTGGTATTTTTTTTAAAAACACATTTCGAATTCATTCCATAAAATGGGTGTGTTTTTTAACTGTGTATTAAAAAGTATGGTTTTTGTTTTGCTACTTAAATGTGACTTGCGAATGTGTATGAAAATTAAAGGATTTTATACACATATAATGTTACGAACCAGTAATTACGCTTCCATAAGAAACGTTTACAGAAGTTTCGTCGAGCACCAAGGGAAGCTAAGAAATGGCCTTCCAACCTTCGCGACGTTTTTGACAATCCTGTTGCCGATTTGGCGATAATATTGGTGATTTTGGCGACAAGATGATAGTGCTAGGATTTTACCAAGATCTGCATTGGATGAGGAGTAATGAAATTTTTCTAAATTTTTCCTGTGATGTCACTCCTGAATGGAACAGCTTAAATACGCGATGCCAAGTCTGAGCAAATGTAGTGGAACGCAGCATGAATCTTACTGGTCTGACGGAGTCTACCTTTGAAATGCAAAGTATAAATTTGGAGATTTGCCCATGATACACTGAAGTAAACTAGGGTGCTGAACAATATTGAAAGTGTCGTTAGTATTATAAAAAGGGCTGTTTAGTATCTGTGCGTGTTCCTAATCTGCACATGGGTTGAATTTGTTTTTGTTTCGATAATATTTTCAAGGTTTTTTTTATCTGTATTCAGTTTTGTTCTAAATATTTGCAATAAAACGTCGTTTTCCATTATGTTCTATGTTGGATTGTTTTCACTGTACATCCACAGAAAGAATTTTTGTAACAATATGCGTTGATTGATTGTTTATTAACGTCGCACTTAAAAATAACGCGAAAGGCGACGAAGCTCACAATTTTGACTCACGTTCAAGTAGACAATACCTAACCTGGAACCCCAGTCGTCTAAATTCCGCACCTTTATGCAAATATGTGTCGAAATAGAGAAAATTCATTAGTAAACAAGATAAATAGCAGAATATCGTTTTTGAGACAATATAATATTCATATTTATATATACTCCAATGCGATATAATCACTTAAGCCTTGCAAAAAATTCACCATCGTGCTTCAGATAACACTAAGAAAATCTATAAATTATTAAGGTTGAAATAATTTTAAAAATTATCTTAATGATGAATAAGTATTAAGTAATAATTTGTTGTTGGTGCTTTTGTGTGATAATTAAGCAATTTGTAAGTTCGAGCTTCGATCACTGGCATCAATAATTTTTATATACTTAGGATAAATGCACTATGTGAATATATGGAATGAAAGAAATCTAGAAATGGATGGTTCAACATTATGAGAAGTCGAAAAAGTCGAATCTATACAGAAGAATAATCCTTACTGTATGTGTTACATTTTTCTATAAAAAAAAGAGGCCTCAAAATTATCATTTGACATATATTATGAAAGCCTCAAATGTGTAGGTACGAGTGTTATGCGAAGAAATCAAGAAAAAACGTACTTATTTGAAAAAGAAAAAAAAAATCCTCTTCAATCAAGACAATGCACGGGAACTCACCTGTGCAATTTCGACGGAACTATTACAACATCCATCGTATTCGGCCATCAGTGATTTTTTGTTATTTCCAAATTAAAAAAAAATGACTTGGTAGACAACGGTTCACATCGAACGAAGAGATTATCACTCAAACAGATGCCTATTTTAAAGACCTTCCAAAGTCTCACTTTTTATATTTAACTGGATTTTAAAAAGCTGGAGAAACGCTTAGAAAATTGTACAAAGCTAAAAGAAGACTATGTTGAAAAATTTATATATATATATATATTTAAAATAATTGGTTTTTCTATATTTTTCTAATAACTTAATTGAGAGAGACCATCATATTATCCACTTCAATGTCCTTACAAAATTCAAGATTACCTCCTTAAACCTAGTACCTCTTTTATCACAGTTTTTCAATGGCAGCAAATTAAGTTAAATCATTTGAATGATATTTAAGGTGATAGATTTCAGCACATGCATATTAAGTAATAATTTTAAAACTTTATTATCTTCATTCCTGGTGCCTTTTGAATAATTTTAAAACATCATCATACGTATATATATGTATCAATTGTAGCAAATTATTTCATTCAGACACCTTTCCTTCTTCATTTAATTGCAGATAGAAGTTTCATAAAATAGATCTTTGTTAACAATATATCACTTTCCTTAATGTGAGTATGCGTGCGAAATGTAATGTAAAAGCGAAACATGTGTTATCAGTATCATTTTCCTTAATAATGGATTGACAGACGAGTTCACTTATGGTTTCCTAGGAAATCTGAACCGTTATCTGGCGGTCACAGTATTGCGGTGGATGACATTAGTCTTCCAAGTCAAATCTTTCCAAGGTAATCATAGCTCCCCCGTCAACTCACATTCATTCAACGCCTTTTAGAAAACTACGTCATCTGGTTTACTTAGACAACATTTTATTGACGTCATCCATCGCAATATAGCAGCCGCCGGATAATGGCTGCAGTTTTCGCGGAAACCATAGCTTACCGGTGCATGCTTTATTGAACTCGTTTCCAGTATTCGAGTTAACTTAATAACTCAATTAAGGTCACACGCGAATAAGCATTGATTATTGAGTGAGTAAAAATATAATCATTCTCTTCCTCCTTCTCTCATGCATCAGTGATCACTTATTTAAAATTAGTCTTGTGGTAACACCCAATCAAAATTGAACATTGATAGATTTTATTAATATCGCACTAGAATCAACACGAGGGCTATTGGCGACGGTCCTTGTAATTTTGAACCTCGATCAAGTGACGATGAAGACACCTGAGCTGGCACCCCCTTCTTCTAACCAATGAGAGGACTTTGAGCCTCGACAGATTTTACGTACATCAGCCCCTGCTACTGGGAGGGTCTTTAGTGGCATCAAGGCTCTAACCCACTACAAACGAAAATCGCCGGCTGTGAGACGGTTACCATGACCACTAGGCTATGCATAGAACAAATTACATATCTTTATAACAGATTCCGCCTCTTGCATTTGTAATAGCAGGGCCTTTTTATCAATAAATTTAATGCCTAGAAGTCTCGTAGACATGACTATTCCGTTAAAAACATTCGAGCTCAAATTTAGATTTTAAAAGTTTAAGTAACTACTAATAACTACTAACTACTTTTAATAAGGTTTAAAAAACTATTTAAGGTCTTCAACATCGGAAGTATGACTACTCAGCCTAACTTTGCTTCCCACAGAAAATAAATTACACAACTTATTTATCAAATTATATTTAATTGGACTTAAAATTTTAGACAAATTTTTCTAAAATTAAGTGAGCAAAATTGAGTTGGAATGATTTAGTTATTTTTTATATAATAATATTAATTTTATTTTTGTTTCGATGTTTATTAATTATTTTTTATATTAATATGTTATTGGTTAATGTTATTTAGACGTGAATAAATACATGCTTCTATACTGCATTTAATTTATTAAAAAGATTTTAATCATTCTTTTTTTAACTGGAGGTTCTCCATATCCTATTCACACTCACGCTTCGAAATCTTAAGAGTTACCTTGTGTGTTGTAAGTGAAGTGTTCTTACTTGTGTGAGAGAGTTGAGATGTATTTTATTGTAAAAAAGAATCAAAAATTTACGCGATGGTTTTTTTTCCCTTCGTAATATCGAAATATCAAATCTTTATGAAGCATAATATCATATATCTAAGATTCTTATAAATACGTTATTGTAATAGAGTTCAAGTACGATAAATAAAATACATTCTCTCTCTCTCTTAATTCCAAAACTCGTTTCGTTTAATTAAATTAATATATTTTAACGATAACAATTTATTGACGAAGCGTAAGTTCATTAGTCAAGTGCTCTATCTAAATGTTTAAGAAAATAAACTTAAATCGTCTTATTTCTGGTATTAATTAGAATTTTTAAGACTTCATAGTAAAAGGCACACGTTAGTTTTTGAAATAAAAAGTAAAATTGAGTTGGTAGCATCCTAATTACCACATTAAACAGAATACATAACATCCAAGATACTTCATTCCAAACTTTATTGGATCGTATAAAATATTCATCAAAATTTGGGCTTACTTTATCCATTTTACTTCTTTTAATATTGGAGGTAACAAATTCAAAATCACACACATGAACTGTTAGCTTAATCACCCATATAATAAAAGAGTAATCGGCGCTTTTGTCTGCGAAGCAAAAAGAAGCAAAATGCTGTAAAAGTTCAATAAAGGTGACGCTTTTTTTTTTACACCATTCCCCTTCGTTTCGAAATGCGCAATGAATCCATTAAATTACTTAATTACTGCAATAAAGAAATTTATTTTTCCTTCTTTTTACAGGTGAACTGATTAAATTTGTAATGGAGACTCTTTGTGGGCGCAGAAATTAAGTGAAGAAACGCGGAACTGAGTTTTAAAGAACTCTATCTATTCATACGAAGTAAGTAAACCATTTCATTCTATTTGAGACATTATTACGCCATTTTTTTTCACCTCCTTCGTTCTATCTGTTCGATTCATTACGCCAAAAATTGTTAATTCTCATCGGAATGATTACTTTTTATTCATCTTCCTTTCGAATTCGACGATCCGAATCTTTTTTGTTTTTTCTTTCATATTCCTTTTTTTTTTCTCTAACTATAATAAGCGGAATATTTTAATGAAAATGTTTCCATTTTGCGAAAGTGAAAAGCGTCGGTGATTATTTTCAACGCGAAGACTTGTTCTATTTTTCTGATTAATTTATTAAATGCTATTTTACTCAGAAATTTAATTTTCCTCGGAACAAAAATTATCAATTTCTTATCTGCGTACTGCATCCCAATCGATAGAATGAAGATTCAATGTTAAATCAGAACCAGAGACAGTTATACTGGTTAAGCGGTTTACCGGTTTATCGGTAAATTGCGAATTTCAGTTGGAATTGTTACCGGTAATTCGATAAAAAATATGTGCATAACTATGATACACTTTTCCTTCGCTATTTACGATTACGTTAACCATGAAAGAGAAATTCAGCTAATTGTTTTAAACAAAAAGAAAAATACAACATTATAATCCCTTTCAGGGAAAAAAAAACTGTTAATAAATATTAATAAAATCGTTAAAAAATAACTGGAGTATTTTCAACAGGAAAAGAATATTCAAATAGTTTACGATTCTAAAATGATTATTAAACTAACAAGTTAGGAATCTAAAAGGACCTTTTCTTCAGAGGAATTACTTTGCACATAAATTATGCCACAATTAGAAGACTTAAGTATTGATGAGTTATGTTTCCTATGTGTTTATTTTTTCAAATATGTTAACAAATAATTCACGTACTTATTTATTTCTATCTTTTACAATTGTATCCGTTGTAAAAAATTGTTCATGTATGAATATTACCAATAATTCTTATTACAAAAATTGATGATTTTTATTTATACTATTTATGTTTAGAATAGAATTTATTTTCATATATTTCAGTATGTAAGAAGTTAATAAAATAGCTTATTATGTTGAATTTTTTCCTCAAACGTTTTACTGAATTATCGGTAATAGAAAAAGTTGGTATATTTGCAAACACTAATCGGAATGAAATCATATCATTCCAAAACAAACAAGAATATTTCATCTAATTTGGCTCGCTTGTTTAACATTGTTAAAATTTTAATTTATAAAGAGCTTATTGTTTGAAAGACGTTTTAAAACAATGAAGCGAATGTATGGTTTTTAAAATTTTTATTCATTGGAAAATGATCTTGTAATACATATTTTACGAGAGAAATGAAAACTGCATTTGTGTATGTAATACATATTCTCTACTTTGATTCAGTTTAAACTAAATTTCAATGAAGTATTAACAATGATTGTTTGCAATACTTTTATACGCTCAAAACTTGTTTTTAAAAGTTAAAATAAATTAATATATATAGCATATCAATAAATATGTAACAAAAAATTCTGTTTCTATAAGGGAATAAAATACAAAGATGCTACCAAATTTATTTTAATCAAATTCTATTAATTTATTTTAATTAATTTTCATTGTCAAACTGAACCAAAAGCTATTTATATTTTTAAATCCTAAAATATTCTCTATAAATGCATTACATAAACTCAAAAATAAATTTAACAAAACCTAAACTTATTTGTAATATTCTGTGCGTTTAAAACATATAATTTTGTTATTCAAATTATTTTATGTTGCTAATATAATATAAAAATAATTTAATTATTTCGAGTTAATACAGATTGTTTTATGACACTTTTTAAAGTATTGTATTCGTTATTAGTTTGCATGCAAGAAAATAATGAATTAGAAAGTCACAAGAAAAATCAATGAGCTGATTGTGAAAAAAAAAATTGATAGCACGTTGTTTCGATGATGTTCGTTTAATTTTTCTCTTTATCTCTATTCTAAAAAAATACGTAAACTTAAGTTTCCTTAACTGTTATTATATTTTTGTTTCAAAAACACGCATTAGAGGAAAATATTTTTAGAAATTTGATATTTAATTACTGATTTCATGTATTTTTACTAATATTTTGCAAAAACGTTTAAAATTATGTATTTTCATAACATTGAAATTTAAAATCTCGCACGAAATTTACAAATTACTGCATGACTTTTAGAATTTTCGGTACTTTTTTCACTTTTCCATTTCGCAGAGGAGCAAGACTCACCAAGCAGACTTTATTAGTAACAACACTCAACATACACATATACCATTTGAAGTCGGTTGTATCATTTTTTGGCGGCTTTATCGCCAGAGCAGGCGAAATGGAAAAGTACGGATTTTTCTCTTTGTTAAGGAAGATCGATCTTCAAAACTTTGTTTTACTTCTGAGTACATATGCATATGTCAAGCAAAATGCTTACAAACAATGTTAACATACATAACAGTGTAAAATTTTGTTTTTACTAATAATATGAGTATGGTCAAAAGTTGAAATAAATAAATTAAGTAACTAAATTGTTGTAAACATTCACTATTTCACAATTTTGTATATCATATTGTGAGTCAAGCGACAGTAAAAAAGCAGTTAACGAGAACTAATTTGTATTGTTGCAATAATAGATCGGTACGTATTTTCGTTATGGAAACATCATTTTAACGTTATGACATATTACGATACGACTCATAAAGAAATAAAACAATGCATCATTATTCGATAAATTGTGAAATATAAGGCTATCTTTCTTTTTTTTTTCTCTCTCTCTCATTCGATTGTTGTAAATCTTTATAATAGTGAATCAGGAAATCCAACTACTTCGTTGCAGATATGATTAAAAACTCTGAAGTTTGAATCTGACATCTCTATTATATTGTTTGTAAGTATTTTTCTTGATATGAGCGTATAATTATTATAAAAGTATAGATCTAAAAAAGGTAATTTAACCCGGTCTTGATAGATCAATCTAAAATACTATTGACTTGAAACCAAAAATATATAATAATAGACATCAATTTTTATACTATTACGATATGATGTTAAAAACGAAAGAATATAATTGGGTAGAAATTGTTTTATTTTTGTTCATGTCAGCGTATTTTAGGTAGTTATTTCTGTTTCAATATCAGAACAATCTTCAAAACTATTTTCTAATAATAGAAAAAAATCAGTTAATAGAATTCAATTATAAAACTTTTCTTTTTCTTCCGATTACTACATGGATTGTCTTTTTTTTAATAATTTAGGTCGTGGGAAGTTTTTAAAGTTCCATGGAAATGATGGTTATTAATTTAAATTAATGCAAAATAATGTTCCTTTTACACAATGTCAAAACTAAATAGTGCATTTTATCCCCAAAGCGTTTATAACTGAGGTATATTGTTTTGAGGACTAAGTGATATTCAAAACATCAGTAAAGCAATTGTTCAAAACTTCTATTGATTTGAAATTTTTTTGAGTGTGTTTTAATTCCAACTTGCATACAAATATAAATAATAATTCAGAATAGCTTAATATTTGATTCGATTTATCAGTAGCTTAAGAATTTTTTTTTTAAAAAAAATAATTGTATACACACATTTCTTGTATAAGTTCCATTTCGTAAAACTGCCAAAATTATTACAATTAATTATTTTTATTTTACTAGTATCTTGTATAATTAAGAGAATGTTGTTCTGTAAAAGTATTCGGTTAAAAATTATTTTTGTTTACTAATGTTCCGATTGCACAATGAGAAAACGCTCTATGTTGTACGTAATGTATTTCATTTCAGTTTGTTTCGAACGCCTTTTTATCCATATCAGCTTCGACAAAAGAAGAGATTGGAAAGTAATCTACCCGTCAATAAGTTAAAAAGTTTATTTTGACTGAACAAAAGTTCTTTGCAAATGCACATGCTAATGATAAATTGAAGTTGAACACTTTGAAAAGTTTCGAAGTCAATTTAAATATTTACAAAATAAGCCCATTTACGTCATTTACGCAAAAAAAATAAAGTGGTTATCATTTAATTTATGTACAATTACCTTCTATTCAAACAAAATGATTCGAAATTCCTTTACGATTAGATGTAAAACTTTATTTTAAAAGTTTCAAACGAATAGCGATTTTCAAACACGTAACTTCTATTGCAAATTAAAATTCTAATCATCCAGAAAACACATAATATGATATGAGAGGCATCGAAAATAAAAATATTTTTAATTTTTTAAAAAAAAACAATTCCTTCCCCATATTAAACAACTTTCATTAGAAATTTGTACGCCTTGTCACCTATCGTAAAAAAGTGCGTTACAGAAAGTTAATTAAACTAATTGTACTCTATTCTTTAGGATAAAGTTCTAACTATTCCCTCCTTTTCCTTCTGAATTTTTAACTGAAAAGAGAATCTTAATTAAGAACAAGCAATTAGAGGTATGAATACATATTTTGTTTTTACCACGCTCCACCAATTATTCTCAGTTGTAAATCATTCGTTTCTAAATACGCAAAAAAAAAGTTTGCACGCTTTATACTTCTGAATTTTCGTGGAAATCACGAATTGTTAAAGCGATTGTACTTTGCTTCTCCAAAGAGGGAAAAATTAAAATAATCCTCCACGAAGTTTCAAATGTCTTTCTTTCATTTTAAAAGTGTTGAAAGGGAATAAAAAAAAGAACGATCTGCTGTCTTTGAAAGAACAATTTTGATTAGAGAAGGCTAGAAATTTTAAGTACTTTCTTTTCAAAAGGAATCATTCCCAGAAAAATATTCCAAAGAATAATGTAGCCTGGCAATTCGTGATACGGAAAATTAATGCCACCAATGAATAAAAAAAAAGAAACTTTAAAAAATAGTTCACGCATTTATCAAATAGTTGAAGCCAAATATCCTTCTATAGCCTGCAGATAGATAATAACAATGAAACAAATCAAGAAACATTTTAAAATCTCGCAGCGTAGGAAAACGAATCAACTTCACCGCGAAGAGAAAAAAAAAAGAAAGACGGGTACTTAAAAATCACATTCCCAAAATATTGACGCATTTCGAAGTTCTTAAAGTTATTTTAGAATTCCATTTCCAGATTTGGTATTCAAATTAAGATTATGGGATTTTGATCGCACTGCCCCCTGGCCGAGGTAATACCTTCTTTTTTTAAAGGGTCACAGAATTCTCTCTCCCCTTTGTATATCTTTTCCCCACACCATGGTATAGGGCAGGATTCTAAATATTCCGTCTGTATAAAAGCAAAAAATCGTTAGTTCCTCCCCCCCGCCCCATCTGTCTTTTTCTAAAGGGAAGTTACGAAGTAAGCGGGGGTGGAGGGAAGTCAGTGGAATGTGATGACTTTTCAGTGGATATATCCTGATTCTTAAACGGTTTTTACTTTGAGGTTTATGAGCTCCCCTTCTTTACAACAGGAATTTCCATTAGAAGTCATTTAATATGAATGAATCATTTTTTTTTTCTTTTCCTTTTCTATTTTCAACGCTCAACTGCATAAATTAAAGTGAACTCGACAGAGAGCATAATCAAAATAAAGTAAGATGTGTATTAGGGTATATAAGTAAGATATTCGGGAAGATGATAAAGATTTTTTTTCTCCTGCTGAGCTTTCTGAAATTTAATGTGTGTTAGCGTTATCAATCCTCTGGGCTTCATTATTATTTTAAGGACGCTTTTAAAATGTCTTAATTAACTAAAACGAAACAAAAATACTGTGTTTATATTATTGCCCTCATTCATCTTGCGTTAGTTTTGAAACAATCCCTCGAAATGCATATTTTTAATGCTTTTTATAACAGTTCATATGACGTTGCTTACTTATGGAGATGGATTTACGAACTGAAGAAAATAATCGTAAGACAATAAGACAGGCGAAAATCAGGTAAATTAACATAAAACCCTTAGTAAATTTGATGAAAATTACTTATAATCTTTATAAAAGTATACGAAATAAAAAAAAATTGGTCAAAGCAAATGTTTTTACAAAATATCCACACAAAAAATAATAAATTAAAATTGTGACATTCTTTCCTGGATAATACAAAATTTCCCCAATATTTTTATATATTACTTAAGAAATTATTAGTATAAATACTTCTAGATTCATTGATTAATTAATTGGTTTAATTAACGTCGCACTAGAAACAGCACGAGGGCTATTGGCAGATTTCCCAATGGGACCGAGATTACCGAAAGGGTTTAGTGATTGTGAACCTCGGTCAAGTTAAGAGGAATTCACCTCCTTCCACATTACGGCAACGTGAAATCCTAGGTAATAAAATAAAATAATTAGGAAAAACAGATTTGTGTGTATAATATATACTCATTTAAAAACTCATTTTTCAAGAAACACACACTCGCATCTCATTCTCCACACAAATGGCAAATTTTTCTCGGTCAAGGCTCAAATTTACCTCGGTACTTTTCAATTTTTTTAGGGAACACTTTCAATGAGCCTTCGTCTCTTAATGAATTTCTTTCAACCATAATAATCCAATTGTTCAGTTTAAACCAACAACCCTTCAGTTATACAATTAACAACAGAATTGGTTATGCCTTGTATCTTTTCGATTAAAATTTTTTTTTGTTCAAAATAAGACCTTTTACAGCCGAAAAAGCTTGCCGACGCGCTCAAGGTATTTTCCATTCAATTAAAAAAATTGTTATTAAAGTGATTGTTTATTAACGTTGCACTTGAAGCAATGCGAATTCTGTTAGAGATGGACCTCGTAATTTCGGACCACGGTCAAGTGACGAGGACGACACCTGAGTTGAAATTTCCCTCTCCTAACTACCACTCTACACCAACAGAAAAACTTCGAGCAATGACAGATTTAAAGTGTATCAGCCCCGGCTACACGGCAGATCTTTAGTGGCCCAAGGTTCGAACCCACGACTCGACGAAAACCGCCGGCTGTGAGTCCGCGACTATGATCACTAGGCAACAGCGACCTTTTTTTTTTTTCAAGATAATGACACCTTTACCGTCCAGTCTCTCACGCTACTTTTATATTTCTAACTGTGCATCGTAAATACCGTTATATATATTAGTGCAGCCAAACTATAAGTTTAATATTTTTTTCTTGATGAGAGATTCTATAGTGAATAGTTTAGCATCAAATTTTGGTTCCTTTTATTAATAATAATAACTATAACTATAAAAAAATAATGTCCTCATATGTGACCAAGGACGTTAAGAAGTTAAATTAGAATTTTAAATAAAAGCTATTTATAAACATAATAAGTTATTACCACTTTATGAGATCAATATATAAGATATCCAATTACTTTAACATAGTCGATTTTGGATCACATTAATATTTTATTTCTTTTTTAATTCTTGAATACTAATACACTATTAGTTTTCCAAAAAAGTTTTTATTCTGTTTCTTCCGCATTTAGAAACGAAGATATTAAGTATTATAAAAAAAAAAGAACAAAAAGGGGGAAGTAAGAATTAATGTTAACAGAAGTAAGCATTTAAATCTCTTTTTAACTATCAGAAATGCATAAAAACAGTTATTTTCGTCATATGCATTATCCACTCCTCCCAAGAATGAATGAAACGTAATGTAATGTAGAGAGCTTTAAGTCCTTAGCAGGACTTAGTCTTTCTAATATGAGCATAGTAATTGTAGCTCTTTAAATGCTTTTACTCAAAAGCATTTTTTACTAAAAACTTCTGATCTTCAAATGCCATAATTAAAATAGTTACCGTCAAATCCTTTTGAAACATTACCAACCAATTTTATTTATGTTTTCAAGAAGTCATACTAAAATATTTTTCTTGAACAATTTCTATTTTGCAAGTTTTTGTCCAATGTTTTGAAAATTACGTAATAAAAATGCTGGAAATCGTGTATAGGATCTTCGAGCCCATATTAATCATTGTGGATATATCTAAATATTTGTACTAGAATCAGTAAAGAGAAGTGTATAAATAAAGAGTATAAGTAAATTTCTCTGCAAACACTTTCCTTGCAGATAAGTTTTTTTTTAAATTTGACAAAAATAATTTGTGATCTGATATCTTAAAAAATTACATAATAAAAATTGCTGGAAATTGTATATTGGATCTTTGATCCCAAATTTTGGATAAATTTAGTAATTATGTGCTAGGATCAATAAATAGAAGTGTACAATTAATTTTTGTTGCGAGCAATTTCCTGGCAGTTAATTTTAAGGACTTTTTTTTTAATAATTTTTGATCTAAGGTTTCAAAATTTTTATTATAAAAATACTGGCAATCATGTATTAGATCATCATGCTTCTATAATTGTTTTGTATGCATCTGAATATTTTTACTAGGATTAGTAGACATAAGTGTATGAATAATATTTGCTATAGACAGTTCCTTGGCAGATAAATCCTTTTTAATTATCATTTTAAAATTATCTAAAAATAATAATAAATCTCAATACACATCTCAATTTCTTATGTAAAAGTTATAAAAAATTATTGGAGACATAGTTTAATTTTCATTAACGTCGCACTAGAAGCAACACGAGGGCTATTGGCGACGGACCTCGTAATTTTGAGCCTTGGTCAAGTGACGATGACGGCACCTGAGGTAGCACCCCCTCTCCTAACTTCCACTCCACGCCAACGGGAGGACTTTGGGCCCCGACAAGTTTAACGTGCAGCAGTCCCGACTACACTGCGGGTCTTTGGCAGCCAAGGATCGAGCCCGCGACTGAACGAAGATCGCCGGTCACGAATCCTGAACCATAACCACTAGGCTACCGCGGCAATATTGGAGACATAATGTGTCAAATTTGATTTTCACCGAAATTAAATTGAAAAATAATTATTAGCGTTTGTTACTTACTGTTTCTGGAAAAAAAAGTATTCTGAACTGAATTTGTATATTTCAGAAAGAATGGTGCTTTCCATTTCAAATGCCCTTTTCCACAGCCTGTGTCATTTCCGAGCGAAGTCTGAGACATCGTCATCAATATGCACATCCTTATTGCTGTAAATCATTACAATATTAAACAAGGCGATTAATTACGTAGGGTTGTCTGGTCCACAGTGACACATTCTGTAAAATACCGCCTTGCAACTCAATAAATAAACTGCGGGATTGCAGCCAAGCTATCCAATTCCGTCCATCCCTTATTAAGCAGTGTAATTAAGAGTGAAATCATATCATCTGCTTAATTTACGCACTTTCAAAGTCATAATATTCCTAAAATTGAGAATTCCTCTCTATGCATTCCGGGCATTCGCTACGGAGGGAATGAGAAATTTAATATGAAACAGTGTTTCCCGGATAAGCCCGTATCATCTGTCAATATTAGGTTGTCATATTAAGCCGCCTCGTATTAGTGACTTAAGCCTTTAGGTATTATATCCTCTTGTTAGCATGAGGCCCGGGCTATGCTAGTATTAGCGCGTTTGCGACATACATAATTTTGCAACGTTATGCTTATGGGGAACACTCTTGTCGCTGATGATGCACGGAACATTCTGTGCTGAGGGAAATTTGTTTTTAATCTCTTTTCTTACTCGAGGATTAGTATTCGGCAAAAGATAATTTCTTGAAAATCATATTATGCATTTTATACTTTTATTATAAGGGTTCCATATATCAGGAATATTCGATCGCCACTTTTCCTACATCTGTGGGAGCGAATGAGTGAGTGAAAGTGAAGTTTAATGGCGCAGGAGCCAGATGGGGCTATGCTGTGCCAAACAAGATGTAACTGTGGTCGAGACGTTTGGGGAAAAAATAAAAAAGAAAGAAATTGGTTGACAAGAAGGAAGGTCAAAAATAGAGAAGGATCGCTAGGGTATCCTGAAGGAGCGTTACTCGTGTTTAGCAAAGACGGTAGACTCCAAGGCAAAGAAACATCACTCGAGGAACTCGGGGTCATGATGCCTGAACCTATCAAAGGAAGGCAAGCCCCGGAGGTCCCCTGGATGTAATCCTCAGAGGTAGATTGCCCGGCTATACCTCCAGACAATAGGTACCCATTTTAGTCGCCTCTTACGATAAACATTAGCTACAGTGGGACTATTCTTTCACACCCGGTCGCCACACATCTGTCGCATAGAACTGACAATTTAAAAATTAGACGATGCAGTTAATTATACAACCCTCGTAACTCCGGTTCATAATTTTGGGGGATTTCTATCACAGAATTCATACTTAAAAATGCTTTAACTTATGTTAATCGTAGTTTTAATTCCCATGCTCATCGAACCAGACATTTTGTCCTTTAAATAGAGATGTCCCTTAATGTTATGTAAATACATATACTGTATTCAAAGTGACCACGGCCTACAGAATTGTCCCTTTAATTAAAGTGTCCCTTACAAGAGGTAATGCTGTATTTTTCTTATTGCTTGTTCGATTGTAGAATTATTGTTTATAAAAATTATGTGCATGAAAATCGAATTTTCTTGGAAAATTCGAAACTAGACTTGGGGTAAGAAATCATCATTTTAGAACTTTCGTACACGACAATCATAACTAATTTGTCTTCTAAAATTCTGAATGTCGTACCTCCTCTTTGTGGTTGTAAACATAAGGTTCAATTTCCAATAGATTTCCAATAAGAACTAATTTTTCTTTGGCAATCGAAAAATTGAATGCAAACATATATAACATACAAGGGTGCCCACGGTAGCCTGGTGATCATGGCGAACTTACAGACAGCACTGTATCTAGCACTGTCGTGGGTTATAGTATGATATCATTAAATATACGTCGTGCAGTTGGGCTGAGGCACATAAAATTTCTTGGAGCTCAAAATCCTAACATTGGCGTGGAAGTTTAGAGACTAGTAGCAAGTTCAGAACGTTACAAATTTGTAAAATAAATGTTACTCACAATTTTAAATTGATTCTTCACCTTGATGTATCTTTTGAAAATGTAAGAAAATATATATTTTTGCTGTTATTGTATAATTTAACATTTGATATTATTTTTACAAAAATCCAATCTTATGTTTCCTTAAAAATAAAATTTCTATAAATTTCGAATTTTTTGCGTCATAACAGGAGGTTGGCTATTATGCACAATTTAACTTCCCTTCGGGTCATTTTCAAGAGAAAACGTTCCATATACGTTCCTCTCTCTCGCTCTCTACATTTTTCACACAAAAAAAAATCCCTCTTTCCAACGTCAGCTCAAAAAAATATTCCCTATTCCCATTCATCTCACGCTTGCATTTCCCTGTCTATACATTTTAGTGCTATCGTTCACGTCTGCGGCCTATAGAAAACCAATGCGTTTCCCTACTCTCGGACCTGCAAAAAGGAAGAGAAATAAAATTGAAATCTGATCAGAATATTCAAAAAGGAGCAATTGCAAGGGAATTTTTTTTCTTCTTTTTCTTCTCTATCCTGTTCTCTAAAATGGAATGAGGAGCCCTTAGAAAGAATCTTTAGATCTTTTTTTTTTCTTCTTCTTCTAGGGGCTTTTACGTTTTCTCTTGCTATTTTCCGACACATTTCTTCAAACAAAATCGTTTCCCTCTCTTTTTCTTATTTTTTAAGAAATACGGTCACATGCGTACGTTTATATCAGTTTTTCATCCACTGACATGGTACACAGAGCCTTTTTTTTCTATTCTTTTTTTTCTTGTGTGCGTTCCTATTGATACACATATTCATGCTGGCTATTTATTTTTAGCATAAGGAAAGAACGAAAGCAAGAAAAAAAAATCAGAATCGACGGTTGGTATTGTTTGTTTTGCGCTTACAAAGCAAAAAGAAAATTGCTCTCTTAAAATTTCTTCTGCGTATATTTTTCTTTGTCGTGTAAAAACTGAAACTTAAAGGAAAGCATTTTTATTCTACATTCTACAAATCAAAATCAAATCTACAAATTTTATCTACAAAGGAAAAATTAGCATAAATAAAAAATATTTTATTACGTATTATATGAGTATTAGGCTTAATTTCATTGTTACGTTCAATTAAAAAAAAACTCCTAAGTATTTTTATTAATAATTTAAAGGTTAAAGGAAAGTAAAAAAATTATTGAAAATTGTAGTTCGAAAGTGTTTAGAAACACTGAAAGAATTTTTGTTGCAGTATATAAATGTACAATGTGTACAGATATTAATATCTGCACAATATGAAATGATTATTACTTTTTATAAGTAAATCTCTAAGCCTTTGTTCAAAAGCGTTTGAAAAATCTCAAGGAATTTGTACTGAAGCATATATATACACAATGTAAAGAGAGTAATATATGCAACTTGAAATAATCATCATTTTTTATTGATAAATCTCTAAAGTTTGTGGTTTGGTTTAATTTACGTCGCATTAGAAGCAACACGGGGATGAATAGTATAATCTCTAAAGAATGAAAAGGAATTTCAGAATAAAAAGAGTTGAAATTGATTTCTACAAAACGAATGCTTATACTTATTTTCACTAACAAAGCTTTTGGGACTTCCGCTAATTTACCTGAAAATTATTTATGATGTTGATAACTGTGAAAGGAAAATATTATTTTATTAAGTATTACGAATAAATCTAAACCGAAAAACTTAATCTTCATTCCCAAAAGTAAAATGGCAAGAAATCAGAGCAAATTCCAATTAGTAAAATTCTACATTTTGCGTATTGCGCGTTTGATTTGTAGCCGCGGTAGTCGAGTGGTCATGGTCGCAAACTCGCGACCAGCATTGTTTCCATCATATCGTAGATTCGATTCCTGATGCCACTAAAGAATCGTGCACAGAGCTGATGCACGTTAAATTTGTCGAGGCTCCAAATCCTCCCTATGGTGTGGTGTAGGAGAATGGAGTGCCAGCTCAGGAGTCGTCTTCGTCACTTGACAAAGGTTCAAATCAACGAAATTCGTTTCCAAAATCCCTAGTGTTGCTTTTAAGTGTGATAATCATAAATAATCAATCAATGAAAGTTTGTTTGGTATGAACTATTATAATTAGGTGATGAATCTATTATGATCAGTTCGATATGAATCCATATTAAATATGATCGAACCATTCAATTAAGATAGATTTATTTTTAATTCATAAATGACAGTATAAAAATGTTTCATGATACTTCTATACTTGAAATAATTTTTACAAATTTACAAGGCAAAATATGAATTTTAAAATTTTTGTTATACGCAAACGTTCAGAAATCAGAAATGTTTGAACGTAATTTTTTAACATTTTTAAGCAATTTATTACTCTCATTTTCATGTACTTTTAACTAATTTATTTGTTATTAGATTGTTATTAGTTTTTATTTATTTATTTTTATTAAGATAAGCATTGATCTTGGGTCAGTGAGGGAATAAATATGAAAATAAAAACCAAAGATCCTCTTTTGCGATAAGAATACTACTACACATTTACCTAAAATTGTTATCACGTGTAACTCTATTAAAAACATTTGGATAATGATATATCCGTCCAGGTCACATTCATTTGAGAGAGAGTTAAAATTACGAAATCCGCAGTCTGTAGATTTCTGTATGACTGCAATGCGACATTAATTAAATAAAGTACGAAAATTTAAGGATTTTAACATAGGAAGCGTTTTTTCCTATGAGCAGCTACACACATTTGTATTGAATATTGTTCCTTTTTGGCAATTTTTATGTGTTTACAACCGGAAAACGTCAATACTTGAATTTCATGAAATAGCTAGAAGAATCTCAAATATAGTTCATAATCCCCTTTAAAATGCGCCAATTAAAAATGATTGACAATGGAAGATAATATCACAGCTGTGGCAATTTCTTTTAGAAATGTGGAACAGGTTTTATTTCATTATGTTGTTTTATTTAAGAAATCGTGTAACTTGTGACGTTTTTCCTTCATTATTTAACTCTAAGGTCATCTTAAAATCCAATTAAATACCTAATAAATTCAAAACTTCAACTAAAGATTTGCCAGAGAAGGACAAAACAGCTTATTAACTGGCATCAGAGAGAAATACAAGATCTTTCTCTCTCTATGTATATATATATATATAGTTCTTCTTAACTCGGCTCATCCTAATTTATATTCTAAAAAAAGTCTTAGTTTAGTCTCAAATTATTCCTTCCTCATCCATATAATTCAAGTTTGCAACAGTTTCGACTTTTATACTCTAACTAGGAGTCCCTTATTCCAACCAAACGATTAATTTCGATAATTCAAATCAATTTATAAATATCTATCAGCTTGTCGTGATCATCTGTCTCCCTTCTCTCTCTCTCTCTCTCTTCCTCTCTCTCTTGAATTCTATTTCACAATGCTTCTTAACTTCATCTAATTTATTTAATCACGTTTCATTTGGGGGGCAAGCAGTTATAAAGGTATGTTATTCAAATTCCAAAATGTCCCCGAGGTTAATGAAGAGAAAATCGCGTATACAAACTCATGTAATGATTGTAAGAGCATTTTTTTTTCGTAATGTACGACTGCAAGTTACGAATTGAGTCAAATAAACATGAAAGGTTATTTAAGCTGTTTTTATCATGCTAGAATACTAAAAAGTAAGATGTGTGTATAATACTACGTGTTAAATGATAAAACCACAAGATATAAATATCTTCTTTGAGTTAACATTTATCAACTACATTAAAAAATATTGGTTCACAAAATGAAATTGAATTAATTACAGTTTTTACGTAGTTGCTGAATAGAACAGTAACATTTTTTTTCCGTTTTAATTTCAAGTTCTTCATCCACTTCCATAGCAAAGAATAGAAAAAGTGTCCTTCAAACTTTCTTTTTCGAGCAGTAAAACTCAATCGTTTAGATATATAGCAGACGTTATACAACTTGACTTCTCAGTGAAGTCTAATAAAACAAGAAGCTAAATAAAATTACATTCCTGTCTCCGGAGAGGTTGATTTCTTCCCTGCACACAAAGTATTTGGATTTATAAGACAGTCGGGGCACAGCGTAGTAAAATATCGCGACCATTTTGTATATTACATCAACAAATTTCACTTTGTTCCTGAGAAATCTCGGTTGGTTGTCGGGGAATTCTCTAAAAGAAACTTTTGTTGCGAGCTATTTTGTATATTCTTTATATGCTAAGAATCATCTTGTGGGAAAAGAATATAAAACGTTTAATTTTGCTTAAAATTAATTTATATTAAGATTAAATTAATTTACAAAGAATAAAAATACATCTTGTAAAATATACCTTTCAAATTAAAAGAAAATATTTATTTTAACTATCTAGTTTTAAACTAAATACAAAAACTCTTTCGTACTTCTGTGGTTGATTTAATACTACTTTAGAGTTATTTTATGAATAAAAAAGTAAATATCATTGATATTTGTATACTCATTCTTACTCATTCTACGTATTCTGCCTCTTCGATCTAAAACAAATTAGTTTTTTCCCCTCTGTTGTGATATTTATGATACGATTTGATTAGCAGTAAAACAGAATTAATTGTCAGAATAGTGTTAATTAAAAAAATTTTCAACAAAGTAAACTTTTTGTACTTTTTAAATTAGAGAAAATATATATTGGATAAAACAATTTATTTTTATGATTAAGTTTTTTCCTATAAGCTTTATTACGTATATAATTTTACACAAGTCGTCTCAAAAGAAAAATGCTTTGATGTTGTTTTATTTTGTGATGAAATATAAGTTGAAAGTCGAATAAGAATGAATCAAGTGAGATATTACTGGAAAAACAGTTTTTTTTTTAAACTAATCGGGCATTCATGAGCGAATCATATCATCATTAAAAATTCATGGAAAATGTACGATGTAAGTTCAGTTTTCATTTTAAGTTCTATTTAAAAACTAAAAATATGTTAAGGACAAGACCTTATAAGATAGACTTTTAAGTAATTCGGTAAGAATCAGTATTGACAGTTTCTCCTGAGTTTCTTGCCTGAATGAGAACGACTTCCTGGATCAAAATGTAAGAAACTGGAAGAAAAAAAAAAGAATCAGATAAGTTTTTTTCATAACATTGCCTTCGTGATTCGAGAAAAATAACTTTGAACCTCAAATAAGAAATTTAGAAAATAGTTACTACAATTTTTAATTCTTTTCAATAAAATTTTTCTTTAAAAATTTAGGGGATTCCAAAACTATATAATTAAATTATTTCAAATATTTAACAAATATGCTTTAATATTTGTGAAAAACAAGCTGTAGAATATTTCAAAAGCTTTTTGATATTGTTCATAAGGAGTATCATTTTTCCTCAATAAGGTAAAAACGATCCTACATTGTTTTTAATTGAGTTCACATTTGATAAGAAAATATCCTCTTGTTTTCTTCTATATCTTTTGTGTTCACTTATAATTTTGCCATTAAATATCGCGACCTGATAGTAATCTATAATTAAAAATTTGATAAATGTTTTGCAATAGAAACTTCTGCTACTTGAATATCCAAGGAAATTTCATTATTCAGAGTAAGTTATAATATGGAATAAGTCTTATTTTATTGGACTTTTCCATATTATAACAAGGATTTTTAATAGCCTTATAAAATCAATGGTAACATGCATAATTCAAGTACTGTAAACTTTTGTATTTATCCTTCTGAATAAAAAAATTTACAATGAGTTTTCTGAAAATAAAAAAAAAACTTAATTAAAAATAACAAAGAACTTGAAATCATGTAAAGAAAAAAAACCTTCTTCAAATCCTTCAAACACTTTTATTTTCTGAAGCAAAACATTAAAAAGTACAAAATCGTCACCAATGTTAACAACGAAAAAAATAAAACAGACGATTATACTATAAAAATCAATTATTAAATGAAATATTAAAATAAGAGCAAACGATAAAATTATTAAAATATACAACGATACTCTCTTTGGATGATAAAATAAAATCAGACGATAAAACATTAAATTGAATGAATCTTAGCAATGTAAATATATATGAAGCAAACTAACTTGAACATCTAACTTGTGGATAAAACAATAGGAAAGGAGAACTCGTGATCAAAGCAGAGACATAAAAACCGGAATTTACTCCCCTTTTCTTTCAAATAAAATGGTTTCAACTGGTGAAGTTGCAGAGATTGAGTAAATGATCAATAATTAGTCAATACTGAGAGTTCACCTTGGATTGTGTATAAAGATATATGTCGGAATTACTAAAATTGCACAAAACGTATGGAAGAGTTCAATACGAAGAGCTTGTCAAATCTTTGAAGCTTCTTCCATATTGAAACATTGAAATTACCTTAAGATCATTCTTTGATCCATTAAGTCTTCCAGCCATTTTGATTTCATGAACGTAATGTTAATACTATGAAATTTCTACTATCGTCCACAAATCTTTACTGTTTTATCTATTTGAATGCAAAAACATGCGTCCGAAATAGCAAATAACACCGGTAAAAAACGAGTTTTTTTAACATGATTTTTCTTTCAAACTTCTCACTTTGAGTTACATAATTTTTTATACCTTAAATTTTAAGAGCCAAAGAGAACGTTGAGTCAAATTGAATTTATTCAATAATTAGTTTTAATAATTTACTTTATTATTTGATGTTTATTAAATTTATCATCTTAAATAAATACATGTTAATTTTTAGCTCAATTAAGCAAAACTGTTAATTAATTAAACTATTTGTAATTAGAATCAAAACAAACGATAAATTATTAAACGACGGATTTGGCGACTTGGAGAGAAACGTGGCATAAAATTTAATTATTTAAATAATTAGTTTTAATCATTAATTTTTATTAATTATAATTAAGTTATCGTATTGTCATCCAAAACAATTGTTTGTAGAAAATTTCAGCTTAATTGAGCACTTTAAAATGTGTGAAAAAAACCTTTTAAAGTTATGACCCAGACAAAATTACATTGCAAGCAAAAAATCCCGTTAAAAATACTGAAGGATTCTGCGGAATTACATTTTTCTTCCGATTTTCAGAAATATTTTTACCCCTATTTAAATTATTTGTTCATGAGTTTTCCGGCCGTTAAAAGTATTCTGAAATATTTTCAAAAATATGAAAGAAAATGTAATTCTGTGGAAACCATCGTCATATTTTGCATTGGATATATTTTTTGCATCGAATAAGTAAAATAGTACAGATTTGAAGATAGTAATAGAAATTCCACAGGATTAACATCCACGCAATCAAAACAGCCGGTATAGACGGGGGCCTTAACGCGAATAATATAATGAATTAAATATTTGATTTGAGATCTTTAGATTTTAAGAGTTTAGAAAATATTCTACATTTTAAATCTTGCCTATTTTAAGTTCCTTCAGCTTTCATTAGATTGTAAATAAATTAATGTGACCTTGTAATGTCATACGTACTCTGATAGAGGTTTTTCGTTTATAAAGGCTCCCTACTGATGACTTAGTCACTTTTAACTGCTTTCAGATTGTTCTAAACTTCAAGCCATCAATACCATTTCCAGAGTACTCACAACAACTGAACTCTTTTCCAAGAATCTGAAGTTTCCAGTTTATTTTCAGCTCCCGCTCCCCCCGTAAAAATCCATCTGCCTAACGACGAAGACTTTCAATGGTATCCGGGAATAAGAAGTGATTCTTACATTCAGAACTGCGCAGAGAGAGCTATCCATTTCTCTTGGATCATTAGAGCTGGACCCGATTGTACCGGGATATTCTTTACCCCACGCTGATATCTTCAGGGAGGAGGACCTTTTACTGGGAGGAAGAGTTCTAAAAACATTTTTCTTGTTAGAGATCAATGCCTATTCGCTTTCCCAGAATGTTCTGCTTAGCCATTCTTTGTGGAAGAAGGGCTTCTGTGGAGTATGAGGGTATTTCAACCTACTTCTTTTTTCTAAGAGTGTTTTTGAAAGCTTCCCCCAATCAAAGGGCACTAAAATCTTTTTAAAACTTGGGCATATTTTTTTCTTTCTAAATCTTCAAATTCTGGGAACTGACTTCAGATATATGACTAAAGGAAGTACTCGGATTTTTCAGGGGATTCATTGGTGAGTTGAGTAGCTTGTAATTTGTTTAGCTTCTCATTTGTCATCAGATAGCAAGTGAAAATGTTGTTTTTTTTTAATTCGATCTCTTCATTCAAAATTCTTAATTTTTTGTGGAATATTTTTGTGAAATCTATTTTTATTTACTTTTTCATGATTGAATTCTATGACTAAATGTAATACATAACCTCTGGGACTTAATGTCAATTTGAATTTCATAAAATCACAATTCCTTCCCAACCCAAAAGAAACGTAATTAGGTAAATTGGATAAAGACAGAGAAGTGGAATGAAGTGATTTTGAAATAATGATATATAAATGAAATAGATTGATAGGAATGAAAAAGGAGGTAGAGGCTAAGAAATTGTTGATAGAGAATTTGAATTCGGATTTAAACTCTTTTATTAGTTTTGTGGAATGAAACGGATTTTACAGTATAAATATTAAGGTAATAATCAGCTGTGTGTGATTTGAAGGGAATTGATAAGCTAAGAAATTATAAGTTGATTCTTAGTTAGAATTGATAAGATAATTTTTGTTTCGAGAGAAAGTAACCTTAGTTATCCATTAATGAAAGTTAATAAGTTGTTTTGGTTTGTTCTTACAGGTCTTCAATTGTTATTCGTCCGTATCGCTTTATACATTTTAGTGAGATATGGCACAAGAACAGAGTCGTTACAAATTATATTCTTGAAAATTTAAGCCAAAACAAATTTTTTAATAATTTTTTGTGAGAAATAGCAATAAACTCCTACTTTTATTTAGAATTATGAGAAACTGTTTTTAATTTTAATATAAATATTATGATAGTGTTACTACTAAAAGCATGAGTTTCTCAATTTTGAAATAAAATATTTATTTCAAGTATTGAAATACATGAAAAAAGGCTGAATTAAGGCTCTCTTCAATTAATATTAAAGAACAGGAAACTGAGTTCAACTAAATATGGAATTTAAATTCATAAATTAATGTCATATATAATAGGACATCGCAGTTTAGGCAAATAATTAATATCACTTTATAACTCGCAATTTAAGAAATATTTTAAGAGTTCACCGTGAAAAACAAGCAAGGACGACAAAACACATAAAAACTGGCAAAATAAAAAAAAATCTAACAAAACTTAAGAAAAATATAAGGCATAATTGAAACAGCTGAAATAAATAAAATATTGAAACTAAAATTATCTTTGAAATTAAAGTATCTTAGAGTGAAAAAAAAAAAAAAGCACTAATTAATATTCATAATTTTTTAAAGGAAAAAAAACTATTCAAAATCTTTAAAAAAGCATATTTTGCACACTTTTTACACTCCAATTATCACCAAACATATTTTCCCTATTCCAGTTTCAGTTCTCCCATTGGTAAAAAAAAATGCTTAATTGTACCCTTTGACAAAACAGGGTTGTTGTAAAATTAATGAACACAGTTGAACTGTTTTTGTTCTTATGCAAATTCTCCTCGCAGAAAGTGTAATTTTTTTACAATCTAATTATAGTAACTACAATATACGATACGATTAGCATTCTCCCCTTCCACACTTGAAAAAGCGTAATATGAATTTATAAGGAGTTACGCTAATTTGAGTTAGCCGTTATAATTCCAACAACCTTTTCCACGAGTCCCCCATGAAATCTGAAACGAACCCCCTTTTCTTCGCCGACACGCGGTCCTCCCCCACTTTTCCTCATCCCTCTACTTTGAAACATTTTTAAATATATCTCAAATTAATGAACTCGTCCTTTTTTGCTTCGGATCTTTGTGGAATTCGGAGAACATGCGTCATTAAATTGGGGTTTCGATGGAAGAGTGGTGTAAGAAAGTGCAATCGATCATATTTTTATCGCTGGTAAATGACATTTTTTACAGAAAAAAGGCATTTTGTTGGTGTTTTTTTAAAATATTTAAGAAGTAAACTGTCTGTATAAATTATCCAGTTTATTTTGCGATATTTATGAGTCGGAGGCCATAATATGATTAATTCAAAAGAGTTTGCTTTCTAAGATTCTTAAATTTAGTTCTTGTCATTAATTAATTAAACGTAATTAAGCTTAATTGAGAATTCCTATTAAAAGAATCGCTTTAGTTCTATTTGGGAATTCTACATTGCAAAGAAAATGTATTTAATGTCAATTGATCTTCCTTGCAAAACGTAAATTTGAAGTGTTTGAAAAATTTTCCATTTGGAAAGAAAAAACTTAACATGTTTGATTCGTTTTTATACGTTTTAGAAATTTGAAATAAGAATAAAAAGACTTTTTTTTTCGGGTGACGAGGGATGGTAGTCGACATTTGCTTAAAGTTCTTTAATAAGTAAATTTTAATTAATAAGATTAGAATTTACTCATTTAAATTTCATCAACATTTCTATTTTTATGTAAAATATTAAAAAAAAATGTTGCGTATTTTTTTATAATACAGTTCATATAAATGATTCAACATTAATATATCATATTGTAAAGGCAAAACATACTATATGAGTATATACATTAAATTTTAAGTTTTTCAAGCAGTACTACATAAATGCTTACAGTACTTAAACATTAATTATTATAAAAGCTAAGAAAACTAATAAAAAAGTTTTTCTTACACTGTTTCTTATCGAATAAAAGTTTTAATTCCGAAGATAAATATTTTTATTGGGATAAATCATATTCTTATTTCGTTTTTATAAATTGGCAGTAAATCTCTACAAATGTTTATGTGTATACATCGGAAGCATGAATTGTTGTATGCTCTAAATATTCTGTCTTAAGCAACTATATATATATATATATATATATATATATATTTGAGACATAAACAACATTCTACTATGCATTTTTGATCGTCTTTTCTAAATATTGGTAGGTTTTACACATACATTAACAAATGAATTGTATAAAGTTTATGTTATTGCAAATAATACAATGACAAGATCATAATTTATTAAATGTGCTCTAAACCGACTTTTAAAAATTATTCAAGTAAGCAAAATTTAAAACATATTTAATTATAACGTCTGCCCATGCGATGCAAATTAAAATGATATATATATATATATATATATATATATATATATATATATATAATCTTTATATTTTACCCCAAAAATGTCGTTATAAGCTGATAGGCCAATAGAATAATAGCGCATCAATTTAAATTTATAATTTACAATTGTGAGAAAATCGACAATTTTGTATTAAAAAGCATCGGGTTTTAGTATTTTAATTAGAAAAATAAATTGAAAATTATAATTAATTGATAACTATTTAACTTTATTTATCATTCTAATTTTGAAACTTCTAAATTCAGCTGCATTTTGGTTAATCAATACATTTTATATTTAATTTGTTTTATGATAGAGTAAGAAATATATCATGAAGAAATACGTACAAAAACTTATTGCGTAGTTTAATAATTAAATAATAATAATAATTTTATGAAAAGTTTATATATAATTCTGCATCTTGTGTTTAACATTTCTAATAAAATAGAATTGACCTCGTATCACCAACAACAAAATATTTTTCGTTGAATTTACTCAGCAAACAGAAATAGAAAGGATTTTTTTTTTGTTCCTTTCAATATATATCCAATTGATGGAAAACGATCTTCAAGCACTAATTTGCCGTCCATCCATCATTATTTCCAAACTTATCGAATTTCCTGTTTACTTATCAACAAAAAAAAGTAGAAAAAGAAACCCGATAGGCTATTTACTCAATCCGTAATTGCAGATTAACTTTTGACTGCTTCTTGCCCAAGCACCTAAGGCATACAACCACAAACTAGAGGAAGTAAAAAGGAAAAAAATCAACAGTGTATATATAACGTATATAGATTACTGAAATATGTATGGTATAGCGCCCCTCCACTTCTGAGTGGCGAAAATAAAATCAATTCTATGCATATATAAACAGTGCCCTCCAACCCTTTTTGCACTGTACCGGTCTCCCTCCCAGTTTCAACCCCTTCCGCCTCGTCGAGCGGGTGATTGCGCCCCGGCAAATCGATATGTTGCGGTCGCGTGTTGCCCCTGCAACTGCCTAGCCCCACTCCTCGGCCTGTTATTTTAATAATTGCTGACGCGCGCCATTCATCACATTAATGCGCAATAGCCCCGCCGGTTCTTGTTTTTCAGTTGGTGTGGGGTTGGGTTTCTTTACAGAACAAAACACGAGGCATCGACGTTTTTGTAATTAAGTACGGACTCCGGTGTACAATAAATTCATTAATTCATTTTTTGGCAATGGGCAGAGAGGGAGATGTTTGTCCTTGCAGGGTGACATTGCTATTCATTTCTATGCCCCGTTTGATTGATGCTTAGCTGTGCTGATGTTTCAAGGACGTGTTTAATGTGGGAGATTTTAACTTTTCGCGACTGGATTTGATTGATTAGATCTGTATGATGTATTTGCTTGTGAGAAGAATTGTAAGGAAAAGTCGTTGTCTGGGATTAAGAGTTTGAGTTCTTTCAATGTGTGAGCTGAACTTAAACTACCATTGTTGTACTATGAAAGCGTGATGATGCCATGACCTTTACTTGCCTTTTCCATGGAAAGGTCGCCTTTGTTTCTTCTTAACTATACAACGGATATTTTTACCTTGAAAAAGATTACAGCCTTATTTGTCATCTGGTTTGTTGTATATACCAGGTACATCAAAAGATTACTAATCGCAACTACTTTATACTAGTTTAAGTTTTAATTCCAAGACTGTCATTACTTACTTGGGCATGATTTAGTTTTAGTTCTCTTAAGTCAGGAGTAATTACAGAAAAACAGATGAACTTTCTAAAAAAATACTTCTTAAAGTGGATCAATAATATCCTCTATACTTCTTTCCACTTACTAGCAATGAAAAAAGTAAAACACAGTTTACTTACCATTTTCTCAATTTTGAGCCAAATGATAACATAAGTCCCTCTTATTAAAGTAAAGTTGGGAATCTAAGATTCGATCTCATTTATTTCTATGTTGGAAGAAAAGGGACATTAGCCATCATTAAACTTCGTAAAGAATACTAGGTATAAGCGGTTTGTAAAGAATACTAGGTATAAG
>BMAW01028489.1:253740-311996 GCA_019974015.1 Nephila pilipes | reverse complement strand
TTGTAAAGAATACTAGGTATAAGCGGTTTGTAAAGAATTGTAAAGAATACTAGGTATAAGCGGTTTGTAAAGAATACTAGGTATTATATTTGAAAGAAAAACGAAAAGTTCTTTAATTGGCATAATGAAAAACGAAATGCCCTTCCTGGTTGGTCATCTGATTAGGTTCAAAGGCTTTTCATAATTCTACAGTAACATTATTCATATTAAATTAAAGGGTTATCTAAAAAGGTTACGTTATTACTAAAAAGGTTACGTTACGTTTCTACGTTATTTCAGGCTCTTTACATCGAAACCTAGATCTTAGATCACTATTCACCTCAAAAGATCTCAAATGAATCAGGGGCAACAATGCAATTCATAAAGTTATGTCTTTAGAAGAAAATGGAAAGTTGAAGAGATGATTGAATCGCAAGAAAAGAATATCGTGTCACAGAATGATTGAACAGTCTTTCCTCGATGTCATCTTGAGTTATTTAGTAGCACAGGCTCTAGTTACTGAGATCAGAGATATTGATTTAAAGAAGAAAAAAAAAGAGTATTATCAAACAAGGTTGTGTTTACAAATGTTAGAGAGTTTTAAACTAAGCGTCTCTGAATAACATTTAAAGCAGTTCGTCCTGATGATATACTGTGATTTATTTAAGTCCTTTTCCAGTGACCAGTTATATAATTTGTCTATTTTAGAGACATGAGGTAAAACTATAATAATTAATTGGACATGTAGCAACGGATTTTCACGCTCATTTTTCTTCAGCTAACTTCAATGGATATTTTACTATGTTATTTGAATTGAGAACCTCACCTTGTGAAAGAACTGAGCCATATGAGCTGGCTACCTTAAACAAACCGGTTACCTTTGATACTTACTCTAATTTCTTGTAATTAACAAAAATTGTAAAAGACAATACTTACAATAAGTAAAGTTGTTGCACTCAGATGACCGGAATTCTTATGTGGAATGAATTTGGCCAAACCTCTCCCAAACCACGGGCCCTAGTTTTTTGTTAATTGAATAGTTGAAATTATTATTTCAGCTATAAGTCTTCAACACTCCAACTGGGAGAAGTAGCATATGATGCAGATATTGAGCTTTTATAAGATCAAGTGTTGATCACACCGGTCTTGAAGAACAGATATAACTCCTAACCTTTCACACAGGTTCTATTATATACAATGAGGTTCTTAAATGCTGCTGGATCTATAACAAACTTGTTAAATATTGCTCTCGCAGAACCATGATCTATGCAAATTGACGTTAATATGTAAGCTGCGTAGTGAATAAGATGTTGAGTTTGGAGATCATAGAGGGATTAGAGATATAAACTATTAGAGGAATTAATGAGAGATTTATAGGCATGCTATACGGATGCGAGCAGGTGTGAGGTGAAATTCTTAAAGTGCATACTTGACTCGATTCATGTCACAAGAAGTCTATTGGAATAGGATCCGGTTAATACAACCTTACTATTTGCTGTTATTAAAATAAGTAGAATTCTGAATATTACAATATTTGGTTATGAAGGCAATTAAGTAAGCGATCCATATTAGTAATATATATATATAGCTCATTCTAAAGTAGAAGGAAGTGCGTAAAGATTTCTTGACCGGTTATTTCCTTAAGTAGCTATGTCTCTTAATAATACCGAAGGAGATTCGTTGCAGTGTATCATTAGTTTCTTGTTTTCACTAGACCAGTGGCACTCAGGGGCTTACCTTCCTCTGGTAAAAACGGGAATCATCACCTTAAGGCACTCTCGTTATTTTTCTTTACGAAGGAGTTTACGATGTGTGATAAATAAGGGTAACGCGACTTCGGGATACCTTAGTGGTCATTCTCTATTTTCATTCTTCTTTCTTGTCAACCATTTTTTTAATCTCTCCTCCATCACATATTTTCACGCATCTAGATCACAGTTACACCTTGCGCTATTAAAATTCCCTATCTCTCACTAGACCAGTGGTTCCCAAAATGTGAGTGCGCCATGGCATCCCGGGGAGTCACGGCGTCTTCACTGGTGAACAGCGGAATAGTGCAACAGCTTTTATAATTACTTTTCAATAATGACTGTTTAATAATACATTTATTTGAGAGTCTCGATATATGTACTCACAATATATTTCTTGTAGTATTCGTGTTTCATTTGTTCCTCTTGCTCTTGATTCGCCATGATTTATCTTCGATAGGGTGCTATGGGAAAGCCTTAGTTAAAAAAGGGCGTCTCGAGTCCAAAACGTTTGGCAACTGCTGCGCTAGATACGTCGTAAGTCTTAAAAATTCTTCATTAATTAGAATTTGTAACTGTAAGTCACTGTTTTTTTTATTTGTAACCTTTCAATACTTGATTCGAAAGGAATAAATAGACTATTACAATTAGTTTGCAAAAAAAGAAAGAAAAAAATCTCGATAAAATAATTTTATTCAATAACAAATGTCTCAATATTAAAACCCCTTCAAATTTCATCATCAATTAACTGTGATAAGTGGCCACATTAGCCTGGGGCCATGGTCGCGGACTCAAGGCGGTCTACGTTCGGCGAATCGTAGGTTCCAGCCCTGATGTCACTTAAAACCATGCAACAAGAATGATGCAAATTAAATCTGGTAGAGGTCCTCATCTCTCCCTTGGGGTGGCATGGAAGTTTGGAGAGGGAGGCGCAAGCTTGGTGTCCTCCTCGTCACTTGATCGAGGCTCAGAATTACGAGGTCCGTCGCCATTAGCCTTCGTGTATAGCTTCTCAGTGTGACGTTAATAAACAGTCCCAATCACAATGATATTCATGCAAAAGAAATTCTAATAATATCATTTGCTTTTAGTATAAAATAAATTACCATCTCCACGGAATGGCTCCTTTTTATTTTGTATCTGTAATGTTAAAAATACAACAAAATGTCATTTTTAAGAGGTTAGTGAAGTGAAAACTGTAATGAAGCACAAAGACTCAGTCGACCCATATTCAACTGTTTCAAATAGTTGAGAGATTTACTAAGCTCGATTGAATAAAGAGTACTGTCTAGTGAAATAAAAATGATAAGTTAAAGTTATTTTGTTGCAGAAAGAAACATCCCTTCTAGTGCGCGTAGTTGGAGTTCAGATGATTTTTCATTTTCTCTCGTAAGTAACATCAGGATCTGATACGATATATCTCTCATCTTATATTAAATCTAGTAATTTGTTTGATTTATTTAGATTGTTAATTTGCTTTTTGTTCCTTACTTTGTTGCTCCATTTCTTAAATCATTTCCTCTAAGTAAAAGCAAACTTCGCATGAATTTTTGTATAATTTAATTTTATTCATAATATTTCTATGTAATCTTTGAATTTGTATGCGAATATAGAGTTTAGCTTTATAAATTTAATTGAATAAATGACAAAATGAAAATGTAAAATAAAATTCCTCTGTATAATGATATAATTTTGATTTTATGAACATTTTGATGAACGCAAAGAATGAACACTTTGATTTTATTTAGTTTTTTGAATTTTTGTGAAATTTTATTTCTTGCCCTTTAATGTGCTTAATTTGAGAGGAATGAATAAGTTTTTAGGAACAGAATTATATTTTTAAAAAAATAATTCTTGATTGTTTGAGTATGATTAATTTACAATTTTTAATCTATCTACTGTTTGAAAAAAGACGTTCTATCCCTAAGTTTCCTCTTATTATTTTTTTATTTTTGTTTTCGTTGCTATAAACCAGTTTTTTTTTCTTAATTTTACTTGTTAAAAGAAACAATGTTACGTTATCTTAAAATATATCTTCAAACATGTCTAGATTTTTAAAATTTACTTACGATACTTTGTGTGATTTATCAATTATGATTTATGATTTACTAATCATACGAAAATGAGAATTTTCTTGTACCTATAAGCAAAAAAAAGTAGAAAAGCGTAAATTTTAAATTAAAATTTCCTTTCCCCCAATTGATTTATCAGAATAATATTCTAAGCTTTTGGGAGCTTAACTAAGAGATGGTCTATTTTATAATTTCTATTTACAATATTTAATACTTGATAGTGTTTAATTTACTTGTAAAATCACCAAGTATTAAATATTGTATACATATTTTATTATAGCCGTTAAGTGTTTTTTAATAATACACTAGTAGAGCTTCTGTTTACGTCAGAATATTCAGTGAGCCTACCAATTAATCCAGGGCATTAGCTAAAATTTTTCATTTCCTTTGTATCCTAACTCAAATTCAAGTTGTTTCTCCTACATTTTAGAATTCACCCTATTTGAATAAGGTGAAAAAGAGTTCTCTTTAAAATAGATGAAGAGGAAAGAACCCTACCAAAATAGTCTGCTACTTATGCAGAAACTTTCCACAGCCGCCGACCCAATCTTCCCCATACCCTATCCTCCGCAAATATTGAAATCTCTTTTCAGAAGAATCCGCATCCACCAAACCTTGGAAAACAAATCTCGATATATATTTTTTCCTTACCTCAACGTTCCATTCAATCGGTGGGCTGCATCTTTTCCAAACGCCTTGGGCGCAAAGCGGGGATACTTAATAAAATTCCGTTTTCCGGGTAGATTAAAAGGAAATTGTATTCCTTTTCCACCCTCCTGATCACCTATTTAGCCCCGTAGTCTTAGGGCCAAGCACCCCTGAAGGGCCCTCATGCTAATATGAATGGGATTAGAGCCGTCATGCATACATAATAACAGGCGTATCGGTCCCCCCTGTGCTATTCGACACTATGGCTGACAAGAGAATTGGAGCTTAGATTACGTGGAAATTGAAATTTCAATGTGGATGGTTGTGGCTGCATAAAAAGAGAGAAAAAAAAAAGGTTCTATATATTTCCCCGTCCTTCTCTCTCAAAGTTCGTTACGTTAAGCGACGGCTGTATCTTCGAAGCGTGAACAGAATATTGAATGCCAGAATGAAGAACGACTTTTATGTCGATATCAATTTAGATGGCACTTTATTAGATACTCAGGGATGCCATTTTTTCATTGTTTCTTCCAACTTTGGTAGAATATAATGTTAAATAGAAATAATACATAGGAGGATTTTCGGATTGAGTTACTTTGTGAATTCTGAAAGTTAATATTTTAAAGTTAAACTAAGAATTAAATGAGTTAAGTTGTTATTTTTATTACATATTTCTAAAGGTTTTTAAATAGACTCTTTGTTACATCGTTATCTATGTTCATTGGACTTTAAATGACTTTTAATTCGACACATAATTATCTAAAGGAATAATTACTAGCAAAAATAGTAACTTAACTATTATATAGGTGAAAAAGTTATGTTTGTTGGACATGAATAGATATGTTTCCGAAATAAGGCTATTAAATATTTTTAGATTGTTTATAATTTGAAATTAAGCCCTGGTTATTTGATAGCATATTAACATTAAACAATTTTTCTCTTCGGCATATTTTCACTATAAAAAGTAATCATACTGAGTAAACTTAGTTAAAACTTTTCTGCTTCATTTTCGGTTGTTGAGGCTATATAGATTACAGACTTAAATATCGCTGATATAGTCTCATGAACATTACAATACTTATTCATTGTTATTAGTGGTATGTAGATATTAAATAGCTATTTATTAATGCACCTTCATTAATTATAGTTTTTAATAATATATTTATGTATATATTAAATAAATGCTTATATATAATATTTATTTTAATTTTTCATCTAAGCATTCAAATTCCTCTACTTTATTTTTAATATTCTTCACAGCAAAGATGTTATATTAGAACACGTAAACTTATATAATTAATGTAATATAAAGATAAACTTGAAGACTATCTCGTGTATTTATAGCTAATAAATAATTATTGCTTATTTACACGCTCTTTCTTCTTTATTATAATATGTGAATAACGTGCACATCTTCTTATGAATTAAATCTTGTCAAGTATGTTTTGTTGAGACATTTATGCTCCTCTAAACAATGTTCAAAAACAAAACAGAAGAAGAAATAAATATATAAATTATTTTGCAAATATTTTGCGTGTCAATACAGATGTATCATTGATATAGGATTATGTTACAAATTTCTCCAATAACAAATTCATATACTTCAATGCTCACCCCAATGTATTTTAGTAAACACGTAACACGTGCATGCGAACAGGCAAAAATCCTATTTCCAACAGAAATTTTCATTTTACAATAAAAAAATGCGGAGAAAAAAATCGAATTCTCGCGCTTTATTGCGTTTCACGCCACCTGAACAGACACCAGTGACGCATGCGTTCCAGGGGGTGTAGCCACCCTTCGCGGAACCATAAAAAAAGAAAAAAAGAATCGAGACAAGCTAGCGATCTGTCAAAAAGCCCGCTTTTCCGCACTTCCTATGGAAAGTGTCCAAGAGATCTAATGCGATTTCTTCCACCGCTTAATCCAATTACTTAGACCCCCTCCCTTTTTTCTATTGCAAAATCGTTGGAGATTGGTGCCATGACTTTCCCTATGCAGTTGTGTCAGCGGGTGTCACATCTGGTACCTCCCTTGTCCCCGAATTCCGACCCTTTGGGCCGATATTACAGCTTATTCCATTGAGCTGATCTCCTACCGTCTTCGCTTTCAATGGATCGTGATCCATTTGTCTCAATCAGCTTGGTCCTTAACCATACTTTTCCTCTCGTGGAGCTTTGAATAATGCTAATTCTCGCAATGAGGTGGATTTTTGCGGTGATGAGGGAGGCAGGTCATAGTTTGTACCAACCCCTCCTGCTTGGGAATGAATCAGAGAGAGGGATTCTCGCGTGGCTGATTTTCCCCTGTTTGGTTACGGGTGTGTAAGATGTTTTTGGAGCGTGTAATTTTGTATTGTGTAGTTGCAATCTGTCTCCTTCGTTATTTAATTCTACAACCATCTTTAAGTCTAACTAAATAGTTGATAAGTACAAACCACCAATTGAAGATACGCAAAAGCAGGACAAACACTTTATTAACAACCAAATAATAAGTAAGGTCACTCGTCTTCGAATCCCTCTTAACTCAACAGTCGTGGTTTATATTCAAACAATAAAAAAAGTCTTTACTTACCAAATCATTAGTTCTGATTCAAAGACATATCGATTACAACATATTCGTATCTTAGTACTTTAACTTGGAGTCGTTTCAATTCGAAAGATTAATTATGATGTTTCAATCTAATTCACAATTATCTATCAGCCTGTCGTTATTCTCTACGAACATCGGCCTCTTCTTTTCTTTCAGTTCTGAATCTCTCCCTGTCAGTAATTAAAATAATTGCACTTCTTATCTTCATCTAATTTATATAATCACTTTTCATTTTGGTTTGGAAGAAACCACAATTTCATACCAATTCAAACTACCAAAAAGTCCCCGAGGTTACAGATGAGAAAATCGTCATTAGGCCAACATCACATGGTATCCTCTATTACGAATTGGAAAAAAGAAAAAGAATGCAGTTTATGAAATTTCGAATTTTCCAGAAACCTATCAATATGCTATTTCCCAATATCTATTTTCACTCTTTTAGTAAAACTCATTCACCATACAAAATTTATTAAATTTATTGTTGTTATTGAAATTTCCATAACCTTAGCCATATGTAAATACTCAGCGTAAAGAAAATTTGGTTCTCAGTAGAGACTGAATATTTTTAAAGTATAAATCAATAAAGCTTTTGAATTAGGTACATTTTTTTAACTTACTAGTTATGTATCTCAAAAAAAAAAACATGAAAAAACAAATCGAACGAACTTCATGTTCCACTTTTTACATTTAAAAAAACAACGCTCCTAATACCTATTTAATATGAATCAAATTTTGCCCTTAGGATCAAAAGTGAAATTTCTATTTATGTGGCTTACAAAAGAATCATAATTCAATTTTCTTAATTTATTATCACTTTCGATATTCAAAATAGTCAGAAACAATAAATTATTAAGAAAAGAAAAAGAAAAAAAGTATATTTACCTAATTTTATACAGGAGGCATATTTTCAAGAAACTAACAAATACTCATCGATACAATGCTTTTATGTTCCGAAAATTTGATACTCAAAATGAAAGTTCACTAAAGATGTATATCCACTTATGTGATTTCCGTCTATCCAATTGAAGTATGTGTGTTAATGGCTACTTAATGAGTAGTACCGGGAATTAATCCTCTTATGAGCTACTTTTTTTGCAGAGATAAGATTATATTGCAGTATAACACTGATTTAACTGTATTTTGGTAATATATTGTAAGGCTTTCACGCAGAGTTAATGTCATCTAGTGATTAATGCCATATTGACAAAATTCAAGCAAGGAGATTTTCTGAAGCTCGAGTGGCCGCAGTAACATAGTGCTTAAGACATCGGACTCGCAGTCGGCGGTTTTCGTTGAATCTCGGGTTCAAACCGTAATGACACTAAATACCCGTCGTGTAACCGGGGCTGATGCACATTAAATATGTCAAGTCCCAGTATCCTCCCGTTTGCGTGGTGTGAAAGTTAGGAGAAGGGGATGGCAGCTCAGGTGTCGTCCTCGTCATTTGACCGTGATTCAAAATTACAAGGTCCGTCGCCAATAGCTCTGGTGTTGCTTCTAGTGTGACGTTAATCAAAGCTAACCAAGCCAAATTTCTGAAGCTCGATCTCTGTAAGAAAACTCTTATTCATTTTTTAAAAAAAATTACTCATATATTTCGATATTACATAACTATTTAATGCACAAATGTTAGATTTAGATCCCACTTTTCTGAGAATAATTTAAGCAATATAGAAAATATTAAATATATAATAATGTCTTACCATACTTAAGTAGAACAAAATCTTTGAAAAATAAGCAAGTCTCATGCAATCACGCTATGATTTTATTAGGTATAATTTGCGAACAAAATTTTCCAAAGCACAACCATTTTTTAATTATTTTTGGAAATTCTTAAATGCATATTCTTTTTAGAACCTTATTTCCATATGAGATACTCTTACTCCAAAAAGATATATCCTTTTCCAATAGAACTTAATGTCTTTATTTGAAAATATGATCTGTAATATTCTCAAACCGTTGATTATTGAAATTAAAATAGTTTGATACCTCCTAGTTTGGTTTGAAAGAGCTCAATAAGTATACAGTATCTGAAATCACCTTTGCTCAAGAGAAGACTGAACTAACTTCTGTAACTTCCAAAGTACTTCAAGAGGCAAATAAAACTTTGGGCAAAGTAGATTTTTGCCAACTCTTTTTAGACACCATATTAACTAACTCGGGATCTGAAGTGGATGGATGCCGAGTTGGATCAATAAGTCAACCAAAGGGAAGAAAACTCGGGGATATATTCCTGAAGAGTTGGGATAGGGAATTTTTCAACCGTGATGCATACAATTCGGAAGGATAAGAAATTCACGTCGCGTGTAATCCTTTTATGTTGCAACTCAAACCGTTTTTATCGGGGGTAATTTGCGAGCACGCAAAGGGACCGACTCACCCTCCCACGCAAACATGCGTCCGGGACCAGTCCGGTGGGAGGCCGATAATGTTACGTAGTCCATTGGACCGTAAGGGATTAAATCGCTTGGAAGTTGCCGCTAAAGAGCTTCGGCAGGGACTTCTTCCCTACATAAAAAAACTCCATTCCATTGATTTTACAATTAAAATTATAAAGTCACGGTTCCGTTGAGTTTTATTGTTGCACTTGAAGAGAGTTTTTGTCTTTTGTTTGATTTGGTTAATGTGCATTATGGTGTCTTTTTGTATATGCGGCTAATTATGTTTTTTTTTTTTTAATTTACTTACCATTTGCTATTTTCGTCTTGTCAAATAAATGACCGGATTTTTTCTGTTAATCCTTTTCTAATTAGAGAATTTCTGGCCGTTTTTTAATTTTTTTTTTTTTTTTTTGTCTCTAGAGATGTATAAGCTGTATCTGAAACAAGAATCATGTATAAAAAAAAGAAGGTGCTTTCTTAAAATATTTACCGGTATAAAATAATCTGCTTCCTCTCAAAATTTCAATAAAAAATAGATGGATAGATTCTGTGAGTAGTATGAGAAAAAAAAAACAATACCATTTCTGAGGGGAAACATAGCTCTTATTACAAAATGATCTAATGTATTAAAAATATCCTGTGATTTCATATCTTTCTGCTGATGTTGAACTGAATCTGCTGATGTTGATCTTAGCATAAGCGGAACTAATCATTGACATAGCTTATTTTCATAATAAATGACATTCAATCATTTTTTTTTTCATTATTTTATTATAAACTAAGAATATTTCTTCTTTTCGTTTTTAGGTATCCAGTCAGATATTAGAATTATTTCTTTATTAAAATACCATAATGCATTTTTTTCTAGCCTTTTTAGCACCTCACTAATTAAATGCACTCCAAAAAGGTTTTTTTTAATGAAATAAACTTAAAAATGCACATTACTAACTTGATTTAAATTCTTAATACCATGTGTACAAATTTAAAAATGTATGTGACAATCAAGATTTAAAAATTATCATAGACTCTTATGGAAACAGAGTAATACTACAATATACAGAAGGTGTTTAATTAAGGTTTGAATTTTAAAAAAATTGAAATAGTTACTTTTATGGTTTTCTTATGTTTTAATTTATCGCAGCTGTCTCTTAAGAAACACAGTTTTGTTTACAAATAAAAAAGGAAATATATGTAATACTAAAAAAAATGAAAAAAATTCCTTTTCTTCATTTAAACTTTAAGTCCATCTACAAAGTCTAACTTGGTAGCAAACACGGGTGCAGATTTTTAGTTCCTGATCTAGAATTGAAAATCGATGCGAAAGCAATTAACATAAACGCTGCCATTTCATTTTATACATTTTTTAAGTGAAAATCCTTTAAAAAATTCTTTCTGTATCTGAATTATGAAAAAAAAAATTATATTACATATCGGTAAGTCAGAAATCTACGTATACAATCAATAAATAAACACTTTTTATGAAGTAAACTCGAATTTTATTGCTCTAGTTTACGATAAAGAAACACTACTTATTAATCAATACTTATATCTTCGATTTATTTCACATTCTCCATAAAACGCGTGAAACTTACTTTAATACGATAACACCCTTTCTCACCCTTAAAATACTTCGTTTTATTGTTGCAAAGACGTATCAGTCGCTCGATAAACACTCGTGTAAAGAAAGATTGCCGATAAACGAAGAAGAAAGAACCTTAAGAGTTTTCACAAGCCCTGGCTGCCATTAAAACCATTCAATTTCCTATTCTGAATGAATGGGGGACACTTTCGAACGTCTTGGTAAATCATCGACCAAAAATCGACTACACACGCACCGTGACGTCAGAAAAATGCCACCCGAACCCCTTGCTGTCCAACCAGAAAAGATCCAGCCACCCCCACTACAATGACTTCCATTGACCACTAGAAGATAAACGATACCACCATTCCGGAGAATAATTTACGAACAAACGAAATAGTGTAAATCAATTTAATGTCCGTGAATAATGGTGGCAAGAGTTATTGAAAGGCATGCCGGGGGAACATTCCAATACCGCACCCCAGTGAATGGAAAGTTCGTAAATGATTCTCTTCTAATTAAAGCCGCAGCTGGATTGGATGGTATGCGACTTTTCAGGCAACATGGATCCAGCACGTTTCCATGCTTATTATAGTTCCGTTTGACCCGAATGCTAATTCGCCATTGATTGGATATCCAGTCCTGGCTGCAGAAAATTAGTTATCAAGGGGTGGTTGGCTTGGTGTATGTTCTGGGCACTCTTCCGTGACTTAGTACCAGATATCCTGATATTCGTGATTTTGATTGACAGGATTAATTAATCGCTTCTTGTGCATTTTTAAATTCTGAGGACTCTTAAATCCAAGGGTAAGAGTATCTGGGAATGCATATTTTCCCGGGGTTGCAAACGTCTTATAGGCTAATGCTGATGAAAAATACTTAAGTACAATAACATTAATAAATCACTGCGAAAGAATGTTACGTTTTCTGCCAAATTGTTCCCCTCGAAATTCTTGCAAATTTTGCTTATTTTACAATGGATAGTTTTCTTTTCTTTTTTTGTTCAGGTCTTATTTAAAAAAACCCTGATTACTGACAATTATTGTTAAGGAAACAAGAAAATAAGTATAATTTGTATTACTTAGTATAAAACGTCTACTACAGCAGTTTATCAGATCATTTTTGTATTCAAAGTTAAATATTAGCACTATCTATGGATCTATACTTATTTTAAATAATTATGTATTTTGGAAAGTATTTTAGCAAAACCACTAACATGCATTTAAGGAAATTTAGAATATGCGCTTAAAATAGCCTCAAACTAAAAAAAAATTAAGGAATCTAAAAATAATTTTTATTTTATTTATAAAAATATTTATATTCTCTCTATAAAGTCCATTTGTAGAACTCAATCTTAATAACAGTTCTTAAGCCATAAACACCTATATACATATTTACTCGTAAAAAGTAATCGCTTTATCATAAATTTTTAGTTTTAAGTCATGTACTTTTCGTATTTATTTGAACAACGTATACCAAAACATTAGTGACTTAAATAATATATGTATACTTTATAGATCTGAAATTGTAAGCTATTTCAAACATATCTTGTAATGCTTATATTTTAGTAATAACTTTCATTTCTTAAGCGTATTATTATTAAAAATATAACCTTGTTAATTATAGGAAATATTTATCCCATTGTTTAGCTTCATCAACATTTTTTTTTCCCGAAGCAATCATTTCCTAAGTATAAAGCAGCACAGAAGCAACAACTTCATACTGCAATTACTTATTTCACATTTTGAGATTTCGCGCACAACAATATTGAAAATCAAACATTTTTCAATCTATAATTCGAAGTTATACTTCATTTGTTTTGCTTATTGCATCATCATTCTACACATAATAACGATAACTATACAGTTAAAATAACCATTGTCTTATTTTTTTCTGTTTCACACAATTTATGATCGATGATGAAGCTGCTAAGTGTGAAATATTTTTTGTTATAGTTTTTCGTAACGAAATTCTGATCTTAAATTAGCAAAAAAAAATATTAATGCCTCTTGGTAAACTGAGCCTACTATCAATATTGTATTAAATATATATTTTATCATATCCGACACAGTTTTTTTATTATTTATATAAACAATAGAAAATTCTATGTATGAAATAGAAGCATGAATATTTTTGGAATTAATTTACTTGATAAATTCAATTTCTGCTTTGTCTGATTTCAGTACTCACTTTTCAATTTTGTTTCACTTAAAAAATTTTCTTCAATTTCCGGATGCTTACATATAATAATCTTTCCTTTAATGTGAAATAATAAGATAGAATGGGGAATATAACAATACAAAAATGAATTGCTGATAAAAAATATTTTTCACATTACTCGGAATACCGAATAAATTATTGTTACAAATGAAATTTATGTTCTCCTATTTCTGTTCTCAATTTTTTTTTCTTTCGGATGAATTAGAGTACATGCATTTATATTAGTTTTTATATCCTTTATATTTTCAACAAATTATTTCTTGTGAATTTTACGATTGACTAACTTTTCACAAAGTTACTGATGCTTGCGAAGAAATAACAAAATAGCCTCTGGCGTATATGATTTGTGTAGATATGTATTTCTTTTTTAAATTTAGGAATAATAATTGCAGTTGTTACACATGATTCGGAAATATAATACTTACGAAAAAGAATGCACATTATTAAAAATAAAGTCTTTTCAACTATTATAAGATGTAATTATTATATTACTTTTAATCCCAAATATCTTTTATCGCTAGGAATAACGATTACATGACATCATCAAATTGATTTCAATGCATTTTTGTAACAATAGTAAATTCAGAATAAATTATAATGTATCCTTTTAAAATATTTTGCAATTCTTCAGTAAACGCAATCAGCATATTAATTACTATTTCTATAATGCTAATAATTAGTGAATTAGTATGCTTTAATTAGCGCAGTTCGTATTAATTAAGCTACATGCATTCGGAATCTTTGTATCCCTTATAATTACACGATTATATAATTGTGATATAATAGTAAAACCAATTGTTTTAAATTACAAATATATTGTTATTTAGTAATTGCTTGTATTTACTTCTAATAATCAAATGTAGGCATTGTATAAAAAAAATTTATTACTTAATTTGGGTAGTTATATATTTTAATAAATATATTACCAGAAATACAAGAATTTTGCAATCTCAATAGCAATAATAATATAAATCTTTTTTCTAAATATTATGAAATAATTATTTATTATATTCAATTATGGATGTTTTCATTTATAAGCATTAACAGAAAATTTAAAAAAAATCGAAAGGTAATGTGGTGTGTTTATATCGTAAATAAGTATTTTAAATCTATATAATTTTTTGTGAAAAAAAACATCCCATGCTGCTAAATAACTGTGACACAGTCATATATCCACACATAAACTAAAAGCAAACCTTTTCACAACAAGTTTTTTTTTATTTCTTATAAATTTGCTTCCACATTTTTTAATTAAAAAACGCTTTGTCTAATTGGTTCTATACATAACTAGTAATTTTTAAGCAGACAAATGTCTAAAATGGCTAATATTTCTCAGGTTAATATATAAATCCTCTATACAATACATAAAGATTTTTGTAACAATATTTCTTATGCATGATTTCCCTATGCAATACTTAAAATTTATACAATATTTCTATAAATGTATTTGAATAAAATAAAAACTACAAGCTAAATCAATACCTGTTTCTCTTTCACACCATACATAATCATTTTGGAATTTTAGCTAATTACCTTTACAATAAAAAAAAAAGTTCAATACATATTGTGGTCGGCGTTTCTTAAAATTATACGACACTTTAATATAATATAAGAGTCGGAAAAGTTTTTGAATTAACATTACGTCAAGAACTAACCTTATAAACGTTTTTCGAATGAACATAATTCAATTTATCCACAGTTCTCTTTCATCCACCTTTTAGCAGGTACAAATTGTACCTCTAATAAAATTAAAGACTACGTTTTCCTCTTAAAGTAAAATGGAGATAGAAAAAAGGAAAATGAGATCCAGAAAAACAGACCGGAAAAAAAATAATCTTCCTGGTTTTTTTATCCCTATTCCTGAGCCCCAAGCAAGTAATCATCGATATAGAAAAGTTTTAAAAAGTTTGGTGAATTTTGCCTCGGGGCACACTCTAGAAAACGGCAGCTGAATATATTTTTGCTATAATGGATCCAATTGCTGGTAACTAATAGCTTGGGACTGCCTCATTTGTTGCCCAAGGGGGTGATAGTGGGCAGTTCTTCCACGAAGTTAAAAAATACATTTCTTATAATTCGTTATCAAGTGATAAAATTACATCACGGACCCAAAATTACTTTTTATTTTTCATTAAACATGATGTAAGTACATAATCAAGAGTCATATCCCATGGCTTGGCTTAGGGCATGTCGATTTCAGCATTTAAAATTGAGTTTCTGCGCTTTCAAGGAGCCATTTTTTATGTGTATGAAATTTTAGTGCTTTCAAAATAGCATAAAAATTGAAGAGGTTAAATGAATAATTTATTTTACGAGTTGATTAAATTATTTGTTAATGCAGTCATCGTTTATTTAACTTATTGTTTTACAACGTCTTTTTTGCATTGTAAAATTACTCGCTGAATTTTAAATTTGAGTTAATGTTTTATAGAAATTAGGAGGGTAGAAATATAATTATATATTTAGGACTTTCTCCTTCTCACAACTTCTAAGCACCCATTTTGTCCAAAACTAGTTGTATACCTAATACTAGTTTTTTTCCATGTATAGATATGATTTATGATGGAATGGTTTCTTTATATAATAAAAAGAAATAATTGGTAATTTAATTTTATTCACTAATGCTCAAAAAGGTTTTTCTTCAACTCCATGAAATACAATGCAAGTCTTGTATGATGAATATAAACAGCAAAGTTACTAAAGAACGTATGAAATGGTAATTTCAGAATGTATTATCTCGAGAGAGAGAAGTACTAGAATATTATAGTACTAACAAAATCCCCCCAAAAGTATTTTGTAAATTTTTTGGAACAACTTTATTCTGCTCTGTTGTTTTACCTGACATTAAAGAATTGGGCTCAAATATATAATATTTTCTATAGTAAAAAAATGATCTAACATTAACGTCATTTTTAATTTTAGTATAGATAGAAAGAGAACAATGGATTTTAATGTTCTACTTTTTCTATTTGAATTGATTCCTTTTTTTTTCTCCTAGCAAGCAATTTTTGTTATATTTTGTCTCCTATACTATGACAAATAATCCTTTAATTTTATGTATTAAAATAAAAATAATTAATTTTATGTATATCATTTCTCAAAGTCTTAAAATTTGAGGATACTTTTGAATAATAATGCAAATATTATATTCACATGTGCCTGCATTAGCGTAGAATCATTTTCTTATCTAGATGCGAGTTCAGAGCTCTGGTCCTTTTCTATAACAAGAAGGAAATATATTAAATTGATAAATATAAACTTACTTTTCTAATTCCTTCTTCAGAAGGAATATTAACAATTCCTAAAAGGCAAATAAAAATACGATACATAAAATAATTAATTAAAAATTCTTTTTAAATTCTTAAAATCACAGTTTAAAATTATTTAAGATGAACGAGCAACATGAAAAGCTCATACGTTTTATTCCGAAAATAAGCAATTTCTTTTTTTTCCCTCAAAGATTTTGAAAATTTTTATTTATGAATGAAACTGCTGTAAAGCATGTAGCTATTTCGTAAAATTATTAACAACTATACAATAATCAAAAACTTTAAAATGTTCCAAATATTTCAATTTTTTTTTAAAAAAAAAACAATTGCTGTTATGTAGCATAGGGAGCCTCGTTAATTCCGTAGATGTATTATTTATGAGAGTTCGATAAATAAAACGCTAAAAGATTGAATGTTAAAAATTTAAGCAAACACGTCTTGCGTAAAAAAAATATTTGTATTTGCAGTTTTGTTTACAAAATATGGATTTTTAGGACTCAGATACAGGAACTTTGAATTATAAAAAATATATTCTGAAAATTATTTTGAAATTATAATAAGTGTAGCATTCAATGCACAGAATGTTACATTTATAAGTACCCTAAAAATTTTAATGTTATATAGGCAAAAGAACTTATGCAATATGTACCTAAAGATAAGCATGCTACTTATAAATATAGATATTGATTATTAAAATTGCTTACACACAATCATTTATGCATATAACTGGGATTTTTTTTTATATAAACACCCACATAAATATACAGATGTCAAGAACTCAAATGCTTTTATTTTAAAAAAATGTGAATCATTTTTCTTTGTCGAAAACATCTTAGTCACTTTCCTGTAAGTTATTCGTGTTATAACTTTTCTACAAATATTTGTTAAAATTTTCTTCAAAAGCAAAATAAATAAACATTCGATTATATCATAAAGATATATGCTTTCAAAATAATTTATTTCTTCTCTTAATATTCTTATTGGTTATCTATATTTTTTTTGTCTAAATATCTAAACTAAAATGCAAATGATTACTTAAAAATATTAAATAAATGCTTATGATGAAGAATGTCCCACGAAAATAACTTCTTTTCTGTAATCTCCCTTATAAAAATCAAGAAATTTTAGTTATTATTTGAACAATGAACGTTATATTTTGCAATGGCTTTTTTAAGGGTTTACTCTTATTCATACACATTGCGTTATATTTTTTACGCAAATATTTACAGTAAATAAAAAAAAAAGTTCTACAAAACATTTTTTCAGTTTATTTAACATTAGAAATTTTAAATCACATAAAATTTGAAAACCAATTTTATAAATCAAGAGAAGATTATTTCCAAATATTTTGGAGAATAGTTTTTATGTTACCCTAATAAAATAAAATAATCTGACTTGATGAGTAAAATTAATATAGTATTACTTATAAGATCTGGCTATTTCCAAACGTATTGTTTGTGAACATTATTAAAAGAATATTTCATAAATCAAGTAATAGCATTCAGTGTTTTGTAAAATCAATAGGCAGATTTTCTTCACTGGTTGTCTTTTTAAAACTCGCAATTGCGAAAGATTCATTAGGACCGCTTTGTATAAATGAATTATCTTAATATCATTTACACAATACTGTAAATCATTGCCGAAAATTCAAAATACGAATTTTAAAAATACTTTAATACAGTTAAAATATGTACAATGTACGTTTCTTAAAGCTCTTAGTCGAAACATTTGCATCCGTAAATACCAATACTTGATGATTCAAAATTCTATTCCATTAAGAACCCTACTAGATTCTATTCCATCAAAATACTCAGGAAAAATACTCAAGATTATATTCCATCAGCCACAGCATTTCTACTTATTTTACAGTAAAGGGCAACATTATTTTTTATCAGACAACATTATCTTTTAACTGTTGTATCATAAGCTTGACTAAAGTACGGAATTCAAAACATAGTCTCCAAATAAGAGTATATTTATTTCGAAAATACTTTATCATTTTGTTATAGTATATTTGAGATCTTATATTAAATTATGATGTTATTTTCCAAAATTTTACTTGGATTTACGAAAAATAAAAACTTCAAAAATTTTTGAAAAATATTTTTTATTGACGTATATTCGAAAAATATGCTTTGTTTTTTTTAAATCTTCGACTGCATTTTAAATGTTTCTGGAAACTCTTTTTTTTATTTAATGCAATTCATGTAAAATACATTTAAAGCTAAAGTAATAAATGGAAATTTTTATTCATTAAGAATAAAAGTTAGTAATAAATCTATATTATAAAATGACCACAAAATATAATAGAAAATCCAAAGCAAATCCCAAATGTATATGACAGAATGTCAAATAGAAAATTATGGCTTAAGACTGAGTAGCGATGTTAAACTAGTTTTTGGTATACCAGTCTTACTCCATTGATTTATTGGGTAAATACATGGATATCTTAACAAAAGTAATTGAAAAGAAATATATGTACATTTCATAACGTAGAAGTATCATTCATTAAGTGTTCCCATACATTAATTTTAGGCCATTTAAAAATACTTTTGGGTTTTTCTTTTTGCGTTTTTTGGAGCATAATATAATTTGTCATTTTATCAGTTTTCAATCAGATCTATTTGTGGTTCAGTGTTAACATACGGAAAAAGCAACAAAAACTCATTTAAATTTTAAAAAAAATCCTTGTCTTCCTCAATTTAATTTATTAATTTATGTACTTATTAAATCTAAGTAATACTAATTTTATTAACATATTCGAAAAACGTCGATTGCATTTAGGGAATTGGGTAATGCAATGTTGCATTTAGGTAATCTTTTAACTAAACTTCAGAAACCCTTCACTGTTATAAATTGTCGCCCCTACTATTAATCATATAAAATAAGAATAAAAGTAATTCTAGACACCTTTGGCTTCCTTTAATTTAATTTGTATCAAACTGATGAAGTTCCTAATTAAATTCCTAAGATGTAAAGTCAGGTAATGCATTATCAACGTCAGAGCAGCTTAAAGGAAATCTTTAGGGATACCTTAATGAAAGGTCATGTCTAATTTCAACCTTATTGAAGAAATGTCTGAAATTTAATTTGCTTAGCTTACCACGTCGTTCATAGATTAAATTCCTTGGGGATAAAGAGCTTCATAAATAAGAATAGCGTTTTTTTTTTTCTTTACTGATGTGTTGAAAGATTCCAGTAGAAGCAAGAATTCATCATACCGAAATTTAACTTCCATGTCCCCAGGTAGTGAACTGTTTTGTATGAATTTTGTTTGACTTATTTAGCATTTAAATGAAAAGCGAGTAATTTAAGTCAGCAGGAATGTTTTTTAAATGTTTGCCATGTGTCATCTAATACATTTTGTACTTTGTTAGCACTGGAATTTTACCATTGACACAATGGTTCGTATAATCATTGAAAGCGTTCAAAAATAATATAGGATGTTAAAAGGTATTCATCGCTTAGTTAATACCTTATCTCTATTTAATTAATAAAACAAATATTTAAATTTAAAAAAAAATATTAGTTTTATTTCACTTTTTCCATCCTCATAATTGCAGATTACATAAAGATTGTTATAATGAAATATCTTTAATAAATGTTTGTATTGTTATAATTAATTTAGGTAAAAAGATCCCAATGTAACCATTTGGGAAAATGAACTATATTATCATTATAATTCAGACCTTCAATTCTATCGAAGAACTTCAAAATGGTTAAATCTTTTTATATCAATAATATTTCAACTAAATACCTAGAATCCGAACTGATTTTAATTTCAACCCGGGTTAAAATTTCCCATAAGACTAACGTATTTGATAAAGAATAATGAATATAAAATAGGATTTTTTTGCATACTTATCTAATAAAGAATGCTCTAGAATTATGAAGATACCTAAAATCATCAATAGAGAAATAAATATGTTTTAATCCCTACTAGAGTTTTTTTTTTATTAAAAAGTAATAATTAATGAATAGTTATAACATAAAAATAGATTGTGAAAAAATCTCTCTTTTGAAATACATTACTCTCTCTATAATATGGCAATTTACCAGCACCATCAATAATCCGGCATTTTTCACAAAAGATTATTTTATATCTATCATACCTTAAAGGAATTATATAGACCAGTGCTCCGCAACCTTTTCTCACCTACGACGCACCAAAATTCTTTCTAGAATTCCGCGGCACACCAAAAGCTAAAGTATATAGGTATTAATTGATACACAAATTTTACAATAAATGTTTGTTTTTTATTTGAAAAGTATACATACATAAAACCATATATTTATTTCCAATCAATCATAATAATTATTAATGTGATACCTGCGCTTGTTTCAATGAACACAAAAGTTTTATATTCGGCTCAATATTTGACAACGCTACCCGAAGTTCTTGGTCAAAATCTTTTAAGCATGACCGCTTATCATTTTTAATTAATACAAGAGTTGAAAAACTTTGCTCACATAAATATGTCGTCGAAAATGGAAGTAATGTTAAGATTGCTTTGTAGGAAATGTGAGGATATTCTTTTTTAACGTAAATCCAGAAAATATCTAATGGAACTTCAGAGAAGTATAATTTTAAAGTCATGTCATTATTTAAATCTGTAAATTCCTCTCGAATTTGTAGAGGCAGTGCTTCCGTAGAATTTATTGCACTGGTTGCAAAAGGATTTCGAATCCAATCGTATTGTTCCGTATTAATGGAATAAAAATATTGATCAAATTTCTGCTGAAGCATACTTAAATGTTGTTGGGCCAGATCCACAATTAATTGGTTGTTTTCAATTGTAATATGATTGGTCCTTTGGTACATTTCCAAACATCCTTTTTGCAACTCTTTCTGCCAGTTTCAGTTTTTTAGTAAATCCTTGTAATTTGTCGGAGCACGTCAAAATATTCTCATTTCGACCTTGCATTTTTTTATTAAGTTCATTCAAATGCACGAATATATCAGCCATGTATGCAAGTTTGGCTATCCAGTAATCATCATCGAGGTGCTGGCATATTTCGAGCATATTCTGTGTTAAAAGGAATTCACGCACCTCGTGACGAAGCTCAAATAATCTAGCCAAAACTTTGCCTCGGGATAGCTAACGAATTTCTGTATAAAATAATAAGGATTCATATTCGGCTCCCATTTCTGCACAAAGTAATCCAAAAATTCGCGAATTTATGGCTCTTGATTTAATTAAGTTTATGATTTTAATGCATTCATTCATCGTGTTCAAAAGTTCTTCCGGCAAATTCTTGACCATCAATGCTTCTCGATGTATGCAGCAGTGTATAAATTGTACCGTCGGATTTTTTTGTCTTACACAAGAGACAAAACCTTTTTTACGACCCGTCATTGCCGAAGCGCCATACGTGCAAAGAGCAATGCAGTTGCTCCATTGAATATTACATATTTTGAAGAAATCATCAGTTACTCGAAAAATTTCTTCACCGGTAGTTCGCTCTGGAACCTCCTTACAAAATAAATAATGTTCTTTAATAAAGTCCTCTTAAACGAAACGTACAATAGCTATCAGCTGTGCTTTATTTTTAATATCAGTTGTTTCATTGATCTGAAGCGCAAATTTTTCAGCCGATAACAGTTTTTTAATCAGTGTTCCTAAAATATCGCTTGACATATCGTGAATACGTCTTTTAACAGTATCAGCAGACAACGAAACTTTATTCACTTCCTTAACTTCATTGGGCCCAAGTATGAGTCTAACAATTTCCATGCATGCTGCTTTAATAAGTGTTTCGCCGACAGTATGTGGCTTCTTCTGACGTGCAATTAATTTTGCAACATGATAGCTAGCTTCTAATGCCTTTTCAGAAACTGTTACGGCCGATTTCATAAATTTCTTCTGTTTTTTTATTTTCTTCTAAGCACCTCTTAAAATATTGTTTGTCTTTGTTGGCGCAGCTAGGATGGCTTGAATATAGATGCCGCTTTAATTTACTGGGTACCATTGACTCGTTTGATAGCTGATCGCCGCAAATGATGCACTGTGGTCTTGGTGCCGTTTCGTCACCACACCACGAGAATCCATATTTAATGTAGTCTTCGTCGTACTTCTTTTCACTACCTTCTTTAGGTTTTTTTTGTAACACTTGTGCTGGGTTCTTCATCATCTGTACGTGAAGACGAATCTTTCCGACGTAAAAATTTATCCATATTTAAAGGGGTATAAAACTTAAAAAAATTTATACGAAGAACGTTAACCATACATAATTCAGTAAGATAATTAATAATAATTATCGTTAGTGGTAGGAACGTGTTTATTTAACTTTGTGTTGTAAAATAGTGACAACAATGACATACGAGTGAACGTGATGTACCACGCGCAAATGCAAATAACACATGCGCATGAGTCTTCAACGACGCGCATAACGGTCATTTTGCTTTATCTATGATTAATTTGGTGGGCCTTGGTGTTTAAACAACACACTGTGCAGTTTTCAACTGTTCTCACCAGAGGACCATTGAATAATTATTTAGTTATAATAATTATTCTATAATATATTTAGAAAAATAGACATTATTATGAAAAAAAATTGTCATTTTGTATTAAATACATAATGAAAAATTGTAAAATGTCAAATACAATGTATTTGACCGCGGCACACCTGTATCTGGCTCATGACACACCAGTGTGCCGCGGCACACCTGTATCTGGCTCATGACACACCAGTGTGCCGCGGCACACCGGTTGCGTAGCACTGATATAGACTATCAATACAAATGGTGCATTTCTTGCAGTTTTAGTTATTTCATGTATTTAACACTGTATTTAATTTTGACAGGGAAATTCCCTCAGAATCCCTTCGTATAAAATTGACTGTACAGAGAAATTCTCTCCTTTTGTGCTATTCTGCTGTAAACGAAAAAGTGGAGCTGTGACTCCAGCCATATGGATATTATGTTGTTTCTCTCTTTCTCAGCTAAAGTGGAATAAACTACCATGTAATTTGAATTTCATGGTTGTCATCACACACATTTATTATTGTTTATTTAATATCTGCCGGAATACTGAGAAAGTATTGTATATTATTTCTCAATTGCTTTAATTTTAATTCATATCCAGCACTACTCACATTATAATGTTTATTTAATATACCTCAATAATATATGTTAATGTAATTTTTATTAGAAAAATTTTTACTGGCCACATAAATTGATTATTATTATTTATTACAAGTATCAGTAACCAAAACTATTTTAAAAATCTAAGCTTAGAGCTACAGCAGAGTCTAAACATGGCTGAAAGAAACGAATTTCAAAAAGCAGTCGTCTTAATTTTAATGATTTGGATTCTACAAAACATTTTTGCAAGCAGATGTACGATAAAACCAACCACAGAAAAAATTACAAGCCAAGAATATATCTTGGAAAATATCTAATCAAAAATTTAAATTGCCCAATTACTGCGCTATTCCATCGTCCAATATCCACCGTCTCTTTCTTAAGATTCCTTAAAGAATCTTATTTCATTTATTTTCTAAAAACCAGAACATCGCCTTTTTAACGTTTCCTTTGAGGACCTTTATAAACATCTTATTCCTTCGAAGTCTCTTTTCAAACAACCGTTTCAAGAAGCAATTTAAAAAACATCTTCGAGCAAAAAGTTTTCAAACTAAAGCCACACACGTGCTACGCTCACATATATATATTCCTTGCCGAGAAAGAACCCAAAATATTAAGCAGAGATGTTGAATGCTACCGAATTTTTTTTTTTTTTTCTTTCTTTTCTATCATCGAATATTTCTTTAGTCGCAGAGAAATAGCGAGAAAAAAATAAAATAAGAAAGGACCGAATACGAAAGTTTCAATGATCCAGACTTAACTTGATCTTCGTGCTCGTTCAAAGTAGTGGCAAACGTTGAAAGTTCTTGAGATGGTGTAATACTCAGTCGTCGACGCATTCGAAAATGTCCTCTTTTGTTATTATTATTCTTCCCTTTTTGGGTTCCATTCAATATAGGTTTTTAAGGCAATGAAATTTCAAAAATGATGCCCATTCCATATCCCATTCTATGCATGCATTTATTCCTCTTTTTACATTGCTAAGTTAAACTATAGATATAGTTAAAGGTAACGACAGAAGTACATTAAAATAGTTTATTATAATAGTTTATTCGTAATCAAATTTGACAAAATACTAACAAGCGCTTAACTGGTTCTCATTTTTTTTAAAATAATTAAATATGATGAAAATACAGAATTTTTGTGTTGGTATGTAAGAGAAAACTGTCCGTTTTTGAAAACAAAAAAAAATTGTAACTATATTCAAAACAAACATTCTTAAATATTTTTTATTGCAGTCGTGGAAATGTAACTGCCATGTAGAATATTATAATGTTAGAAATTGTCATCTATAAGGAGAATATTGTTATTTATAATTAGATGATACGAAAATATAGAAAGAACTATATATTCCAAACAAACTTAAACCATGTTTCGTCTTTCACTACAAGCTTTAAAATGTATTAGATTATATTACACATATAAAAGCGTTATATAATATTATATAATCATAACACATAAAAACACTAAAATACACTTAAAGTATCTCTAATTATCTTAGCTATTATTGTGATTTATTTTTCTGTAAACATTTCTTTATTTACTGTCAATCAATCAAAGTTTTGGCCGTTTTTAGAACTGTGTTGCTGTATTCTACTGGATTGTATTGTAACAGTAAGTAAGTTATACGTAATCATTAACTCTTTCAATTTTAAAATATGCTTTTTTGAGTATGTGTTAATGGATACAGATTATTCTTATGTTTAAATTGTTTTACTTTAATTGTAATGTATTGTTTTCCTTTTTTCATTTTTCTAATGTTGAATTACTGTTCATTTTTTATTATTCTTGGTCTATAACTTCAATGATTACGTAATTACTGAATATGTGATGAGTGGATCCATAAACCTATTTTAACACACTTTTTGCCACTCCAAAGTGTGAGAGAGTATTAAATTACATTTCCTCCATTTTCTGTTTAATTTTTATTCCTTTCTCTTGATTTTTGCTGTAACGTTTAAGGTGGTCTAGTTTTTTAACTGGTTTTAATTTTTAATTAATGGCTGATATCTGTATTGTACTGATATTAGTCATATCGAATTAATATTTTCTCTAATATTGAAAAAAGTTCGAAACAAAATAAGTTTGACTCTGATTTTTCTTCCCAACAGCTTAAAAATAACAAATGCTACGAAAATCACAATTTCAGTTATGTTTAAAACTATTCCTGATAATAATTTTGTGACAAAATAGTAATCCTTAGGTATATTAAACATAATCTCTCTATAAAGGTCCGTTTCAAAAGGGTGTAACCTATTAATTCACAGTTTCAATTACCAATATCACTATGCAAATTAATAAAGTAGAGCGGTTAACTAACCACGTTCTTAACCAAATATTATTATTAGGAATTTTACGAATCAGAGTAACTCTAAACAGACGGTTCCAGATCACTTGATCCGATTGAAACAGACTTCTTATAACGGGATCCAAGTCAAATACACTCTCAGTATATCACCTCTCAGTTGCTTGAATCAATACTGTGTTCTTATGAATCTCTCCACTCAATTCCTATTTCTCCACTCTTATTTGCTACACTTGTTTTATAGTAAAGTGGACTTATGACACAATTTTTCACAAGATGAGATACTCATATCAAATATTGTAGTAAAGTATCCCTAGAGGTTATTTAAATGGAAATGCGTATAATATTATACGTGAAATTTTGTGACGTCTGGCTATTTGCGAATTTCTTTCCGCTAATCTCGGGGACTTTGTGGTAATTTGAATTGCATAAAATAGCTTCTTCTCAACAAAATTAAACGTTAGTGGTTAAATTATCGGAAGATAAGAAGTGTAGAGCATTGAGTTAGAGGTAGAGTGATACATAAGCTAAACAGAATTGAAAGGAAAGAGAAGGGCGATAGTGGATAACGACATGTGGATAGATATGTAGATTGGTGTGATCATAATCAATCGTTTGTATTAAAAATAGTTGGATGTGACTTTTTATTAGATTAATAGGAGTCGAATCTGCTGTAATCGAAAAGTGCGGGAATCGGATGGTGTGATTTGGTAAGCCAGGATATTATTATTTGTACCTAAATTAGGACTGAATTAAGAGAGATTCGAGAGAGAAATAGGGTTATTGCATATCCTTTGAAGCTAATAGAGATTGTTGTTCTTCTTTTACGTATCTAATAGAGATTACAGGATTTTGAACTTACTGGTTGTTTAATTAGACTCCAAAATGTCGTTGGAGTAATAATGAAAGAAATTCGTAAAAATTATTATTGTAAACTCATTCAATTTGCAAGAATATTTTAAGTTACAACATTCTCTCATTCATCCAGTTCTCCTTTCTCACACTTAGGTTGGAGCTTCATGGTTTGCACGATATTTAAGAAAATTTTGTATTAGATTATTTCGAAACACCTTAATAAATTCATACTTATCTTACGAATAGTCTCAAATATTTGGTGTAGCCAAATTATTTTTTATCTAAATTATTTATTTTTGTATATAGAAGAAAATGAATTTAAAATCGAAATAAAATATATTCTCCTTTTTTAGATTTTTTAAAAAACTTATATTGATGTATAGAAATATGTTTTCCAGAAACTTATTTTATTCTTCCAAACAGTCAGCGAATGCTTTTATTGAAAGCAACTTAACAGAGCATGCAAGAAACATTGCATGACTGCCTCAATGCTAACACAAACACAATGTTTTCCCTACTATTTGTTTCAGCTAAAGAAAAGTATTTTACCTTTCAGAAGCTCAAATGTTGTATAAAAAAGAATAAATAAAATATTTCATCCCCCCCTCTCACAATTTGACGTCTTCCTCGAAAATACAATTCGAATATTTCACGGAATATTTAATATTTATACATCAACATTTTTATAGAATTATTTGCGAACATTTGTCATATTATTTTCATTTCTTTTTTTGTACGAATTCTGCATGTAAAAAAGGAAAATTGGTAGAACATGAAAAAAACTACTAACTCTGTTGTATTTAAAGCAAAAGTTATTAAAGTTATGGAAAGAAAGACAGAAAAAATGAGGACTCCTTCAGATACAAAGAAAGTGACGGAACATAATTTAACGAATAACATAAGTTTTGAAATCAACTTCTCAATTTACATCCTATTATTTTGGCCAGTGATGTCACCATAGCGACCATACATTGTTGTGGCTTCATGAATTTTTCCTGATCCTTTCTCAATATTATTATTTTTTCATTATTATTTCCACCTCATTCATCTCCTATTCTTTATTTTGTTCCTCAACTCGACGGGAAAATTTTTCGGGAACAAGGAAAATAATTAAGAGATAAGAAATTGCACGCGCCACTGCAAAAATCCGGTGATAGCGTTTCCAGTAACGCCCAAAGTCCTTATCAACGATTTCGAAATTGAAATCGGAGACTTGTGTTCCGTGCTCTGAAATGAATATGTTTTTAAATAAAGAATGAGTTTATGTGAGTAAAACAGGCTTCTCTGCAATACGATCGCTTCATAGAATGTATGGACATGTATGTGGTTTATTTCTTGGGGTTTTTCAAAAATATATATATGAGCGTGAATTTAAATGAGAGAGCTTTTGTTTGATGGCAATAGTGTAACCGATTCTATGCATAAGCGAAAAAGAAAATTTCTGATTGAAATATGTATATTATTAAAATACTGTTTCTTAAGATGTTTTTGAAAAATATACCGTCGTGAGAGAGAGATGAGATGGAGATTGTTGCTGTTAGAGGATTTCGAATAAACATATGACAAACTTTCTTTGTATCTGCATTTATTCAATCCTCAAGAAATAAATAAGAATTTCTTTCGTGAGGATTTCAGTTATACAATTCAGGTTTATTTTAATCATGGCAAAGAAACTTTGTAAGGAAACAATGACTTACTGAAACTGCTGAGTATAACGCTTCTATGAGAGTTTCTTTCGTGGTGACTTCACTTATACAATTCAGATTTATTTTTAATCATAGCGAAGAAACTGTCTAAGGCCATAGAATAACCATAGAATTCGAGACTGATGTATTAAAAATATTCAATTATTGAGTATTTTTTATCATATATATTGTAATTTTTTTTAACCAAATAAGAAAATATTAACTATTTGGAAATTTCAAAGAAAAAAAATGATGGCTAAGTTTTTAAATTCCATAAAGAAATAAGGAAAATAAATGTAGAATAAAACGAAAATTTGGTATTTGACAAAAAAAATGCAAACTGTTTCGAAATGCACAGACGAAGATAAACATTTTTTTTTAATTACGTAGGTATACTCTTAACTGAAATAATTGACACTGAAATTATTTTTGAATATCGCCAGCAACAAAGACATACTTTCAAACATATCAAGGAAAGGATAAATAATTTGTACATTATTTAAACCCATTAAATCAACTAAGCATTTTTTTAAAATTGTTAATCATTATATTTTACAAATATTTCTTATAATAATGGAAATAGATTTTTATCGCAAACTTCTGAAATATCCCCTATGAAAACATTGAATACTAAATTAATTACAGAGGATAAACGTACAAAATGATTTTAAACTTACAAATAGATTTACTACACAATCTTGTGTTTTATTAATATAATTATTTAAAAATATATGAAAGTATAAATTAAAATATATGAAAACCCTTATTCAAGACTATCTGAATTATTTATATAATTGAAATTATCGTTTGCAAAGTAAATAACAAAAATCTCAAGAGAACGTTTACGAAAAGTAAGCTATTAAATTAATTTGAAACGCAATTTTACTTTTATGTTAACCGAATTTCTTAAAAAGATAAGACAATGATGTTAACTTTAATAGCATGTAACAAATTAACAATTATCTCACCTCTTGAGATACAAAGCTAAATATACGAAACCTGAATCAGAGCCACGCCTTCCTCGCAAAATTGTTGTTCGAATTTTCCTTGTTACTTTTTCTGGGTTGGCATCACTTAGAGGCGCTATCTCAACTTATATTTAAATGGAATGTTTATAGAGTGCATTTTAATGGCAATCTTATCTATTCGCACTCCGAATTTGACTTTATCGCCGGAGAAAACGAGTTTTAAACTGCTCTAATACTTTTTTTTATTCACCTTCCCGCTTAAATATAATGGAAGGCCACTGCTTTGTATCAGCCTTGTTCGAATCTCCAATTTCTTCCTTATCTCGGCGCCATCGCCGTTTACCTGCGTGTTTAAGAGCGACAAATTAAGATCTTCGAATCTTAATCGGCCCTGTTTCTCAGAATTTTTCTTGTTTTCGTGACAGTTTTCCTCCCTGCAAACTTGCCGAAGACTCTCAATGAACTCCGAAAGATTAAACACCGGGTTCCTTTCATTTAAAAAGTGAAACACTTGAAGACTTTATCAGGTGCTTTATCAGATTTGTGAAGTGCGTGTCCATGATTCTAATTAGGCTTATTTCAAAAGTTTCACTCTCTTCATCTAATCAGGTCGTTCCTTTGTTATTGTTTTAAGCGTCTTTTGTTCAGCGCATGATACTGAAACACATGCGGGCGTAATTGGTTTTACGTGTATGGAAGTGGTGTAATTATTGTAAATACGCATTTTTCAAAAAAAAATATATGGGAAGTGCTGGAGAAAATATTCCGAGAAAAACGTGTACGTGATATGAATATAGTTAGTAATTTTTTTTATTATTATTACACAAGTTCATTAGGAAAAATAATTGATCCAAGAAATAATGCGTGTATATTTACAAAAGTCATTCTTTATCATTTACATATTTTGTATCATGAAAAATAATTTTTAATTATTTTCCAATAAGTTTAATCTGTGAAAAGGGATTAAAGGTATTTTTTGTTACAATTTTAAGTCACAGCTATTATATTTTTCAAACTTTTTTCGTATTTCGAAAAAAATTGAAAAATATTTGATATATTACATGAAAGCACAAAACTCTATGTGAAGCATTTGTCAATAAACTAAATTGAAATTTTTTTTATCGAAAATTATGTCTCTTCGAACAAATTTATTTTGCCATAGTTAAATATTGATAATGAACAAATAATTACGATGTCATTCTCTATGAATGATTTAGAATTTAAATATTTGCAGAATTTATTGTAATCTTTCGTTTCTGAATTATTTTATCTTTAAATATCATTTTTTTTCTAAAAATCTAAAGCAATCAGATTTGTCAATTTAAATATAAAGATAAGAACTAGGAAATTAAATATATACAAGAGAGAGACTTCCATTTAATGTTAATATTAGATTAAGCTGATCTGTATAAACAATGGAGGATCTTGCAGTTTGTTCTTTGGAGGAAAAGCCAATAAATATCAATATTAGAACATTTGAGAAGTTGATGTTTAATGAGAGAGCCACTATTATATCAGTGCAAACGCCTTTCATCCTCAGATTCATTGAAATGCTAAAATTGATTTATATTGTTTGCTTTCATTTGTATTTTAAATAAAGAAAAATAATTAAAATTTCTTAGCATTTTTGTTTGATACAAGCCTTGTTTCATTTGATTTGCAAAATTTTACTTTCGAACAAAATAAAAAAAATTAATTAGAAAGCAAAAGTAAGAATCATAATTTTATTTATTTAAATTTTACCTCATATAGTCAGTTTTAGGGGAAAGCCTAGACAGAGTTCAGAAACACGCAAATACATATGTAAATTAAGCTGATCAATATAAACAGTTGGATAAATTATTATTACAATCTTATATTACAATCTTATAGTAATTGCGGAATATTTAATTGTTTCGTGAAGAATAACTCCTTTTTCGGTTAAAAATAACTATCGATATTAATGTATCTAATTTTTTGCAATTCAGTAAATTGCTTGTTTTAAAAACCAATACATAAAATAAATTTTTGTTTCCTTGAAAATGTATTACTGAGAAATTTTTAAATATTTTTTATCTGGTATAAATATAAAAACAAATGTATTTTGATATATGTTAGCTGTACTTTATATTTGTGATTAGTAACATAACAAAATATTTGGATAACAATCTTCTCGAATTTTAATTTCCTCTAATTCAAAAATTAAAATACTTCAAATAAAAAAAAAAATAAAAGACTGATAAAATTGTCAATGCATTTTCATTTAAAGTCTTTTAAATATTTTGAAACTTACCCACAAATTTAGCTTTTTACTATACAAATTTAATTATAGAGAAATGCGTAAATTTTTAAACATTGAAATGCAATACAAATATTTAAAATTTTCATAAAAAACAATAAATTGCATAAATATTAGTTAGATTCATAGAGTGTATCAAAGGTAATGCTCATAAGTAGTTGTAAGTTTCTTATCAATTTTATTGTTTGTTTTTAATTAATAAAGTTTTACTAATTTAAACTAACAAAACATAAGTTGCAAATGACATTTGTTTTAATTTAGTTCAGAAAATATTAAAAAAATTAAACATCATTCCTAATGAAACAATGGGAATAATATTTACATACTAGTTATAGATTAATAAAATAGTAATTAGAATATTGACATCTAAAATTGGGTAGCCTTATAAATTTAGGAGCAAACATTTGCATTAACTATTTTAAAAGAGAAAAGCACAATTTCATTTATCAGATAAATTCAAAATCAATCTCGACAAAAAGCTAATAGCTTCACCATCGATAATTTCTCCTTAGTAACTTTAATGTGGATCAAAAATAATTTTAAACTCAGCACATTATTTTACCCCAACATTTCTCCGGCTCTTTCGACTTAAAATAAAAATCAAAAAAAAAAAAAAATTACTCAATACTTTCTTCAAGAAAGCTTTCTTTCAGAACCCATTTTCATCAAAAAACATCGTCTATAAATAAAATCTCATTCATCCTCTGTGTTAGGCAGTCGAGATTTAAGAAGGGATTTGCTCATTTAAAGCATTGCGAGTAAACAGACTTTAGCCAATGAAAGGAAAGGAGGAAAGAAGGGACTGGAGAAGGGAAAAAAAGAGGAAAGGATTGCACTCTAAATGCTCAACAAACTTACCAAAGCCATCTACTATCCTTTCGCCTTTTATTTAACACCAGCATTCGTCAACAAGTACTGGCACTTAGTTTTTCGTCCAAGTATCAATCCTTCCTGTCCTAAGGCACTGTTTGTTTGTTTTTTTAATTTTCAATATCGTTTCTCAAGTATTTCCTTCTTCATTTACTAGTCTTCTATTTTATTTTTTTTTATCGAAGCTCAGTTAAATTAAATTTTTCCTTTTTATGCTAAATAAATCAGGGTAATGTCTTCTATATTTATATATGGTACAGCTGGCAATTTTGTCTTCCTTTAGATGCAGATTTCGATCTGGCTATTAACTTAAAATATACTTTCTGGATTTGTACATCCTTTTTGAAAAACGACGCATTTTAAAATCGAATGTTCTCTTTTGATCATTTCCTTCACATTGAATAAAATATTTATTTAAGTTACTATTTGGTTCGTTCAGGAAGTAAATTTCTTGGAGACCGTAAAAAGACACAAAACATAATTACCTAGAAACATTTATTGAAACAAATATATCACTCTTTCAGCTGCCTTTCAACATAAAAATTATTGGAAATGAAGTCCATGTCATACAGTGAGATCATTTTCTGTGCACCGATATCGAAGCAATCCGGAGAGCGGAGTCAGGGTGTGACAACCGTCTGCACGTCGTCGTCACTTCGGCATCCACTTGCTTCACAATTCCTATTTGTGGCAGAATCTCACCATGGAACACAAATCCGACACACGGGAATTACATTAAAAACCTGATCCAGCATCTGAAAAGGTTTCTGGCAGGGAAATATTTCCACAGAGAATGCCGATGTGCATACTGCTGTCGCACAAGGACTCTTCTTTCCAGGGGTGAATTGCTTCGACAACGGTATACAGAAATAGTTCTCACGGTATGACATGGGCTTCATTTCCAATAATTCTTATGCTGAAAGGTTGCTGAAAGAGGGGTGTATCTGTTTCAGTAAATGTTTCTAGGTAATTATGTTTTGTGTTTATATAAAACCTCTTGGAAACTTACTTTCTGGACTAGCCAATAAATTGTAATATATAATATAAGAGAGGCATTGTAAAGTTTTAATTATTACTAAGAAATAACCTAAATATTTGAATAAAATTTATTCTGCATATTTATTTGTCCTTAAGTACATGATGATATAAATCATAGCTATTAAAGTTGATTATTTTGGTTTCTGGAAGTCATAGATTGAATGGAGATGAAGGAGTTTAATCAGCTGAGCTCTACAATGACTGTCTCCCAAAACACAAGAAATTCTAGGAAAAATTTATATTTCTGGATGGTATTTGTATTTCTTAAGAATAATAAGTAAAAATTTAATTTCTATCTCAAATATTTCAGTAATAATTACGATTTTACTTTGCTCTCGGAAAGTAATTAAAACTTAATGATACTGCTGGTTATTTCAATGTATGGTTTCCCGAAAACAAACAAATCAACAATTAAAAGCTGTAATTTACAATGTTATATATATAAGTATCAGTTAATATGCAGAATAAATTTTATCCAAATATCTCAGCTATTTCTTAGTAAAGATTAAAAGAAAATGATAACCTCTCGTTTGTAAAAGAATATGATACCCTCTCGTTTGTAATGTTTGTTACAGAAAATTATATAGCTTTAAATAACTGTTGAAGTTGTATATTTCAATTCAGACGTAATATTTTTATTCAAAATTATAATAAGTACATTTGATTTGTACAACACGTGTTTGGAATTTTTCTCTCTGAAAAGAAACATGACGTAATGGAAGGAGCAGGGTTTTGTTCAAACTATTTTAAAATTTGCGTCATTTTTACTTTTACTTTTACTTATAATTTCGGATTCCGTTTAAATTACTTATTTCTTTCCGTTATTTTGATTTATTGATTTACTAATATAAATTTTAAAACCTCACACAGAGAGGAAGGAATGCATATAGCTTGGTATTCTTATACTTTCATCCATATTTCTGTCATTATTGAGTTTTCCAAAACTTTTCTTTTTTAAGTGTTAAGTTATTTTCTCGAGAAACTCGATTTCATTACGATTTTTCGGTTCTTTGATGTTTTACGGAGCATCATAGAACCGAAACTAAAAGCAAAAGGATTTGAATCAATTCAAATATCTTAATAATCATTTTTAATATATAACATTCATTACTGATATAAAATTTATGCGCACTGTACCATTTGAATCTATAGTTACCAAAATCGAGCAATATAATCAATTTTATTACGTCCTTCAATACGTTATTTGTCAGTAATTTTCATTAATATACCACATTTTCTGACTTTGAAATTAGAGAAAATTAAACAAAGAAACAATTTGTTTTTATTACAAGCAATCCAATAATGGTAATTACATCAACTCCTTTATTTAGGGCTTTAATCGTTAATCTATATTTTTAAGTTTGCTCTTGTTATATATTTATAGTGCATGCTTTGTTCGAAATTACACGTCAAACAGCATGATTATATGTTATTCAGGAAAGCTTTGAACTTAAGCGTTTGTTAATTTCATTGGCGAAGATTTTACGAAAAACGAATAATTGACAGTAATGAAATTTTTTTTCTTTATTGTCCAAGATGTTAATATTATTGTTTAAACTTGATTTCGTCATTATACACCTTGAAGACTGCTTTAATGAGTTTCGCTTGTGTTCCTTTAATCAGTATGCAGCAAATTTACGTTACAAATGCGCTTTGTTTTTTGACCTTATCTCGGGTCCAAAAAAGTGCTTATTCAACATTCTTGAGAGCAAGGTGGTAGGAAAAAAAACTCTGAACCCGTCGTACGCTACCTATTTTTGGAGACTATTATTGTTCTTTCATTTCTTGAAGATTTTTTACCACATCATTTATCTTTTGGCGTACAAACAGTGTTCCGCGCGTAATGGACGCCTAAAAAGCGACGCTAGTCAAGAAAGATTTATAATCCTGATGAAATATCCAAAGTAACCTTTCTGTTGCAGCAAATTTCGTCTAAAGAGACGATGGCTTTTACTTTTTAACATCTTTTTTAACTCGTCTGCTCTCAGGAGCTGTTCTGAAGCTGATGAAAATTAATGTTAGTCGCTTTCATTGAAAAAATATCCAAGATGTGAAAGTACAAGTCTACTTTCTTGATTTCATGTTTCTTTTTTGCTGTGGAGGTAATAGTGCCTTCCAAATCCATTGAACATAACGGCGACTTTCACATCCATTAATATAATTTTAGATGCAGTCTGATAAAATGCATCCTAATGGTTTAGGGACTTTTCTAGCTGAAGACATAAATAATACTTTCTAACATTAAATTATTTTTTTTTTATGTTCTGATAAATAGTTTTGCTTAGTGTAACGCAGAATTTTCTTATATTTTCTTATCATTTATGATCATTTTTAAACAGAGATATATAATTTTTCTATATTATACCCTGCTAAATTTACATTACCTAGATTAAAATCAGAATTTTTATAAAGTTATATAATAAACTTGATTGAGATACAAACGAATATTACACTATATTATGGTAAAGGCTATATAATATAAAAATATTTATGTCTCATAAATAATGAAATTGACGAGCTCAATACTTTATTTCTCTAAAAGTAAATATTGTTATTTTACAACATCTTAAAAATTTCAATATATTTCAATAATTGTTCCTTAACTTCTAGTAACGATCAGATATAGAACAATGAGTGAGTGAGTAATTGTTCAAAGAAGCAACATGACAGCTATTGGCGGCGGACCACTTAATTTTGAACTACGATCAAATGACGAGGACGACATCTGAGCTGGAACTTCCGTCTCCAAATTTCCACACCGAGCCAATAAGAGGAACCAGATTTAACGTTCATCAGCCGCGCTACACGGTGGGTCTTCAGTGACATCAGGGTTCGAAGCCACGACTCGGCGAAGGCAACACCGGCATGAATCAGTGACCGAGACCACTAGGCACCGCGACCACCGATGTAAGTCTCCAAAAAAGTCGAAGCATCTGTATCTTTTGGTAAAAATGTATTTTGAGTTAAATAATAAGATGCTCTCGGTAATACCGTTGTCATGAAAATATACTTTCCATTCATTACTATTTTTCTTTGTAACGTTAATTATATTGATATTATTAGCTCTAGAGAAGCTCCGATATTGCAGAAAATGCAATTAAAAAATAGCGCAATTGCTTCTCTTGACTTTTTGAATACATTCAAAATTCGATTTTTTTCCTTCTCGTACATTAGTGTCAATTCGTATAAATATATATGTTTTATTTTTTTTCCCAGTTTGGAATCGCGAGTAAGATTATTGCTTTCAAACATTTTCGTTTCCCATATCAGAACCATAAGGAACAAGTCATTCACTTGAATATATACAAAAACTAATTTATGTACTATCTTTTTAGAGGCTTTTTTACATTTCTGTTTAGAATGATGAATCAAACCATCTTAAAATTCTATTAATATTATCGCGTAGATGTTTTAACAGGTTGAATTGAAGCACAATAGATATCCAAATAATATGGTTAATTAACAAACTGAGAATAACTATACTTGGCTAGGAACTCTCCCAGATTGAAAAGGCATGCCCTTTATATTTCACAGTTGAATATTACAGAATACTGCTCTAAAAATATAACGAAAATTTTAGAAGGTTTTAGAAATTATAATGTATATATAAAACTGAAAACACTTTAACAAAATTTTACATAAACTTGCCCACACCGAGTTTTGAAATTTTCAATGAGGAGACGAGTGTTATAATTCGCCAACATTGGTGCTTGAGAGCTTCGTGGCAATATATGGTCCTTTGCCTCTCATAAATCTTATTTTCACATACCCTATCACTTCTAAAAATACACCATTTGCCTATTTATTCTACAATTCAGTTGGCGAATCTTATATCTATTACTTATTTCATTGAATACCAATATTTTCATGTAGATAATTTTTCTCTAAAATACATTGATCTAAATAGATATTTAATGTTTTTATGTGTTGAAACATTTCTTATACTGAACCCTATAAAGTACAAATGAGGCATAAGACGAACTGAAAACCTGAGTTAACTGTGGTGATGAAATATTCTGCAGAACATACATAAGAATTTTTTTTTAAAAAATTAAACTTGATAGTAAATGTTGCTTTCAAACATTCTATTAATTTTAAAACTTTTTACTTCAGTCCACAGTATTCATAGTACAGAGATTTCACTTAAGAAATTTTTCAAGAATTTACTTGAAATTTATTATGATCCTTCTCATAAATTTAAGAATGTTTCTAATTGTTTTGAAAAGGGCGTATTTTAGAAAGAGGAATTTATAGAACACTTAAGTAATATTACTACTTCGCTATCATATTGTAGGCCTTATTAGAGTTTTACCAAATTTTCTTTTCCCTATCTTATAAAATATCTTCTACCATAAAGTGTGGGGAAGTTAAGAGAATTTAATGCCAGATAGGTGTTGCTCTCGTCACTTGACTGCAGTTAAAATTACGAGGTCCGTCGCTAATAGCCCCCGTGTTGCTTCTAAGTGTGACGTTAATAAGCAATCAATTAATCAACGGTAGAAGACTTATGTTTTTATTGTTATTTGGTTAAAGAAGAGGAGATTCAAATTTTCAGCAAAATGTAGAAAAAGAAAATGAAGATGTTAAAAGGGAAAAGGAAAACTGATTAATGTTTTTAAATTCATCCTAACTCTCCACTCTGATAATGTCATCAAGATATTAAAACTGTAATATTTATAAGTACTTATAATTTTATTTGGGTAATTTTCTCTCAAAATATAAGTATGTGAACAAATAGTCTTAACATTTTTGGTAAAAAGAAATATATAAAGTATACTTGAAAACTTCAAACGAAGAATGAGAACACTAACTTTTACGGAATTTTTATTATATTACTATTATTACTAGAAACAGCAGTGGAGAAATAACTCAATACAGTCCTAATTTCTATAAAAAAGAATTATCTGGGAAAAAATGTAAAGAAAAAAAATCAATTTGCATTTGCATCATATCATTTAATGAAATAAAAAATTTCGTCAAATTTAACACCAAATAATTTGTGCAACATAATAATATTTTTTTCTTGCTTGCTTTGTGAAGATACTCTTTACGTTTTTAAACAAATTACCCAAAGTTTTATAATATTTATTAAGAAGATTTGTTTAAAGTCACTTGTTTTCGATGAATCATTACTATTAAAATATTTATCCAGATATATAAGTAAAAATAAATAGTAAAACGTTACATTTTGTACAGTCGCATGAAAAACAAGAAATAAATAAATAAACTATTTCAATAATAATATTTATAATCATGATAAATATTTGCTGGTTAATCTTTCTTGATAATATGATTTCTAAATTACCAATAATGAGATTGAAATTCCTACACACAAATAAATTAATAATTCAGGTTTCGATTTCTTTATATCTTTACAGTTTATGGTCCCAAAAATATGAATAACACGATCAAAAGATTAAAAACTTAATGATCCTCTATTTTAACTGGAAATGGAAACAGGTAATAGGAAGTTCATATTCCATTACTATTTCACAAACGTACAGTTTAATATAAATTGAAATATTCCAATGAAGCATACTATCGACCCACGTAAAAGACATTGAAAACTAAAGCCCTGCAGCAACAATAAAATCAGTTTAACAAACTTTCGAATCCCGTTATTACGGATTGCTTTGGAATAATGATCTATATCTTCATTTTTTTACTTCTGTAATTATAAAGGCAAGGGGGAAAAGACGTTTTGCGTGGGCTAACATGACTAACCACCATTGCTGCAACAGCACGTGGGTAGAACTGGCCTTTCAATTTCCTTTGATGTCCATGTTAATATCTAAGGAATAAGAAAATTGCCTGAAATTTCTATTCAATTGTCACATTGTGAGTGTTCTTGAATGTGAGAGAAAATGCGAATTAATCTACGAGTTTTGTATCGACTGATGACATTCTTGAATAAGTGTTCGATTTGTTTTCTGAAAACGTTTACTTCAGTTCATTTTCTGGTGAGTAAAATAAAACTTTCAGTATGTTTGTTTGTTTGTTTTTCAAAATAATTATTGTTTGTAAGCATTTAATTTAAATTTTAGCTTATAAATATAGCCTTTGCACAATTTTGTGTGCAATATGCTGTGTCTTTATTTTGAAACTAGTTCATACATGAAATCAAAGCTCGTTTACTGGGGTTTTATTTGAAATCAATGAAACAAGCTGTAAGAAATTATTATTGAATTATATTTGCACTAAATATTACCAAGATCAAATATTCTTCATGTGTTATATGTTATTAAAAATGCATGAGAATATTTTCAAACAGATGTTGAACAATAAATAATTAACCCCCTTTCATTTCATTTTTAAAATATGTTTACATATTTCAGGAGCTAGAATCAATTTTTATTTAATGTATGCACCAGGTGAAATTCCTCCCAAATCATTTATTTTTGTGTATATTATAATCCAAGATCATCATGTATTGTACTGTGAACCTTTGATATTTGGCTACTAATTATGAAGCAAAATTTATTGAATATTGTCGATTTTAATTAATATTATTATGCTGTATTTATTTATTGATAGAGTCATGAATGACTAACACAATATCATTTCATGAACAATTTATTAATTGTTCCTATATTAATATTATTGCATGTAATATCGTTGCATAGGATGGACACTGGACGTAATTAAAATAGATATATAAAAATTGTCGAAGTTTGTAACAATGTATCTTAATAATATTCCACGTTAATTAAAATATAAATAGTAAGTAAGTATCTTATTATAATAAAAATACTTTTAGTTTCGGAAAGAGCTTTAGACCTAAGCGTTTCCTAATACATAACAACTATGATTTTTTTTTATAAAGCTGTCATTGCTTTCATGGCAACCGACAATAAAATACAAAAAAGGGATACAAGGTTCAGATTTATATATTTGGCTACTCTACTACAGAGAGAAAAAATAGATAAGTATAGCCAAATTGTTATCAATTTTAGGAAATTAGTATCAATATGATTTCCTCGGGAACCTTTTCCTTGAAAACTATTTTTTTGTGAAAAAAAAATTCTTAATCGCCACCAATTTCTAAATTTATGATAAGCTTTGAGAGATTAACTTGATGAGCGAACACAAGTTAACGTTATTAAATATAACAGTAAAATGGATGTAACAACAGGATATATTTGTAAATAACTTCAAAAAATAAATTTTAAATATTTATATTCATATTGAAATATTTTTTTATGTTTAAACTATGCAAAATATTTGATGTACGAATTAAATGCTTTGAAAATATTTTTACTAGAAATGCAAAAAATAATTAAAGAAATAAAAGAAATATAAATTGCTTACAGATCACTGCTATATCAGAATTGTTTTATCCCAATAATGCAAGAAAAGAAGCATTTTTTTTAAAAAAAAAACGTTTAAGGATCTCAAAAAAAAAAAAAAAGAAAGAAAGAAAATGCAGCTTCACACCTTTCCTTAAATTTTGAATAATTCTATCCTACAATCAGTCATTTTTAGGTACCTGATTACATATGAATATTCAACAATGGCTAAAAAATAATTTCTTACGCATTCACTTCAGTTCATTAAGATCTTTAGCAGATATCTTCCATTGTTATAATGTAACTCGTGTCATTAAAAATTAAGTTCACTTCTGGCGAAAGCAGATGTCAACCGGTGACATAAATGACTTTATGTATTAGATGAATAAGAAATTAACCATTCATTTCTTAATGCTTTCCCTTCGGAAAAGACTGCTGTATTATACAGCTTCATTCATCAAATTATTTTTTTTTGTTTGTTTTGTTTTCCAAGTTAATGCATTGTAGTAAAGTTTATTTTTCTAGTGTCGCTTTTACACGTGATACGAGTTTTGTAACAACGTTAACGGAACGAAACTTTTTGTTTGTATTTGCAATTATTCAGTGATCCCGTATAATCTCTCCAGAAGTTGTTCCCTCTTTCTTGCGGGGTGGAGGGGGAAATAAACGCCGGAAGAAAATAAATCGAGCACCCGGGGATTGAAATCAAGGAAGGGGAAGAGGTGTAATTCGATTTAGAGGAAGGAGGGAACGACTTGGTGATATTTTACTGTCTTATAGCAGATACTACTAAAAAAAATGAAACCCCACCCTGATCTCGCGACAGAAGATCTGTCATTTCGCAACGGTAGATTGCAGAAGTCACTTACTTGGAAAATATCATGGGCTCCCATACAGAAAAGTCTATTAAGTCCCCCTAAAATACATCAATTCTATAGGTTGATTGTTCTACCAAAAATTCTCTCTCTTCTTCTATATTTTAAACAATAACGTATTAAACTCCCATTTTCTTTAGGGGGAGGTTGTTGCTATGGCAATAAGAGGTCAAAGAAAGGACCGATTGCTGATGCGTAAACCAGTTGCTTTCACTCAAATATTTTTTAAAATTGTAGCAACTGGTTTTGTTTCTATTTCATTTTATGTAAATCGATTCGGGTTTTGTAATAAATTGTATTTTGTAAAGCTGGTTAAGCATTAGTTATTGATGGATGTTTTATTATAGAAAGTAGTAATGGACTCCGATATAATAGTCATGATTGATGATGATGGGTTATGTACGTAATGGAACATTTTATTTTCGCTCCATCAAGATATTTTACATTCAAAAATATAAAATTTTTAGTTTTGAAACTGAGTTCCGGTATATGAAAAAAGAAGAATTCAGAAACATTATTGATAGTATGTGTTCTTTATGTTTAGAAAAAGAGATACATGTTTTATATAAGTTTTAGTTTATACATAAGTATTTTATTCTTAAGTACAGCTACAAGAGTCACCGCTTTGCTAACACACATTTTGGACTTAAAATCCAAAATTATCTATAACTATTTTGTGGAATATTGTAAATTGTCCACAGAATCTAATTCGTTTTTTAAGTAGCTAAAAATGCATTTATATCTAATATGTAGTTCATATCTATGATAATTTAAAATTATCAGAGCCATTTCCGACAGCTTATTGTAAAGTTTAAGAAGAGTGTCAATTTAACGAAATGAAAACAATTACTTTCAATAACCATTTGATTTTTTCTTTTTTCTTTTCTTTTTTTTTTTTCATGTCATTGTGCATAACATTTTTTTTTATTTAGGAATCATTAAAAATATTAACTACGAGAGTGGTTAAAAAGTTTCCTGTTTTTGACGACAGATGGCGCTTCCAGACGAGTTTTTTTTTATTATTATTATTATTATTATCATTGTGTTATGCTATCTGTTAAACATTTTCAAAACAAATTTGACACTGCTTCATTGATCATTTTTGATTGCTACGACTTCGAGTTGTAACAATCAATGAGAATTTGATTCAACATTACAAATCGGAAACCTAGCGAAAATCAAAATAATATATTGCTTCCGGGAGATTTGTTCCAAAGAAGGCGAAAATTAGCTTGCAGATTCTCTCTTCAACAACGCCAGAAGTTAAAACGCTTTAATATTTAGCCCGAGCGAGACGTATCTCTTCGTCTGATTAGTAAAGGCGTTGTTTCAAGCATCAGGGAATTATTACTTATTATTATTATTTATTAATTATTATTTATAAATAATAATAATAAGTATTAATTATTATTTACTGCTATTATATCAATAGCAGTAAGGGCTGGAAAAGCAACTTTCTCAACAAATATCAATTGGAATGCTTCTCTTCGTACTACCGCTAAGAAACAGAAGGGGGAATATACAACAGCTCTCTTCAACAACACCAAAAGTTAAAAAGCCTTAATAACTAATCAGAGAGAAACGTCTCTCTTTGTCTGGCATATAGAGGTGCAGCAAAAAGCGACCGGTCAACTTTTTTTGGACCCACTGGTCCAGGGTTCGAAACAGCCGCCGCGAGCCAAAGTCAACTGCTTTCTCATCCTCCACGGGTTTGAGAAATCACTCAACGCCGAAAGCTCATCGACTGGTAAAGTTATGGCGACAGTTTTTTGGGGTGCGAAGAGCATCATACACATTGACTTCTTAGTGAAAGAGGGAAACGATCACTGATTATGAATTATTCTATTTTCCATTCCTAACACGTGTACTTTTTGAACCATCTTCATAGAAAATTATCATGACAGTTGGCATTTCAAAACTAGATTCAGCGTTCTAAATTTCAATTCTATTATGACCATTTATATATGATAGCGATATTACAAGCTACATCAAGAAGTATTATTTCATGTATCACTTTTCTTTTGAGCATTAAATAAGTTTCTTTTCAAAAAGTATTAATAATTCTTTTACTATACACTGGTGCTTTCTAATTAGATTAATTCCTGAAATCACTAATAATTTTATTTTATTTTATTAATTTTTTATCACAGTAAATAAAAGGAAAGATTTTTCTATATTCTATATTTATCACGTCAACATCTGTGTTACTCAATATTCCATTCATACTTATCGTTCATGTTCTGAAATGCGTTGCTACTAGGAAACATTGGACATTTCGCGAATTAATTTCCATTTATATGCTGCCTTCTGTTACATCAAATTGAATCAGTTGTAACTAAATTATACATTTAAACAAATCTCTCAGTCGACCATTAACGTATGATAATCCCACGATGGCAGATGACAATTAAACTGAGTTTGGACAAAGCTACGTATTCAGACCAAGAGATATAGTTAATCGGTATTAAAACTAGATCTCAAGTGTCACTGATTATTATCTTACAAACAACATAATACTACAAATGCATCAAAAATTGAAATATTTTGATTCATTGTATACGCTAACGTACCTAGTTTGATCTTCCATTAAAAAATATAAGCCCAAATCATATATAATTTAATTAAAATCCAAAACATGCAATATATTGATCAGATTGGAATCCTTACGTGGTTATAGATCACACTATTTATATAAGAAAATAGGAGCTACTAAATCTAGAAGTGTATGTATTCTTTATTACATTACAATATACTGACTGTCGCAGGCAACAGAAGCGTCCTCTGGTGACCAGGTGAGACGCGTCAATAGAACCAAGGATCTGGAAGGGCAGAATTATAGTGACACTCCGTCCCTTCATTATTTGGAATTGTGCATGTAACTGTTGTCCGTAAGATAAAATTTTATCCTGCATGATAAAATTTTGTTATACTAACGAATACCTTTACTGAATTCAACCCGATACTTTGCATAACTGGCAATATAACTGAAATTCAACAGCTTCGGTAGCAGCAATTTAAGGTCCTCATATGACGTGATGTGAAAATTCAAAGGATAAAGCTTGATACTGACTATCTTGGGCATTATGATCGAGACTTATTTTTAAAAAGATCCCCTTCAAATACTCTCTCATTGTATAGCTTTACTAAAACATTAATTCCATTTCATTAAAAATAATCCAATCTTTTTACAAGTGTGTATATTCCTCAAAAAATTAAGTAGTTATATAATACATCTGTATTAACTGAAAGGACATACGTGAAGCATGTTTAGTTCTAGAAATTCTTATTGTCCATTAACTGTAAAGAAAGAATAACTTTTCGAATTATTATAATATACATATTTCCAGCATTGAAAATGACCTCATTAAATTGATAGAGTAGTCAATTGTTTCAGGGTGGATTGGTGCTTGGTAGTGAGAAATTTAGGACACTGAGTTCTCAAGGTACATAATGGTCATTTAAGAAGTCAGATGATTCTCAATGATGTACAAGTGGAATAATGGAAGCTACTGAAACTCCAAATTTAATAGAATTTTGTAGCTTTCATGCAAATTTGTGGGAATAGTTTACAGAATGATGCTCAAGACTGAGTATTATTCTCGTCTTCTGACTTTGCGATTGTGACTACAGTAGCCGAGTGGTAATAGTCACAAGCTCGTTGCTGGCGCTGTTTCTGTTATATTGAGGTTTAAGTCCTGATGCAACTAAAGACCCATCGTGTAGAGGGACTAATACACGTTAAATCTATCGAGGTTTCAAGTCCTCCAGTTGGAGGGTGGGGAAATTGGAAGAAGGAGGAACCAGCTCAGACGTCGTCCTCACGCGAATCACTTACAGTTCAAAATTACGAGGTCCGTCGCCAATAGCTCTCGTATCTCGTGTGAAATTAATAAGCAATAAATCAATCAATCTTGCCTCTGCTCGGAACTATGAGATCCGTTGTTAACACTCCAATACATAGTTTTAGCACAATGTTAATAATTTTCCTACCATAAGCTCAATACACATCAACTGAAATTTTAACTTAAAATTATTTTCTAAATTAAGCCCTTTTTCCTCAGTTATTTTTATTTTTATCTCTTACAGAGATCATTGAATGAATTTAAAGGTATCATTTAGGATGAAGGATTATATTATTAAAAGTGGTTGAAAAGTTTTTGAAAAAGATGTGTGTGTGTGATACATTCAATTAATCTTTAATTTGTTATTTTTAACTGCATTCTTCTCGTGTTAAAAAAAAACTACTTCTATCTTCACTTCTGAGTTACTCTAGGCTTGTTTGGCGGTATTTCCCGAATTTTTCAATCAAGGAAAATCTCCGTTTTCTGGAACATAAAACTCACGATTGCCTTTTAACGGCCCTTTTACTTGCTTTATGATTTACCGTATGATATGCATTGATTTAGTTACCGCATTCGTGTTGCTTGTTCCATGTCTACTTGCACTTTCAAAATACCATCAGAATTAGTAAACATCGTTTAATATTCTAAGTGCTTGAATTTTTCATCCCAGTATTTGAGACAGTATTTTTCACGACGAAATCAAAACCAAAATTAGATGTGGTAAATAGTTCATGAAAGTTCCATACTCTTAAGTAGGAGAATAGAAACTCTTATAATGGAGCTCTTATTACTTCGATGCAAGCGCAGTTTCTTTTGAGGAGCTTCGTGTATTTTATCTAATTAATATTGTTTATTTATGCTTCGGTCAATTTGCATTAAGAATTCATACTCTCGGAAGCAAGACGACCACAAAATAATGTATACACACTCGAATCGTATGTAAACATAGGGAAGATAATAGATAAGGCCAGTTTTAGAATAACCAACAGTTTCTGACGTCATCTAGAATTTACTATCATCCACAGTTAAAATTGAAGTAAATTAAAATTGCGAATTTTTGTTGTTCTTGTTTATTTATTTATTACCATCCCGTTGAAAAGAAACATGAAGGCTATTAGCGATAGACCTCATCATCATTAAAATATGGTCAAGTGACGAGATTGACACATGATCTGACACCTTCCTCTCCAAACTTCTACACCACACCAACTAGAATACTTGGGAACTGGGTCAGATTTAACTCCGCTACACGAAGAATCTTTACTGGCATCAGCGATCGAGTCTATGACTCGACGAAAACAACTCCCACATGTATGCAGTAAAGTTGGTTATCATGAATTTGAATTGGTGTTAAATTTAATTAAACTTAAAGAGTAAATGATTGAACGTATTCATCACATACATATATACCCATAAAAATACAATAAAGAGCTAGTAGTAAAAAATTTAATCAAATCGGTCGTTTTGCTTAATATATAATTTAAAATATATATATATATTACAATTACTCATATGATGCCATTTTAGAAAACGAGACGTACTGACATTCCATAGCAAGATTTAACAGATAATATAGGTTTAACAGTTCATCATTATTTTGCCTAAAAAACATTCCATGACACTGAAAAGTAAAGTTAAAGGGTCTTAATAAAGCTATTTAAAATCATAATGGAACGAGTCATGAATTTTTTTTAAAAAAAATGTCACGAACGCATAGGAGTAAATGCTGTTTATGCTTGCAATATCTGTAGTAAAAATAACTCATTTAAATCGTTAATCTACTTTCCTGTCAGAAAAAGAGATGGATAGATGTTAGGCATGATAATAGGTTGTCGTGGTCTTTTTTCTTTTTATTTATTTTTTTTCTAAAAATGAAAAATGTATGATTTATATCTTTATCTGTTTGATCTCTTCATAAGCTCTGCTGGATTGTACTAGATGAAAAGAAAAACCTTATGCGTTCCAATTTAGTTTTATTATAAATAATTTATTATAAATGCAAATGGAGGAAACAAGTTTTTTATAACATAAACGTTTTTGTGGAAAAATATAAATTTGTTCAATGATTTTATGTTGCCCTTTTTGAAACCAAATTTTAGATGATAGTGAAACAAACCTGAACATACACGCACTACTCTTTCCATAAATTCTGCAGTTTCTTTTGAATACTTAATTAAAATATACTTTTTGGTAAAACGATACTTGAATTTTAACAAAATTCCACAATTATATCGATTCACATTCTAAATTTTTTTTAACTCGAAACAAAGAAACTAAAGAAATCATTTCCAACAGTATATTATTAATAGTCGTTTGACAGAGGAGGTTTACCAAAAATTTCATTTATTTCAGAAGTCATTCTCTCATATTCAGTTACATTAAAAAAGCAATTTTCATTAGTACCTGTATTAAGTTGACTCTTAATTTGGTTGTTTCAATTAACATGACTTTATCCTATTCTATCGATTATATATTTTCCAACAAGTCCAAGTCCATTTACTTATGTTATTTATGCTAACGTGCAAAGATTGGAAATAAAGTATGCTTTCTCATTTTGTTCAGTTGAACCCTTTAATACTCAGTTCAGTAACACACGTGTCTGTTTTACTAGCGGTTTTACTATAGTTCCCTCGATAAGTAATCGCTTATGATATCTGTCATAGGCATTGAGTTAACTTAATTCTAATTCTCGTCAGGACATCACGACTTCCTGTTAAAAACAGGGATAAGTACCATTTTTCTTTTCTATTTTCGTTCTTGGTTAAATTCCTTCGATTACGTTGAATATTTATTCTCATGGTTTGAAAGAAAATGCTATATACTATTGATTTTGTATATTAAATGCAACATACGGAACAAATCCATGTGGAATTTTTAAAGTTCCTTCTCTGAGAATTGAGTTAAATATTTTTAACTAGTTTGATGTAATATTTTTGCCATTTCAAATATAATGCTAACAACTTTTTCCTTTTATAAAGTAAACAAAATTGTTGTATCTCATATTTTTGGAAATGAAAAATATCAGAAAATTAAGGAAACAGTAATTTAAATGATCCCTTACTAGATGATCCTATCACAATTAAATTCGATAACAAAACAAAATGAAAATAAAAATACTTTTGGTAAAGTAGTTATTACGTAGTCTTTCAAATTTTAAACTATTAGGTTGTTCGGAAAGTAATTTCGATTTTCCCAACAAAGGACTTAATGGTATTTTTTCACAGCCTACTTCACACTTAATTCGCCTAATCATTATACATTTTGACACCTGATATAGCATTGCTTGTGAAAAAGTTCGATTGATTCTATGAAGTAGTTTTTGTTTGGTGCCCCAACAAATGTGGAAAACCGAAACAACATTTCGGCATATTTAACTTATTTCCTATCAAAAAGCTAAAAATACTGTTCAAGTAACAGAAAAAATTATTTGAATTGCATGGAGAAGAAATATTGAATGAATGCCAGTGCTAAAGCTGGTTCACAAAATCTCGGTCCTTCATGGACATAAACATGTCCAAAAAAAAACATGTTTATTTTTGATGTTAAAGATGCACCAACGTTCTGAAAGGCCATTTGAAGCTGATGAAGACACAATAAAGGTATTAATTGATGCAAACAATCAAGTAACAGCTGATGATATTGCTGAGAGATTAAAGTTATGGAATTCGACCGTTCATGATCATTTGAAATGCTTAGGTTTAATCTCAAAGCTCTACATATGGGTTCTTCCTGTTCTTACGGAAAGAAATTTGTGCCATAGTTTTGACATCCGTGATTTGCTTCTCAAACGTCAAGAAAATGAGAAAATGGTCCATTATTCAAGCGCATCATTACTGGGGATGAGAAATTAGATTATCTACCGCAATGTTAACAGCAAGAGATCATGGAATAAAAAAAAGATGAACCAGCTCAAATTACTTCGAAAGTAAATACTAATAAAAAAAAAGTGATGGTATCTGTTTGGTGAGATTTCAAAGGAATCGTTTTATTCGATTTTGTACTGGTCAACACAACGATCAATTCTGAAGTATACTATCATCAGTTGGACAAATTGACTGATTCACTCAAACAGAAAAGGCCAAAATTGATTAATAGAAAAGGTGTAGTGTTCCACCAAGATAATACGAGACCTCATACAAATTTGTTAATTTACCAAATTCTAATACAGTTTGGATGGGATATACTGACACACCCACCATATTCTCCAAATCTGACACCTTCTTATTATGATTAGTTCCGGTCTTTACAAAAGTTTTTAGGTGGTAAAACCTTTATTTCAAATGAGGAGTTCAAAAATCTCCTGGATCAGATTTTTGCCAGCAAAGCACAAAACTTTTATGAGCGTGAAATCATGCTTCTACCAGAGAGATGACAAGTATTGGACCAGAATGGGAAACATATAATTCAATAAAATATTTATTCACTATAAGAAAATCCTCTTTCAATTTCATAAAGAAAAATTGAATTACTTTCCGAACAACCTAATACAAATAAAAGGCTTATTCGTGTCACAAACATAGTCAAAATAGTCCACTGTTTTGAAAACCTCTATTTGTATGAAATGTTGGAACATTCAGTCATGAACAAAAAGTTTTTCAGACTTAAGGAGATGCTTAAGAAGAAAAATGAAGAGAAAGATTGAGAAATTGTGTGTAAAGAGAGAATCTTTCGAAAATGAACCGTCATTATATACTAATAAATAATTACTTACTTTTACCAAGCATAATTAATTATGTACTCCTCTGAGCGTTAACTAAATTTTTACTAGTTAAAATACTATTTTCTTAAGTAATGTTAAATGAACTTTTGTTTAATTTACAAGAAATTACTTTCGCTTTTTATTGATTTATTTAAATGTACTTTTATTTTCCGGCTCACACAAACTGCATTAATTTTCACGATTATATAAGCATGAGAGTTTATAAGATTGTTAATTTATTTTGTTTAGTTAAATTTTACTATCCTGAACTAAAATGAACTAGAAATTTCATTTATAATAACGGTATATTTCCTGACAGAAAATAAAAAGAATTGTTAAGATTTATTTATAATCTTCAAAATGCAGAACAAATTTATTTTATATTCTCGTTAATATACAATAATAAAACGTTTATTTTATAAACATATAAAATATTTTATATAAGTTTACTATAAAATGACTTTTCATTAAATCTAAAACAATAATTTTTTATCGAAAAAATTAATTTGCAGTACATAAATTTTGTTGTTAGATGTATTTTATCTTTAAAAATCTAGAATAATAGTTTGAAGTAATAATTTTTTACCATGGTTTGTTAAGAAATATATTTGTTTAAGTAAGAAAGTCAAAATTCATTTTAAAAATAGAATTTCGAAAGTAAAGTCAAATTCCGCTGCTCTTTATGAGAATTTATATCAAAATTTTTACTATTATTCCAGCTGATTGTATTCGAATTACTACGTTAAAGATTGACTCATGGTTTTTGAATGGAATGTCTTCTGTTTGTCAAAAAAAAATATTCAGTCATGAGTGAAAACTCTTATCATTTCTATAATATCTATTTCCTTTTAATTTTATGTTCTTTTTAATATCTAAAAAAAGAATATCTTAAAATTAAATATTCTGCGGCGAGACAAAAAATCATTACAAAACAAATTTGTTTCATATTTATTTGATCAAACTTGTTACTCTCTTCTTTTCTCTGTTAAGCTAACCATTCTTTGAGAATTTAACGAAAAAAATTATGAAATAAAAATTCAAGAAAACTTTCATAGGAAAGCTTATTCGAAATTTTTGTTTTTATTTGAAGCAGGTTTTTTTAAGCAAAGGATAATACAAAAGACAACAAACTGGCTTTTAAAAAAATCGTCTGCAAAAACAGTCCACATTTTTTAAAGCTATCTTCCAACAGCGCGCTTTTTATTGCCTTCATTATTTTTTTCTCCTTGTTTATAGTGACTTCTTTCAAATTTTAATCGATAAAACTTTGCTTGTTGACGCTCCAACTCACGTCTTCGGTTTCCAGTATTTCTCTTTGTTGTTCTTTGTAACCTCGTTACAATATATACTTTTCTTTTCAAACGACCATTTTCGAGTAAGAACCAAAGAAAAAAAGAAAAGAAAAAGCTCGTTTGTTTTTCTATTACGTGTTGTCATAGCTTGCTAACACTTCCTGTGTAACTCCCCAAGGGTATTATCATTGATTATAGCAAACATCAAGAATCGTTTTTATTCTAGCTTTCGAGAATACTTTTCTCCTTTGTTTAGCATTCCATTCAATCATTTCAGAAGAAAGTTTAATTGAATAATAAAATTTTAATCCGAAGTTTTTTCCTTCTTTTGTTTGGAAACGAACACGAGAAAAAAAAATCTTTCTCTCTTCTTTTTCGGTTCTTTTGACGCATAATTTACCCGAATGTCCGGATAGAGAGGAAATGGATTTTTGTTTTATCATTCTAAATATTTTGCTGATTTGAAACATATTTTTTGTTTAAAAAATAAATTTCAAAAACTTTATAATTCTGTTGCTTTTCTCTGTCTCTTTGAAAATTATATTTTTGTTTGATTTTTTCATAAAATTACTTATGATGTAAAATATATTTGGAAAAGTTCTTTAATTGATACTCATGAGAGATATTTTCAATACTAAATTAGCACAATCATCTTTGATAGAGTGGGAAAAAATTACTGATTCATATTACTGATTTTTTTTAAAAAAATATATAGCGTAATTTTTAAGCTGTTTATATCATATCTCATTAAATAAAAATATAATTTTAAAATAAATCAATATACATTGCAAATGGGTTCAATTTCTCAAGTTTTTGAAGTTAAATTGGTTTATCGCTAAAGGAATTTATTTGAAATTGATTAATCTTTTAAACTTCAATTATTCGAATGTTGAGTTCGATATTGATTACAATATTTTAGCCAATCTTACATTTCCTCATTGATATTTATTTTATGGCATAAATATGTAAATTATATTTAAAAAAATGAATGAACAGTAAACAGGGAATTTTTTCTAAAAAATGCCAGTTTAAATAATTTAATTTTATTAGAAGAAAAAGTAAAAAAAAAAAAAAACATACAATTTATGTCCAATAAAACTGATGGCAATTAATGTTTAAGAAATAAAACTTGTAAATACAAAACATTATTAGATCCTCAAGTCACAATTAATATTTAAGAAATAAAACTTGTAAACACAGAACATTTTCAGATCCTCAAGTCAACGCAAAAGTTTTGTTAAATGGAAATAGGTCTCGTATATAAACAAGAAATACAAAACCTATGGATTGATAATAATAATAATGTAGCAAGAGGTCATTTTAAGTACTCTATCAAACGCTTATTGATAATATTTGCTTATTATCGAATTTCTTCATAGCAGAAAAGTTCTTAAATGTATGAGGTGAATGTATTTTACCAATTATTATCATAAACAGAAGTTTGAATATGTTTTATTGCTATTTATTTAAACATGCTTACGAAGAACAACTGCATGACCATTTTGTTATCGTTTCCATCAACTTTAACATATTAAATTATTTACTTGAGTATTGTTTATAGCATTTCCATGACAACTATTTACAGAACATTTTGTCTTATTATAGTATTTATATTCATATCATTGCATAAATATCTATTTTGAAGTATATCGATCATATTAGATTTGACACTACTGCATAATTTTACGATTATGAAGGTTTATAGGTTATTCGAAATAAAAAGAGCTTTGAAAAATTACTAATGATTATTCTTTTATTTTTCGGAAGTATTTATTTACTAAAAACATAAATAGTTCGAATTTTATATAAATTAATATGCCATTTGATTAGAATACGAGTAAAAAATGCTAAGATTTTTTTTCCGTGATATCGGAATCTTAAAAAGTTTTTTATTATAATAATCAAACATTGTTAACAAAAGATGTTATTCTAGAACTAATATTCAAACTAAAAGAATGTTTTGATAATCATTTTATGAATTAATTGCATAGAAAACTATTAATTTTCTATCAATAAAAGCTATAAAAAGAGTCTCAACCTTTTTATAACTTGAATAATCTCTGAAATGTTTAAGCACTTTGATTAACAGAGAAAAATACTACATTAAAATGATTCGTTATGCAATTCAACAAAGTGTGTTATTCTTAAAAATTTAAAAGAAATGATGAAATGTACATTTTTACATCATGATTTAAGATGATTTGTAGAACAACTTTTAACAAGCATGAGCAAGTATGTATATAAATAAGAGTAAAACATAATATAAATATAATTGTTTGATATAAAATAGTTTTTTTAATATTGAATTTTGCCTCACTTCCAAGTAACTAATTAAAAGTACGAGGATCATTTAATATTTAAGCAGACAATTGCTTTACCGCAAAAATGGTTTATTAAATTGATGCTATTTCTTTTTTCATTTCCCCGCGTAAATCTCACCAAATTCCTTGCATTGGTTCCATCATTTTGGAGTTCTCCTTATCCCTTCAATGAAGAGTTCTTTATCTTGATCTCGAAACCAATTTTGTAATTTTTCCTTTACTCAAGAACTTCTTCCATCAGATCAGACATACCCGAAGAAACAAGGTCAAGGCTATAAAGATGGATGAGATGAAAGCTCCCAACCCACTTAGAGCCAGTTTCCAGGGTCAATAGTGCCATATGAAGTCGAGCGTTGTTTTGCAGAAGAAGCACGCATTTCCTCTGCCATCTCGGATATTTCCTCTTCAGCGCGGACTTGACTTTCTTCTCATTAATGTCCAAATAGAATAGGCTGTTGATAATGCGTTGTCTCTCCTAATAATCGTAGAAAATCGGACAGTGCTTTTTGGTAAGGCTTAATCTTTCCAGGCGTCAACTCTTAAACTTTTCCAGGCCACGCGTAAAAACTCGCACTATTAATGCGACACTACTGTCTTTCTCTTCTTTATTTGTTCAAGAGAATATTTCTGATGTTTTTTACACTTTCCGAAAGTAAAAACCAGATTATGGAATCCCGTATTATCAAACACGTTTCTTCGAGAGGATACGCCATCGTATCTGAGACTTTAGAGGCTATGTTTACGTATATATAAAAACGAAAAGGTAAGTAACACTCTTTCGCAAGGTTCTCAACTAACATTTATGAAAGTTTCAATTGCTACATTAACAGCTCCCTTCACTAAAAATGTTTGTCTGCTCAAAAATTTCAGTAATATCACATAAGAGATTAGCTTACACTTGGCCCTTTTAAATTATTTAAAACTTCCTTTGATTCTCTTATCAGGACTCTTAACCACTTTTCGGTCTAAATTTCATAACATCAAATTTATTATTCTGAACTTATTCTTCTTTTTTAATTAAGAACTCCAGTAAAGTTTAATAAATTCTATGATTTATTTTTTTTTTATTCATGAATCACTGATCGGGATGATTAGGACAAAATATTTGAATAGTTTACTCTTAAGCTTTTAAATCTTTGTTAGAGAAACTATCGCATGTCTTTAAAAAACATGTAACTGTACAATATTAAAAAGCTTAGTAAATGATTTGATTTACTATTTTCTCTAGCGAACATTTATTTGTTTTTATGTATATTAAAAAGTCTTGTTTCGGAAATAAAATTTTTTATTGGTTTTAATGACCTAATAGGATCTACGACGAAATACCACTGAAAATTTAAAAATACTGATCTGGTAATAAAAACATGTCCCTTCCACTAAAGCATGAATTTTCTTCTTTGCATAGCTTTACCACAATTCCCATACATCGCATGTTGCTATCACATATTTAAGTGTTCAAGCTGACGCTGCGATTCATGTTTCTCTTTCGTGGGCGGCTTCTCAAAGAATGCTTGCTTTACTTTAATGGGTGACTCCAAACTAATGTAAAAAATAAGATTTTGCCGCAATGATAACCACTGTTATTTTTTAATTTTTACTGGTATTATTATGTAGTTCAGATTATATTGCATGTCTAGACCAAGCAATTATAACTAACTTTAATTTGAATTGTAACTTGAATTGCTAAGTTAAAACAACCAAACTTATTATATCAGTCAAGTTTATAAAATTAAGTTGAAATAAAATAGGTTTTATTTTTTCAATTGATATACATTAATTTCCATTATTTTAATTTCTAAATCTATTGAAATTTTTTTATAGTCACTAAACAAATTAAATTGTTGGTGATGCGCACATCTGATGAAACATTCAAAGGAGAGCCACCTGGTGGTACGGGCATTAAACGTGAACGTGTTAAAGCAAATGTAAAAGATTCATTAGGTATTCATTGCCTGTTTTGTAAGTGTTGTTGATACTTATCGGAATTATGTAGGAGTATGAGTTGTTACAAAACTGTTTATTAACGTTCGCCTCATAAATTATTTTCGACAGTATTGACTTGATTTTTTTCCTTTTTTATAAATAAATATGAATCAATTCTTTGAAATTCTGTTAGAGAAACGTTCTATAATTTTTTTTTCAAATATTTCTGCAAAGATTAGTCTTAAACTGTCATCAATAGCCCACGAAAGACAATTATAAAGAAGAGCTAGTTCCTTCAATAAAAATATTTGTATTGCTAAAACATTTTTTCTTAGATTAATGGTGCGTTACTAACTTGCTGCATAGAATTATTTCTTAATTTGTTTTCAAAAAAAAAAAAAGAATTTTTGCAGATTAATTTAATTATCACACATTTGTCACTCACAGTACATAACATCGTCAATTAAATATCCACTGACTAAATAATTAATTAAAATAAGATAATAATTGACTTCGAGGGCTCAGGTAAAAAAAAACTTATTTCAAACTTTAGTCATCGTATAATACTACTACACATATCATTGACAAAATTCGGAGTTATAAATGACGTTGAGAGCTCACGAGAAAAAAGAAATTACTTTTAGCCAATATTACTATGCACGTCTAAGCATGTGAAAGATAATACCTGTATTCATAATATCCCAAAAACTAAAAAAATAAACAACGATATGTAAGTTCTTAGTAATCAACCAACGCAAATTTCTAACGGAATAAAGAACAGGCATCTTGTTTTTTTTTTTTCAAAAAAATTTGTTTAAAAACTAGAATAAATAGTAAAGAAAGTCGAGTAAGAAAATTTGTTTGCATATTCAACTCATCAACTGTCAACGTCTTTCTCGTAAACAAACAAAAACTACTTTTTTAAAGAAGCAATAGTTGGACGTTTAAGTCACTTAAGCAGTTTGGGTACGATGGCAGCGTGTCGTAATAACACAGCTGTTGAGTTACATGGACTAACGTGGGATGGTCGTTGAGTATCTCAAAAAGTGAGTGTCATCACCTGAACATTGTTTTCAATCAATAAAGAGTGGGCATTGGTCCAGAAACTGGCTTCGAAAAGACGGATGATGCTCTACCTTCCATAAATAGAGACGGTGAAGGTGAAAAATGTCTTTATGACATTTATTAGTTATTCAGAAGCGTGAGCTGTTAACTAGTTGTCTTGATGGCTTTAAAAATGGCTGTTCCTGGAAACTTTTCATTTCTTTTGCCACGTAGGTCTTCTGTTTTAATTTTTTTAATGCGCTTGTTGTTCTTGTTTTTAATAGATGAGAGCAGTTTCTTTGACACGAGATTTAATCTTCCTTCAATCCTTCAAATTAATATATATTTCATTTTATTGAGTTTTTCTTTTGGACTTTAGACGCCGCTCTATTTATTATGTTTTGTAAAGATTTAAAAAAAAATTTGATGAATAATATATATATATATATATATATATAGTAACATATAGTATATATATATTTTGTTACTATATATATATATATATATATATATAGTAACAAAAACAAAAAATAGAACAAATCACAAATTACGATATGTAACAAACAATCATCTAAAAATATCCCACATAAAATCAATGCTATTAATAAATTAAAAAAAATGGTGTACTTACAAAACCATTAAACAGTAAATTAATATTTACATTAATCAGATAAAAAAAAATTTATATAATGTTGAAACAATCTAAATGTTTAAAACCTAAAAACCAAAAATGAAAAAAATATGTTGACAAACCTGAAAATTTACTAGAGAAAGCCAAAAGAAAAAATGCTGAAATTTAGAATAATGGAAATAATGTAATTAATACTGTTCCATTCTTTAGAATAGAATAACTTGTATTTCTACCGGTATTATTGATCAAACCATCCCACTTCAGTAAATTACATTATAAAAAATAAGGCAACAATGTGTGTGTCTCTGATAATTTTTAGTAACGAAAAGACTGATTTTTCTGTATCGAGAAATGATGCATAGACATGAAAAACGCAATCTAATGGGACATTAAACAGAAATAGAAGGAAGATTTCCTTCTATTTTGCAATTAATGTAGATATTTTCTATCGAGGATTAATATTAAAGACAACATCCATTTTAATCAAGTATTAATACACATTGGTTTATATAATGGAAGACATATGTCCTATTCGAATTATCCACATAGATATAGCTTTAAATTGTCTTTTCTTGCGAAAGTTGATCTATTATAAACTACGCAAAGTTCATAAGAATGTGTTACAAGTAGATATTTATCATTTAATTATGAAGCTTGGTAAATAGAAATAAATCTATTAGGACAAAATTACCAAACTTTTCAATATTTATTTACACATTTTGCCAAAACTGTTTTAAATACTAAATATAATACGTAACTGAACGAAGTACCA
>BMAW01028489.1:143878-249209 GCA_019974015.1 Nephila pilipes | reverse complement strand
TGTATGAATCTTTTAACAATCAATCACGGAACAGTGCCCATTTATTATTCAATAACCTCAACAAGCGTATAAAAAATAATGAAAAATTGTCCCTAGAAGGTGGTACAGAACAGCCAATACTACTCCAAAAACAGTGATCAAGAACCACCAATGCATCTAGATAAGTGACAAGACAGATTAAACAGAGGCAAGTTACCCCGGAAAGGGTTATTATTGAAATTAGAGAGCCGAGAGAAGATAGACTCTTCACCCTAATTGCTAAGCTATCTCCCCGATTAATGAATTATATTACGTCTGACTGCAACAAATGGACAAATGGTGTCTCTGTGGACTCTGACACATGGTCACGAAATTCGACAATTTGCGTAAATTTCGAGGGATGAGCCCGCTCTTATCTGATGCGGGATCAAGAAATTACTATAATTGATATATTAACAACTCTTAACCTAAGTATGTGGGAATAAATGTTTTGTCCATGGATTTCCCATGGGTCCTTTTTTCCTAAAGGTTTGTTATTCACAAGGGTACCAGATGCGAGCAAATTGAAAATTAATGCCAGTGTTTGCTTTGGTATGAAGGCTGTCATCAGTACAATGTTTTCTGTAATACGTGCATTTAATTCTGTGTTATTGTAATGTGTTAGAGGTGGGAACAGCAATCTCGGAATTCGTTATTAACGTGCAGTGGCTCCGAATGCCTGAGTTTCTTTTTTAATCCTAATAGGTTAATTGCCGAGATGAATAAAAAAAAAATATATCGTTATAAAAATTGGGCAATAAAATCCAACTGATGAACAACTCTTTCGAATTTTTTTTCTCTGAACTAAATTAAAAAGGAATCGGCAATTAAAGAGAGATAAAATAAATTAAGAATTTTTTGAATAAAATTAAATTTCTCAAGAATTGATGTTTACTTATATAAATCGGTTATACAGGATATAATAACGTACAATTTTGTTTAAAAGAAACATATTGTTTTCTTTGAATTAGGATATAATTAGTAATGGATAAGCCGATTGTGATCAGACTCTAAAGTAAAATAATTGTTTTAAATGATGTTAGAACATTTCTTAACTTACAAGTGTGGTTCAAAAAGTACCCGTGTTAGGAATGGGAATTGGGAATGGGGTAATTCACTGTGGTATCGACTGTTAACTGTTTTCCTCCTTAAAAAGTCCATGAGTATGACGCCCCTTCGTATCCCAAAATATTCGTCCGCTATAACTTTTCCGTTCGATGGGACGACCATCACCTTTTGGGCACATTCACCGAGGAAAAAAGCCATTGTTTTGATTGTTGCCTATCTTTAAGGTGCTCGCCTTCTTTAAGTCAGTACGGAAATCATAACTCGAGCTACCTTAGTGATATTCATTAATGGGGTTTATTGTCTTATGCAAACACGGGTGATACCCTAGCGATCCTTCTTTATTTACGGCCTTCTTTGTTTTCAATTTTTACATTTTTCTATCTTCTTTGTCTATATTACAGTTTAAACAAATGTTTGGGGTAGCTTATCCAAATTTGTCTCTTACATCGTAAACTCTAACCATCATTCACCAATTGTTGCTGGTTTTTCGGGGTGTAATAATGAATCGGGGTCTCAATAACAGTGAGAAGGCCGAGGTAGCTTGGTAGTCATGGTTTCAGACTCGTGACCGGCGTTTTTCGTTGAGTCGCTGGTTCGAACCATGGCCACTAAAGACCCTCCGTGTAGCTGGTGTTGATGAACGTTAAATCTGTCGGGACCTAAAGTCCTCCCGTTGGCGTAGTGTGGAAGTTAGGAGAGGGAGGTGCCAGCTCAGGTGTCGTCCTCGTCACTTGACCGTGGTTCAAAATTACGAGATCCGTCGCCAATAGTCCTCGTGTTCCTTCTAGTGCGACTTTAGTGAAACCAAACCAAACCTCATTAACAGTGACATCTCAATGTAAAATGACAACCAAACTCGACGCGGATGAAATCACCCCTAACCAATCAAATAGTGTCTTATTTATAGACAGCAGCTTGCAGTGGTAACACCATATTACCTTATCAAAGTCATCTGTCAAAAACATGCAATTTTTGAACATCCGTTGTAAGTATACGGAAGTTAATTCTGCTCCTGGATTTATCAATGTCTGTTCCAATGGGCTGATAACTCTCAATGTAGATTAATAGGAATGAGGAGATGGAATGCGAACGAATGATAAAATTACGCAGGTCTGTAACTATAAATTTTGCACGAGTTTTTTCTCATCAATTTAAGATTTTTTCTTTTTTTATAGATTTTCTCAAAGATAGATTTTTTTTTTATTAAAATAGGAAAAAAAAGTATTTTAAAAAAATCCAGTTCGTCATGTATTTGTATGAAATTTGAATTTTTAATTTCATTTAGCGTAAAATTTCTATTTATTTCACTTAAAATATAATGTTATCTTTTTGATTTTAAAAATTTCCTTAGAAACATAACTTCTCATTTTGATTTTTTAAAATTATAACTGAATGTGACGATAAACAGAAATAAATTAAAAGAATGGAGGGGTGAATGGGGAGGGATAAAGTAGGTATGACTTTAGAAGGAAAGTCAGATGAACACGTCCAAACAAGTTTAATTAGTTTGACAGCAAATGGTCAGGCGACGTGTTCTCTGGGGTACTAGTAATGAATGCAATCAAGAATAAGCATAAACAAACCTGCTATCAGATTAGATCATGTTTCAACGAGCTAAATAAATTCAATATTTTGCTTGCTATGTAAAGCCACACTCAGTTTACATTTAAATTTCAAACATTACTGTTCTCGTGTTTTTATTTCTGGATTATGTCTCCAAGAGGTTGTGTTATTTCTCCAGACAACTTTTGTTTTACTTGTGGTGTATACACGCTATAAAGTCAATTAAGAAATATAAGTGATTTTCTGAAAAAAAAAATTATTTTGCTTACTTCAAATTGAAACTGGGAATTAAGGCAAAGCATGAGCTTCTTATAAGGTGAGCAGAAATTACGAAGGAAGATAGTTTGCGACTTAAAGGCAAGAAAAAATATTTTCATTTTAGCATTTCTTTGAAATGGCGTGACTAGATAAACCGCACTACCAACCGTTATTTCAACTGTTAACTCTGAAATACAAGTTTCCACAGCAACCTGTCAATTTGGATGATATCTTGAGTGAGAGGATGTACCGAGACATATTACCTCCCCAGGTCGAATCTATCTCAAATCTCTTATGGTATCCAATCATTGGTAGATCCATCATGATATCAATATGGTAGATCCAATCTCTTGACGAGAAATTCGGTGAAATATTCGGTGCTTATGGAAGAAAGCTGTAAGGATTCAGTTATGATCTTTGAGAAAATCAATTACCAAAATCATCAATGGATAGTTTGTGGAGACTTTAAAATACTTACCATATTGTTGGGCCAGCAGGCAAGTTATACAAAATATCTTTACTGTCTACACTTGTGGAACAGTAGAGCCAGACGAAAACTGGCAGGCCACACCGAGACCCCTGGCGAAATCCCGTCATCAATACGACCTTGGATCTACCATAAAAAGTTTTATAACCACCTATTCAGATTAAATTGGGGTTTATGAAGCCGTTTGTTAAATCGCTGCCGAAAGATGAGTAATGTTTCAGATATCTATATTCCAAAAACTGAAATACGTGTGTGTTATATTCGAAAATGTCTGAAACCATTTGAAGGAGGCAGTTTTTACTTGTTCCGACACGCGCAAAGTTTTATCTTTTCCAGTCTTTTTGGAAACAATCAGAGAAAAGGAAAAAGAAGTGTGGAACTCTTTCAAGAATATAGTGTACAAGTTTTTGGAGTATACTAAAAGCCCTGACTACAAATCCATTGTAACACGAATTCTGGCTGCGAGTAAGGCTCAAGTGTACAAGATGGGATAAAAATTTCATTTCCAACACTCCCATATTGACTATTTTACTGAAAATGTAAGAGCCTACAGTGAAGAGCAGGATGAAATATATCATCAGAATGTCCTTGATATCGAGAGACACTACGAAATAAGATGGGACATCAATATGCTTCCTAACTATTGTTGGATGCTTAGACGAGAAACCGAAGTCGAAAAGCAAAAGCGAATTCGGAGAAGCATCAAAGCGAAGAAAATGTTTTACCAAAAAGAATATTGAACTTAAAATTGTGAGTATACATCACAAAATAATATATTTAGTTTATAGTAAAAATTGGTTTTCATTTCATGCAAACCTTTCTTATTTCGCAAAATAATTGTACATGATGGGGAATCGAGGTAATTTTTTATTCATCGCACTTTAAAACATATAATTCAGTTATATAGTTCAGCATTTAATTTCTTTTTGTAGTCTTCGTCTTAGGATAAAAAGTATCTCACCGTTAATACCACATATTAGGGTACAAAAGTGTTGCATTTATTCTGCTATCTCTTTCTGTTTGAATCAATATCTTTATCTAATTAAAATTTACCTGGTCCATTAAAATTAAATTACTTCAATATTAATAACTTCGAATCTAATATTATAATCAATATGATATGATTGTCTTCAAGTAAAGTTTTGAAAGTAACTATTTTTGTGTTATCTTTATGAAAACCTAAATTTTATTTTTAAATGAGTTTTCGTAAGTTATTGGATGAATACAATTTAAACATTTATTTTAGTGAAATCCTCACATATATCCATCATCAAACTAAGCTTATTCATAAAATATGATTAGTGTTGCATTTTTTAAAGTAATTTGATTATAATATTATTCTATTCGTGATTTACATTCATTCTCGTATAAATGCACGATGCTATTTTGAATAGAAAAATATCCAAAAGCAGAAATATACAATGTGTTAGGTATTCCCAGTAGTTTTTATTGTATCTCATTTTCACATCAAATTCTTCATAGGACTAAAATGTAGTTTTTTTGTCTACAAATATTCAAAAGAATAAATACGCTTAAATTATTTAATTGTTTGAAATCTTCATTGTTACAGTATTTTATTTCGGATTTAAAGTTGTAGACAAAGCGAATGTAAATAATGGGTTTTTACTGTAGCATGCATTTACATTTTTTTACAGAAAAAAGAAATGTGGAGATGTAAAAGCATTGTTAATAGTACTTTGGGCAGAATGTTATTCATTCTTTTTTTCTGCTCTCAGGATATATTTATTTTGCTTTCATGAAAGAGTTGAATAAAAAGATTTTTGTATTCGAAAAACCGTAAAATCTCGTTGAAAGTAGGAATTTTTATTTCCCAAGATAGTTACATGTTCATAAAATATTTTTTTATTCCGACAAAAAGATTCTTAACTGAAAATTCTACAAGTATTTTTTTTTTCTTTTAAATATGTATAAAATAGACAAATACAAAAACGTATTCATATAATCTATTCAAAGTATGATATTGATACCATTTTTAAAATTTTGTTTCCATTAAATCTTCTCAAAAGCGTAGTAAAGTTCTAAAAATTCTGCTGCGTTTACAAACATGAGTTATATTTACTCATCCTTTTACATAATTGTATTTTTTTAACTCAAAAATAAATATGGCGTTATTTCTTTACACTATTTAAAAACCTGTTTGACTTTAATACAGCATTTGTTTCTTTTTCTTTAATGTTTACAAAATGTGTATGGTATTTAATGAGAATAATCTATTTCCAACTTTTATTAAATAGAGTAATAAAAATATCTCAAACCTAAATAATTTTAAAATATAAAACTGAATGCAAAGATATTGCAAAAGTATAAAGGTTTTTTATAAAAAAAAAAAAAATCTGACTACGTGTTTTCCTCTTCAAAATATTGATTATCAAGAATATATTTGGATCTAAAAATAGAAGTTAAAAATTTATTAATTTACTTTAGCATAAACTTTTTACACGTACATAAATGACTATTTTTTTAAAAGAATTCAGTAATTTATAGTAGATTACTCAGATATCTAATGAAATAGTTCCGAAAAATTTAATTCTGGAAGCATCTTTTAAATCATATTAAAATCTTTTGATCTTTCTATGTAAAATTAAATGCTTGCATCAATTTGTAAGCTAATATATATATATATATATATATATATATTAATAAATTTTCATTATCTGGCTCATATACGACGTCATGCATAAAAAAAATGGTTCATTTCTTGAGAATGAACCTTTTTTTTTATGCATGACGTCGTAAAATAACAACAACATATTCGTCAATAGATGTACATTTTATTTACAACTTAATACTAATATATAAATATACGGTAATAAATAACAATTGAAACAAAAATAACATATATAAATGATGTATGTTATAGTTTTCATCCAATTCTCGACAACGATTATTTTATCTGTCAAATCATGAAATTCATGTTGTTTAAGCCAATTAAAAATTAAACAGAGCTATTTCGAGCGATCAAACATATAACTAAAATGTGTAAGTAGAAAACCATATAAATTTTATTTGGTTAACTATTTTAAATTGTAAATATAACAAATGCAACTCCTTTATTAATTACATAGACAATGAACTAAATTGCATTATAATGTATAATTAATACATTTTATTATAATTGTAACATTTTTGTCTATGTAAATTAACCCTTGAATAATTACTTTTAAACTTGATCACACCACTACAAGTGAAGTTGAAATATCCAATACTTTTTCATTCTCGACAAGAGAAATTAATACGAATCTCCAGCTTCCAATCTTTGCGATTTAATTCCAATAAATCCACGGGATACCCTTAATGACTGCGAAATCCATTTTTCCCATACATTTCCATCCTAATCGATAATCGGACACTTCCGCCCATTCGAACATGCATCGTTGTAAGTGACAGTTTCCAACCTCCAACCCACTTACGTCGAACATTCCTAATGGAAATATTGAGTTATCTATCCTCGCTAGTCATCAAAGTTCGCTCTTCTGGCAAAGATTATCCCGTTACAACACGTGTCCAGAGTTAACTATCCATGCAAGAATCGCTCGCCAACCTTTTCCCGAATGCCATCTCATTCCTTTCCTGGAGGTATCGAAATCCATGGGACAAGCGTGAACAATAATTCTCGCCATCCCTTGCAGATGCATTAATTGATATTAGCGCATACAACTGCGCAAGTGGCGAGAAATCGTCTGTGGATGAAGGGGGAGAGTAGGTACACCGAAAAGTCGGCAACTTCGACATCATTCCATTAGATCTCCCTTTTCGTAAATACCGCTCGCCAAGGGTATCTAATCACTCCAGGCTTGTACCTGCGTTACATATTTATGTGCGGTGCTAACTTCTCCAAGGCAAATCTCATTATTTTGTCCACGGCGGGGCTAGAGGACGTAATGAGGCTGGCGTGTTGAAATGCCCCGGCCAGCCCTGGGTTTCTGACCGCGTTTTCGAGTTTAATCGGAGGCTTAGGAGCGTAAATCATTCGCTTTGCTCACTTACCTGTCCTGGTAAGATTGGTGGGTTGTTTATGTGAAGATGGCACACTCTGGTGGAAAATGGCGCAGTCTGATTGGAGAGAAGCGGGATCAATTTGTTTAAGACGTTATTCCTAGGGGAGGATACTTCCCCTTTGCACCTCCCGTAGCAATTAGCCCCACTAGTTAGGTAGAGAATTCTCAAGAAAGCTAACTATCGCTGAGTGGGAAGGCTTGATTTGAAATTAGTTTCGCGGGTTCTGAAGCAATTTTGGAGGGATCAAAAGACAAATGAATGGGTGGTTGTAAATGGTCCTGGTTGGAATCCGGGCTGTGAGATTAGATGCAAATGTTTAAGGTTGGCACATGAATGAAATGAACTTTATTATTTCGTTTGAATATCTTGAATATGATTCTGAATTTGATCCTTTGTAATATTTGAGAAATACCGAGAGAAATTATGAAGAGGTGAAGAATATTCAATAAATGTAATTTAATGGTGAATCTCTGAAAATTTTATTCCAAATAGTACACTAGAAAGTAAGAAAATAAAGAAAAATGTATTTTGCACAAAAGGGATTAGCTATGAAATAGAAGAAAAAATCGAAATAACAAAAAGTCATTGAATTTTACAAAGCTTCAACTCCTTTGCAGTTTCTTTATACAGATAGCTTTAGACACAGAATTATAACTAGTGTATACAAAGAGAATCAGGTATTTCTTCCTAAATCATTATTAAAAAAAATTAACTTCGTTAAATGAATTCACGCGTATTGTTGTTGTTTTTGCTGCTTAAATGTCACACTCGTTATCTTAGCAATAAAAATTGCCAGACAGTTGATCATGTCTATTTTGAACTGCATTTCACCACGATTCATAACTAATACCTCTCAATGACTTTGCTGTATTTCGTTATGAAGGGGGGAAAGTTACCAACACAATTAGTTTTAGACACATTTTATGCTTACTGGAAACAATCTTAAGATGAAAAGAATGATAACTAAAAGCTTTAGAAGTTGCACTTAAAGCTGTACATGGTCCTCTCTCGATGGACCTCGTAATTTTAAACCAAGGTCGAATGATGAGGACACAACCACTGAGCTAACCCTCCCCTCACCTAACTTCCACACTACGCCAATGTGAGAACTTCGAGCCCTAACAGATATAATATGCAGCACCACAGAGAATGGAAAGACTACACCAAAATCCCCTGTCATCGAATTTGAAATCTGTTAATTTAACAACCAGCTGCCGGGTCCAAGACCCTAATGGAAATTTATTCTATAAGACGGAAAGAGAAAAAAAATGATTGTATATTAATGACACTATTCACGCTTAGTAATGATACTCTTTATTTAGCTTTTGAAATTTTAAATTTGCTAAAGAAACCTTTGTACCTAAAACAGATTAAAGATAAGTGTGTCTATAATTTTAATAATGAAACAAATTCTTTATTTTCAAATGCATAAGTGATATTAAAAACATTCAGGTTGACTTAAAGCTTAAAAATATCTTTATTCCTTCCTATTGCCAATTTTTTAAAATAAAAATGTTTCTTTTGGTCTGTAAAGTAGTATTTTAACCACGTTCGAGTATTTGAATATCTGATGTTTGTCCTGGAACGACTTTCTATTTTCCCTTGACATAAAACACTACGATGCTATTATAGAAATGAAGCTAATTGCCATTTTACCAGAGTAACTTTTAATTAAAGTCTAACAGAATTCTTTAACGAAGCAAGACAGTAGTTTTCAGCAGATCGTAAGAATAAATATCTGGACGTCAATTTTAATCAACAAGTTGTCAATGCACCATTAATAATTAAACCTACATATTATTTCATGCATAACGGTACAAACCTTCAATTTAACTATACATATTTCCAAACTGAGTCCACCAACAAAAGCGTGTGACGATTCATTACCTGTCCGAACCGAACAAAACTGCTCTTACCTTTCTGAAAACAGTAACTGCTTCACAAATCAAAACCCTCTATTGAAGCAAGGCCTCCCATTCTCGAAGGTTGTTAAGAGATGCCAGTTTGTTAGTGAAAGCAGCGAGATTCACTCTGAATGCATGAAATGTTTATCATTTGTAAGAGAGCCGAATATGGATCACTTAATATAAGCAGTGCTTCCAAAATACAATAGCGCTCCAGGCATAGAACTCCAATCATTCGCTTCCAAGCAATGCACGCAATTGATATTATCTGTAAATATGCTTCTGCATAATTTCAGGGAGCCAGGAATTCCGTATAATAGGCATTAAAATTAATTTATTTCCCATGCAGATGGCTGTACCTAGTGAAACTGATTAGTTTCCTGGACAATGCCTACATGCGGACTGCGATTAAACACAAGTAAATCACGACTGGTATTGTTAGGATCAATTAGGCTTAGCTTGTAGCTCTCAGTTCCCTTTTACTTATTTAATTATTGATAGAAAGTTTTGTCACTGTGATTAGAATAGTTTACAGTATTGATTGAAAGGCTCTACCGGTAAATATTCGAAAAACTCGCTATTCAGTCTGCTTTGGCAAAAAACTAACATGGGTTATGTTTTTAAAGGAGACTACTGTATACTCTGAGACCATTTTTTCTGAACTCAAGCATATATCGTTATTATCATTATCCCCTCAGACCTGAACATCTACTATTTTCAAGAAAAACATATTTTTTCATAGTTATTATTCGTTAATGAAAAGAACTAAAATGAACACTGAAAAGAAATAATTTATGTAGTCATATTTTTCTCAAGTACAATTTTGCTTTGTGTATATTTGGTTGTGTTGATTTCAAATAAAAATGACATTTTCGGCATGATATAAAATTTGCTTTTAATATAACATAAATTAAAGAATATTAATTTACAAGTAAGATTTTTTTCGTTTCGTCCGCAACATATTCATAACAAAAAAATCCTGTACATTAGTGTCAGTCAGAAACAAAATTGGATTCCATAACTACATGAAAACTCATATGATTCAAATTACTGGCGTGAAAGTACTTTAGCAGTTCTATATAATAACTTAATGTTAATTCTTCCTCTTCCACTCTGTAATGTATTGCGTTATATGCATAAGTAATAAGAGAATACTCCTAAGGTACTTTAGTATCGGAAGAGTTGTCGAGTATTTGGTTACCATTAATTAAACTTTTTCAATAAATATATCTATCAAATTTTGATTTTTTTTTTCTCATGCAGTTGGAATTTTTTTTTTATCTTTGACACCTTTTTTTAAATAGTTACGATGGGTACCTTCTATCTGAAAACTGGACATTTAGGCATCTCAAAGCTGTGTTTAGGGACAACTGGATATGTCTTTCAAAAATGGAATGGTCCCATGAAAAACGGGACATATTAGTCACAATTCAATTTCCTTTAAGTAAATGAAGTTTTTATTTACGAATGGAGCTCAAGAAATTATGCAGACAGAGATCTCCTGTAATCCTCTATTCAAGGGGTTAGAAAAATTAAAATATCATCTCTTCAAGATTGTTAAATACATTTTCATCTTTAAAATTTATTGTAATGTTAGGCTATTGCATTGGTACTTACTCCACGTTGTCTAGTCGAAAGTTAGACCAAGTCCAAGGACCAGAAATATTTAAGAAATCATATGCGAAGTGTGGTGAAGTAATTATATCTTCTTTGTAAAGTCTCATGTAATTTAGAAGGTATTTGAGAAGGAAGCCTGGAAAAAGTTTTAATTTGTGGAGGGCGGAAAAAGCTATCTGCTCCATATGAAAAGTAAAATTCTAGTGTTTCCACTATCAAATCCAGAAATAATGATTTGGCCGCCTCTATTTCTCTCAATAGTAAGGGAGCCACCAGGTGTTTACATATTTTATTAAGAATGAGTTGAAGGGTTCCTCCATAACTGCTGGTTTGAAATTTTTAATTTTGAATATATTTCAAGAAAGGCGAAAGAAGTATTTGTACCATTTAGATTAATTGTTACATGGTACAAATACTACTTCCACTTTTGACAAATTATCAGCAACTTCATTACCAAAGAGCCTTTTATATAAGACGAAAAACATAGGAAGTAGATTCTTTGTTGCTGCGATAGATGTTTGAGGGCTTAAAGAATAGAGACAGCAGCTCTATTGATAACCTCAGTCCAGTTCCTTTGGTGCCAGAGGGCATTTCGAATGTCTGACTAAATCCAAATGTCGTCTAACGAGGACTCTGTTTTAATATCATCTCTTCAATAGCAATAATCTCATCTATGAACTGAGCAAAACTCTGGAATTCTAGTCATGAATTTATATTAGAGAAATTTGGAGCCTTAATGAAGACATCCCTGCTGCACAGGCAGTTTTTTTCTCTGCTGCCATCGGTACAAATTATAATGTTAGATAACGCGGGAGAATGTAATTTAAATACTTATAATAAAACTTTACGAAAAATAAAGCGATTGAAAATCGTTACATAAATAAATTTTTCATTAAAAATAAAATTCAATCACTATGTTTGGTAAAAAAAAATCGGAATGCAAGAAAGATTCCATCTTTAAAGGTCGAAAAAGGAAGTTAGATGAGGTTTTTTAAACAGCTCATGGACATAATTTGTTATTCAGAAGAAACTGACAAAATGTTCAATATAATCCGTTTAAACCCTGTTCATGTATTTATTAAAATTTTATTTTAGTATATTAATATATCATTTTTATGTTATAATAAAAATTTTCTCTTCTCATTTGTATTAATCGGGTGAGATAATCAAAATTGTTAAATATATAAAACCTATTAAGAATAAAACCTGCATTCTTATATAGTTTTTAAGAAGTGTAAAGCAAGTAAATAAAAGTTTAGCTACTTAAACCTTTATATGTAAAGAGTGAATATATGTAAAATATAAAATATCAGTAATTAACAAAATAAATGTTGATGAATATCAATAATAATAAATAATACTCTCTAAAAACTTTTACCGAACTAAAAGCGCACAATTTACAAACATTTCAGTCACTTACTTAAAAAATAAATTTGTGATAATTCTTAAGTAAAAACTCTTTCGAGTTTTACAATGTAAACAAAATCATGTGATATCTCGCATAAAAATAAAGTTTTTGCTTAAAGCTCCCGTCTACCGGCCATTTTGATTTCGTAAACTTAATGTTAGTCATATGAATTTTGACTACCGTTCTCAAATCTTTTCTATTTTATCTATTTGAATGCACTAAAGGGTATTTGAAGGAACAAAAAGTATAGAAGATTTCTGTGGAACTACATTTTTCCTCCGATTCTTCAAAATATTTTAGAATATTTTAAAAAATCTGAAACGGGACAAACAAATCACTTATATAGTGGTAAAAATATTTTTAAAAAACGGAAGAAGAATATAATCCCGCAGAAATCACCATTATTTTTTGCATTTTTGGATGCACTTTTCTCATTCAAATAGGTAAAATAGTAAAGATTTGAGGACGGTATTCGAAATTTCTTAGAATTAACATGATTAACATGACACTCATGAAATCAAAATGGCCGGTATACGGGAACCATAAGAAATAACGCGAGTTTTTAATAAGCGCTAAATAATCCACATAAATTAAATTAAAACGACTGCAATTTTTTGCCGCGTTAAATTAAAACGTACGCAATTTGTAATTTTTCTGTATGACTATATTATTCTCAGATAATCATTCTTCATGAAAAATTAGATAGTAGAATATTGGTAATTATTCGAAAATTATAATTTATTTCATTAGATTTCATTTGTACTATAATGCTCGCTGATTCTTATTTGATTCACTTTCCATTGTAAGTCTAATAATATAGTTGCTAAATTACACAGTCAAATGAAGAGGAAGTATATTCAAGTATAGTATTCTTTTTATTCAAGTTGTGAATATTTAAAGTATTATCCTTATCTACTCTCTGTCTGGTAATCTTTATCTATACTTGCCTAGATAATGGCTTAGGATGCTAATTTTAATTCGTTTCTTACCAGCTCATTCGGGATTGAGTGAGTAAATAACTGTAGTTGAGGGCTTGATCCGGAATCGTTCTCCTATTTCATCTAGAATCTTTTTGACCGCCATTTAGAGAACAAACGACTCAATTCTCACATCTCACTTTCACTAGTTCATGCACCAACTACCATTCTCTAACTCTTTGTTATTAATTTCATCTCCTCTTGTAAATGCAATTTATATAAGCCGTTCATTTCACTTCATGACTTCAATCTAATCTGCATGAATCACGTTTTGTTTTATTGGAGAGAGGTTTAATTTTAAACTTTTCAAATAAAAAAAATCCACAGCCTCAATTGAATTGACAATCGGGACATAGCCCAAAGTCTCAATATGTCTCTTTTTTATTAATTTTTTTTTGAATAAGGAATGCATATGCGAAACTGGATAAAAATATTATATAAATAATTAATTGGATTTCATAAACGGATTAAAATTCTATGTCATCTACATTTAGCTCCTTGTTGCATGATATGAATATTAGGAGAATGTGGAACTTTCTTTGAAGCATTTTCATCATTTGACTATGATTTGAAATTACCATAAGCTTGCTCCGTAATTTCTGTTGCAACTCGAGCTGAAGCAGATAAAATCCATCCACTGTTGCAAACTACTCCGGCATTTGAAAAGTGATATTTTAATTCTAATGAAATCTAATTAATTATTGTTTATCACAAATACGTTTTAAATGTTCTCAAAATATTGATTTAATTCAATAGTATCGAAATATTGAAACTGATTTTTCATTACGTAACTAAATATATTAAAGTATAAAAAATGAAGAGCACTTGTAGGCCTTTAACTGCAATCTCGAAAAGTTAAGAATCTTAAGACATTTTTGAACCCTAAATATATAAAAAAATAAGTAATCAAACAACCACATTTATCGCTATTTACACATCAATTTAGACGAACATTACAATTGTTATTATAATATACTTGATATATTTTACCCCAATTCGTAATGTGAAAACTTTGTAAGTTAAACACACAAAAACTTTTATGTACCAAGAATATCCTATTTTAGATAATAATATTACTTTTTCTGAATAAATTTATTAAGCAGGACAACTGCATTTCTAAAAGAAGGTATTTCAATTCATTTGATTTCTTTTTAAAAACTTTTCGGTGAATTTAAAAGGAGTACATTATAATTCTGAATAGGTTGTATCAGTATGTTAGCACTTTCAATGAAAGAAACATTTAATTAAAACAAATACAGCCAATTCAAAAGGTCTAGACTTATCGAATTCAATATAGATTTACAAAACAAAACTTTATGCTACTGCTTTATCACAAAGAAATGATCAAAATGTTTTATTTTGCATCAAAAATGAGAAAAAGCAAAACTTTCAGAGATAAAAGAAATAAACGATAAAAGTTCTTAAATGTCTTTATTTTCTATCTATCATTAAGATAAATTGAAAAGCTTTTTATCTTCCTATTTTTTCAGGCAGCTTAAAATGCAAATGCAATAAGAAAATAAAGATATTTTGCTTATTAAAATGGAATAATCAAACAAAATCATTTTGAAAATCAAGATTCATAATGGAAAACGTCTGCGACAAACTATACTGAAAAGAAACTTTTTTTATACAGCATGACTCCTTTATAATATTAGTTTATATTTTCTACAGATATTTTCGATTTTAATGCAAATACGGTTGCAAAATTGTAAATTTTCAGAAAGTATTTTATGAAAGGATATATTCTCGCTTTTATGAATATATTATAATAAATTTTTGATACAAAAGAATACAAAGGTATTATTTTACTTTAGATGGAGTTTGAAGAATAAGACTTAAAACTGAGTTAAACAATATGTGAAAAATATTTATGCATTATTCTTCGTTTAAAATAAATTGTTTTAACTTTATACGGAAAAGCATTCTTTGACTTTATTACTTCAAGTTAAAAAAAATTTGAAAATAAGAAGCGTAAAAATCATTTCATAAAAATATTATTTCTCATGTTTATGACATTTTTAAATATTATTGAAAATAAATATTTATATCATTATTTTGAGATGTAAAGTTTGGCCACTGTAGCCTGATGGTCACAGGAGCGAAATCATTATCGGCATTGTTTCCATCCAGTCATGGGTTCGAGCCCTAAACCACTAAAGACCTGCAGTGTAACGGAACTGATTCACATTCAGTCTGAAAGGGCTTAAAGTCCTCCAATTGGCTTAGTGTGAAAGTTTGTAGGTAGTGGAGTCAGCTCAAATGTCATCCTCTTCGCTTGACCGTGGTTCAAAACTGGGAGGTCCTTCGCCAGTAATTCTCCTCTTGCTTCCAAGTGCGACGTTAATAATCAATCAATTAAAATTATTGTAATGACAATTTAATACAAAATGTAAACACACCCTCTGTTTTGTGTTGAGTTTTGCAATGCAAATCAAAAGATAATAAGAAAAATACTGTTAATTTACTATTATTTCTTCTAAATAACTTGTTTCATTTTTCATTACAAATAAATGTTGATATTTGTTTTGAAAATAAACTCTGTTTTAAAAACCGCTGAGAGAATAACATTTTATAACAAAAAGTAAGGAATGTTTAAAATCCGCTGAGATATATATTTTTTTAAATCTTTTGAAAATAAATGATTATTCGTTCGAAATATTTTATAATACAATTTCACAAATTATTCAAAAATTTTATTTCATTTCAAAGAGATATTTTGCTATATTTCAATTGTAGGAAATACATTGTGCTCAGAAAGCCTGATTTACGAGTAAAACATTGTTGAGCATTTGAATCAAATTTATTAAAATAGTTTCATATATTTCCTTATAAATTGTTATTTTTTTCTAGAAAATCACATTCCCTTCCCCCCCCCCCAATTCGGCAAAAGTGAAAATCTTCATTTCGTGAAGGCAACATAAATATATAGCGTTACAATATTTAAATGCAAATCTAATTCCTAGTTTATTAAATTGCTTAGGCATTGAAATTGCGCAACCTTTCTTTATATATATATATATATATATATATATATATATACAAAATCAATTCTAAAATGTACTTTTCCATTAACACAGTGCAAAATTAAATTATTTTTCCTCAAGTATGTGTGATCTTATTAAATGTAATTCATTATAAGTTATGTACTGATTTTAGATTTAAAAAAATTTATGAAATATATTCTCCCAATTCCATTTTTTTTAAATAATTATTGCAAGCTTGATATGTGAAGTTTCTGATTAATTCATTCTTATTTTTATGTTAACATGTAAAATTTTAGAAATTATTAAGCTATGCAGAAGCTAAGTTTTTCAAATGTAACTGTCATTATTGGATTCATTCATTCCGTTAGAAATCCGAGGTTTAATTCAAACATATTTTATATTATTTTAATTTAAGAAATTTTATCTTCACTTTATTATACTTTTTGAGAATAAAAAAAAAACATTGCTTCTATTAAAAACTCATAACTAAAATGTAAGTATAATAAAGTATTTTAAATAAAAAAAAATCATTTACACTTTCATTTAACCTTTTATAAATTATATATTATATTTCTAATTTTTAAGCTAACTTTGAAAGATTGAATAGTTAATTCAGATTAAATAGTTAAGTTAAAGTTGATGTCTGCCGGGGATTAATAATCAGACTAAATATAAAACTTTTTAAATAGTGAATTAACGTCCTCCTCACAACTACGATATTTCAATTTACAAAATTATTTCAAATGATTTACAGGAAACTTTATAAACTATTTTTTCAACGAATATATGGATTAAAATTTTATTTAATGATATATTACATTTAAAGTACAAAATAATCATTTTTAACTTTTATTTCTTCCCATAATTATTTAAAATAGTGAATTGTGTTTTGAGTATAAGATATTTGAAACTAAATCAACATGAATATTTATCCAATGGTGAAATTTCTGTGCTTTGCAGCTTTGAATTATGTATTGCATCATGTTTAAGCATTCATTGATAATGTTAATAAAAGTAGCACTAAAATTATAAAAAATTCCCCAGATGTTTTGATAAAATAAAGAGTAACTTTGTGAAATATATTAACAAATAATGAAAAAAAGACACTATTTTCAATGAAATACTGTGCCTAAAATTGACACACACTTATATATATATATATACCTGAAAGGATACTAAACTTATAAGAAATGGCAAAAAGAGGAAATTCAAATCATGACTAAGTACAAACCAAAGCACGACAAACAACATTCATACATTCTGAATCTAGCTTATGACAGGTTAGCTGGTTAAACCATGTTTTACAGACACCCAGCAAAAATTTATAATAAAAAAAGTCAATATGGAAATTTCATAAATTCAAAAAGAAACTGGATACAAATAGAAAAATTGTCAATAGAAATCGAGAAAATATGTTAATAGACAAAGAGACATACTAAATCTTTACAAATTAAAAACAAAAAAAGAACAATGAAAAATAAATAAACAAGACTGAAAAGATTACATATATATAGTCACCATATGTTCAATGAGGAAAAGAAATTTTAATTGAAATCGAAACCAGAACTAAAACCACAAATCATTGAGAAAGATAACTTGGAATTCATTTCTTCTTTTTTTATTACTAGTTATAAAAAAAACATTTACTAAATATCAAAGCAAAAAAAAATCAGCATATTACTGAATAAGCTAAAACCATCTTCCATTTACTATCCCTACTAAACACGTGTCATTGAGTGTACCCCTTCTATGATGCCACTTATTCTCATAAAACATAGTTATTGCACAGAGTGGCAACGCATTAGGATGGACATAACAATAAAAACGTCGCATTTCTCTGCGAAGAGATTAATTGAGGTCCTCTCCGCGTATATCATTTTCAATGGTCACTTACCTGTCCTCTAACGGGCACCGGCTCACTTTATGACCGCAGCGTTATTTGGTTCGTTTGCATGTGGACTCGGTAATGGCTGAACGGGAAAAATATATTTGCGTGTCGTAAAATTTAAATACTTTTGCTCTCGCAGTGGTGTCATTGGAATGTCATATTCTCGCTCTGGTATTTTCGGAACTTCCTTAAAATTAGTTTTTGTTGTTTTTGAAACTCCTGGGAGAGTAATTTGAATTCCTTCTCCGAAGCAAGGAGGAATAAAAAAATTTGAGAAATCCGATGAACAATTTCAGACAAACGTTGTGGATATATACGTCCTTGTGGTAGAGAATACGTTTCTTGACCTTTTTTATTTAAGAGATAAGTGTAATGCCTTTGACAAGGAAAAAAAATATTTAAGAAACAACTAAAATATTTATATAAATCAATAAATAATTTTGATACAAAGGAATTCGCATATAAATATTTATTTCAATTTCATCAAAGCTTAATATTAATTGTTGCTTAATTGTTTAATTAATATGTTTAGTTAATATTCTTCTAAACGAAAATGTATAAATAAATGTACATCTTTTAAATAGATTATTCCTGTGTAAAATAATGCATAAAAACATTAATGAATCAAATATTCCTAAGCTTTAAGGAGTGAAAAGAAATCACCTTCTATAAAATTTAAACTTTGGTATATATATTTCTTACTGTTCTATATTTTACATCAACCTTCTCAAAACGAACTGAACTTATCTGCCCTCTTCGCACTGAAGTAAGAATTTGTTACTGTTAAGGTGATACTACCGTTCTCTGATATAAATGAACGGCTTTTTTTTATATATTGTGTGTCCTATGTTCCCGTACATGTGTAAATAATCGTTTTGCATAATTAATAACAACAATGTGTGGAGGGCCATATAATCAATATACTAAAATCATCTGTATACTAAGGTAACTGAGGTAAAAAAAAAAAAAGCTAGAAAAAATTTGTTTATTTTATGCTTTTAAAATAAGCTCACTTTTATGAATTAAAATCAGTGGAAATCATTTAAACAACGAGATATCTGAATATTTATGTATTTGTTTATACAGAAAAAAATCGTATTTATATACAAGAATAACTATGCAGGAGCAGTTAATAATCAGTAGTTGTATTTCTGTGTGTAAGTTATGTACATACCTTTAGGTATACGCGCATTAAACTTTTTGTATATTTGCAGAGGACTCCCGGATATAACGTCTATACAGTGAACGTAATTATAATTCAAAAATTAAATTTAATGAAATTTTTAAAATTTAAAATTTTATTTTTCAAATTTCCTGCAATTTTTATACAACTATCGTGCAATACCTAATATTTGTGAGTTTTTATTTAAAAAAATATGTGCTGTTCATTGGAAATAATCTCATTTTTTAAAGTGTAAAATATCAGCACAGTAGATAAAATAGATTTTGAAGAAATTGTACCCAAATCTTAAAAACACGTTTCGAGAAAAAAGTAAGCAAAGATTTTTTTTTCTATGTGGCTTGGCATGTTTGCTTACGGTTTTAAAATACAATTTTCGAATTTCAGTTTATCAATGTCTCACAAATAAAACATTTATGAATTCCGAAAAACACGTTTTATTTTCTAACAATAAAATTTAAAAAATGCAAAATTTGAAGCATTTTAACTTTGAAGCATTAACGAAATGTAAATTTACCACAAATGAATGATCGGATCTTAAAAATTTATATCTTCAAACTATAACGCATATTGCAAAAAGTGATACACGAAATTAAAGAAAAATATACCAAGTTTTCTTTTTCACTGTCTATCAATAAGCGACAGCACATCCATAGAATGCTGTACTAGAAATCCGAAAATGGCGACAATAGCAGAGAAAACTTTTTGAGTATTAGAATACACATGGATTTTTTTTTTTTCAGATATTTCTCTAAAGCGCGCATTTAAAAATCACTATGGTAAGAATGATTTAAGCCGCAAGAACATTCTGCAATGGTATCGGCAGCAGAAAAATGATATTATGCAGAAAATAAAGCAGTGGCCATCTACGCCTCTCGGAAGAAACAGCGGAGAGGTAGTGGCAAAGTTTTGTTCGAAGTCTACGGAAGTCAACGACATTTGCCGCCAAAAACACTGCTTTTGTACCAATGATGGCAAAAAGACAGCAAACACTTACGTAACGCATTTGTTCAGCATTACTAGGAACCATTGGCAGAGTGATACTATAAATTAGGTCGAATGAACTTGATTACAAATTAAATGTTTGTTGTGTAACTAAAGGATAACATATCAAACATTTGAGACTGAAAATAGAACTTGATATATTTTTCTTTAATTTCGTGTATTATTTATCATAATATGTGTACTAGTGCTAACCCTGTATAATGTCGATTTTCTTTAAGTAGTATCAAAAAATTAAATATGTTGAAATGAATAAATCTTAAGGCATATATATACATATTGGTACTAAGAGTTATAGTAGGTAAATATTGAAAGAGATGCCTGTTACTCAGTTGACTGTTATTAGCTTTTGGCTCAGTTGGCTGAAAATTATGACATCCGTCACAAGCTGCTCATTGTGTTGATCTAGTGCAACGTGAATTAAACAACATAAGCAGATCATATAACATAAGCATTTTGCTATATTTGAAAAAGTATAGTGGTTGTGAATTATTTAGGAATATTCTTTCTGTCTCTTTAAATTAATGCATTCATATGAATAATATTTTCTAAGAATTGAAGGCATGAATACTCATGGAAACATATATTATAATACAAAACCACAATGTGAGATAAATTCATACACGGTACAAAGCCGTAATGATATATACTTGATGGAAATGAGCTTCGAAATTATCATATTCTACAGATTATCATAATGTTTTTAGGCTCAAAGTAACTCTTTGAACTTGAAATCCCTATGAGAAATATTGTTTCGTTGGCCTTTAATTTTCTGTTGTAAATAAATTCATAGTTTCTAAACAAAACGTAACGTTGTAACGAGATCTGTGGGGTACTTAACATTCTGTTTCGTCACGTACCTTCTAAATTTGCTTAAGCACTTCTCTGTAGAGCGAGATATTTTATTTACAAGCAATCCTCGAGGCACATTTTGCGTTATGGGCAAGTTACGCTCAACCACATGAAAAATATTTTAAAAGAGGAAAATGTTACTGTTGCACACAATCTTAAATGTATGACATAGCGATAGAATTCATAAATGCTCTTAAAAGATTGATGTCTTCCATTGAAAAGGTACAAAAACAATAAAAAAAAAGAAAATTCTGTGATTTTTTTTTTTTTTTTTGCAATAACCGTTAAAAACATATTATTAAAAATTCTTCTGATAAAATACCATTATTTTACAACACTGCTCTGAATTTAAAAAATTTCTGTGAGAACGTGGTTAATAATTAAAGGCAATTTTCATTTTTTTACTTCAGACGAATTATTTTGAACACTTATTTACATAATTAATCTAATTTAAATATCGAATTACTGACTTCAAAGCCTTAAAAATTGCATTTTAGTGCTTTATATGCAGGTTTTAAATTATTGTATTTATATTAAGCCCAAAGAAGAGATCCTGATATTTCTAAGTAGTTTTATTTTAATATTTCTCTTTAATTTTTTAATAAATATTAATTTAATTTTGAAGATAAAAATTGGCTTATTCCAGAAGAGAGGGAAAATGTGCTTGAATTTTTTTTCTGTTTTACAGTAATATATATGCAAGAAATTCTCGAATTACAATGTGAATAAAATTAATAATATATAGCAATGGCCTAACATTTTTATTAAATTTAAATCGCCTAAAAGCCTAATTTACAGAAGTTCGTAAGACTCCTTCCCAATTTTAGTGAGAAAATTATGTAACTTGTTTTTCTATCTTCCAGGGAGCGTGCTTTATTTAATGATTTTGTTTATGCAAATTTATAAGATTTGAAGTGAACTACATTTTCAGGTTTAGTATATAGTGGCGTTCTTAGATACAGTCGATAGAAGTGAATAGTGTTATAAATTGCACTCTTTCTAAAGTCGAATAGTCGCCAACCACAAATGCAACTTATTCAGATTTCGCTAAGATTTAAATTTATTAATTTTTCTTTGTGTATTGCAATTGTAACTCATTTACTTATAAACCCTGTTAAATTGCTTTGTTTACCTGAAGCTGAGGTTTACTTTTGTCTTACCTCTCAATTTGAGAGCCTATGAAATCATTTAGTTAATAAAATGTGTTGCTATATTTATGACTCCGTCATATGAGTTTAATTTCTCACGAACTTTAGAATAATAATTATGCGGAAACGAACAGATCTCTAACAATTTTATTAGAATTGAACTCATTCTCAAGCAAACTTGAAGGTAAAGTTACGACTGAATGACCTTAAGACACCCAAAATTTATTTTTTACCGGCTTACACTTGAAATAATATGAATTATTGCACGCATTAAGTCCAATTAGACTAGAACAATCTGAGATAAAGTGCTTTCGAAAATAAGGTACTAGATCAAGTGTAATCTTCGTCTCTTTGTAGAGGTTAAAAGGTTATTTACCAATATTCTCATATCTATTTATAAATTAACTAAACAGTCATTCAAATTCGTGCTAAGCAGCATATAAATTATCAGAACATAGTAGCATATATCCTCTTCAGCTTCGATGTATGATATTGTCAATTAAAGCCTGTTTACAGTTTTTGAACTGTGACACTCAATCCGTTATCTGAGGAACATCAACGCTCCTGATGCCTCTTCAAGTGTTCCACAAGAAAATCAAATACACAGTTAAAAATTAATCTACAGCGCTCTTGTAGCAATATGAGGCATACTTCCTTACAACTGGACGATACTTAATTCAAATGACTCAACTTCCAAATATGCAAAACAAAGTTCATCTATAAACTGAAGTGTAATGAGAAAGAGAAGTGGAGGGAGATGGTAAGATAGGAGATGAGAATAAGAGTAAAAGTTTTGGTAACAAGAAGAATTTTAGAGTGATGTGTGTGGAAGTATTCTGGCTTGTAGAGCAGATTTGGTGAGATAGGACTCAACGCTGTCGGAGCAATTGTAAGGGAAACTCGCATCCTATTCCGGTGAGCATTTTTTATAGATAATAGAATTTTTAGTACTAGTGGGGTAGGAAGGTATAATTGTAGAGGGCATCCCCCTCCCTTATTTGAGGAGTAAATAATTTATTTAGGATATAACTCACTATTTTAATTAAGTGATCTATGCTTAAACTTAAGTAGAAGTTTAAATCTTGTGATTAAACTTTAAGATGGCAGACGAAACAGGTAATAGGATGTCGTCACTGGGTAATCAATATAAAGCAATTTTTGTATGAGATTCTAATCATTAAACACGAATATTCATAAAAAAAATTCTGTATCTTAAAGATTAATACCAGGTTTAGCAAAAACAAAACAAGGACACACTGTATTATTTACTATGCAACTTTTTAAAGTAGGGCTTTCAATGATGGTTAATACTAAAACAAAGAAATGCGAGAACTTGACAAATTAGAAGATGAGAGTAGCTTTTTATCATTTTATTTGTCTCAACTTTTCTGAAATCTGTAATATCATCAAGTTTATCTATCACATTCAATTTAAGATTGTTTTTAACTATGCAAAAACCTCGGGATTTCTTCCTTCACGCATTTGATCGCTCTTTATTCTATTAGTCAATCATAAAAATAGATTGTCAAAGAATTATTGAACTCAAACACTAGGAAAACTCAATTTAGTTTTATTCGAATCTTATTTTATTCCAAATACCATATACTGATTATCACATATGTGGATTTTGTTCCCTACACACGTTTGAACCTAAAGATTAATATTATAAATATTTTCTTATCTTTCGACTACTCCCGGGTCAGAGTCAGTAATAACACTTGTAAGGTGGGTTTGACACACTGTCAGTACACAGATCCTCTAATCAGTATTGGCACAAATCTAAATTATTCGTTGAAAACTTAATCTCTCTCTCTCTCTCTCTTACTACCACAACTCTACTACTATCAAAATTTTTCCTCAATTTATAAATATTACCATATTATCTACACATCAATATTTCTATATTAATTTATACACGTCACAGTTCATTTGTTGGAAGAGATTCTGAAATCAAATAACATTATATTAAAGTCCTCAATGGTTAGTTGAAGTGAAACACGTGAGAGAATCCTTTTACAAATATTGTAGAATCAAATGATTTTTACTTAAATATATTCGCATCAATCAATTTTGACTTTTAATACTTAAGAAAAGTAGATCTTTGAAGTAGGACTGACCAACCTGACACCCGCGACGTGATTTTTCCCCTTCTTCAATAATGGAATTAATTTTGCAAGTAATGCCCTCTTGTTTTCATTGGGTCCTTATTTTCAAAATTGGATGATCACTCCTGTTTTAAAATTAATGTTGCAGCGCAAAGAAAAGGCAGAGTTCTGTGTTCTTCAACTTCAAAAAGACTTAGAACCCTTGTGCTAAGACATTGATAGTAAAATTAATTGTAAACTAAATAAAATTCAATACGTTTTTTGCAATTTTTAGCTTCAATTACTAGCATTACGATTATTTCGTCAATTTGTTACTACTAAAATAACACCAACATAATATTTCCCTAGACGAACGTTGGTTTTTTCCCTTTTTTTCCCGCTAATAGGTACCACTTGTTCGGAAAAGTTCATCTTCAAAAGCGGAAACCATCTCCTCCAGAAAACCACCATCTACCAAAACCAACACACAACAAACCTCCGATAAAAGTTTCTTAATACAGCATAGCCAGCGATTCCAGCTAATGTTTCTCGGACGCAGGATTAATGTAGCCGTTTTCGGTCCACAATGCGCTCGTCATAAATTTCGGGCTCTCTGCATTAGTCAAGGTACAGGAGGCAAGACGAGGGTGGATGGAACGTCGGATAATGACTCCATTCAATGTTCTCTCCGCACCGCAAAAGGTAGAGAAACTTCTTTTCCCCACCTGCTGTTCGTTTATGATGGGGAAGTTTAGTATCATCCCTCAACTTTGGTGTTTGGCTCAAGTCAATGATAAGACGTTTAAAAGTTCTGCAGCGGAACAAAGACCAGAGGACTCTGGGCTGAGAGGTGAGGAATAATCTAGGTGAAAATCGCCGAGTTTTCGGCTTCAAAAGGAGAGATTAGGAGGATGGAGGATGATAAGAAAGAGGTTTAAAGTGAAGGGGTAAATTGTTTTTGGAAAATTTTGGGGTGTGGTGCTGGAGAGTTTTGGTTGCGTTAAAATAATCTACCTATGTTGCTATATTTGAGTAAAAAGTTATCTCAGCCCTCAATAGATTTCGTGATAGAAAATATTGTCGTAACTTAGAAGAGAGTATAATAAAAACAAATCAAAGTGAATTTTTTTGTTAAATTTTAATTTAATAACTTTGAAACAAATTTCATTTTTTTAAAATTCTTATTTGTTGTAATTCGTTATAATATGATATTATTGAGAGATAGAATATCATGGTTATGAAGTCATAGAGTATCATTTTTTTCAAAAAAAAATGCCGTATAGATTAATGAAAGTTGTTTGTGGCAGCGGTAGCCGAGAGGTTATGGTTGCGAGCTCATAAGCGAAGTTGTTTCAGTCGAGTCAAATTTTCAAAACCTAATGCTTCTGAAAATGCGTCGTGTAAAGGGGATGATGCTTGTCAAATCTGCAGGTTTCAAAGTCCTCACTTTGGGATGGTATGGAAGTTAGGAATGTGAGATTCAAGTATCGTTTCTATTTTAAATAATTCGAGATAAAAACCAACGTTTTTAAAAACAACGCTTTTATATAATGAAAAAGTTTATTAAAATGTTTTTGAAATATTAGTTAAAATTTATCACAAACGTCTAAATATTGCATTGTTAGGCGAGTAAGAGCTATTCCCAAAGTTTCAGAGCTCTAGCTTGATGGGAAGTTGGTTAAATTAACGATCGAAAATTTGATGACACACACACACACCAAGTGAAATACATAAAAACGTTTTAAAAAATAAAACACCGTGTAGAATAATGGAAATTGTTTGCTGCAGCGGTAGCCAAGAAGAATAGTCGTGAGATCGTAATCAACGTTGTTTCAGTTGAGTCGTGGTTTTAAGACTTAATACTATTAAAAAAACCTTTCGTATACCTCGGATAATGAGCGTCAAATCTGTCAGATTTCAAAGTTCTCACTTTGTGATGTTTATTAAAATTAAGTGTGTTGAGGCAATTCAAGTGCCGTCTTCGCCACTTTACAGTGGCTCAAAATTACGGTGTACGTCTACAATAGCACTAATGTTGCTTACAAATGCAACGTTGAAATAAAATAAATAAAACAGTAGTTATTGCCTGTTAAATTTTACTAGATTTAAAAACATTCGTGACTTCTGACAATTGAAACAATAAAATCCTAATTTTAAGTTTATGAGTTCCTCACTTGATCTTAATCTTATTGGATTAAAATTAAAGACGTTCGCTTCTTCTTTCGTGTCTCATTTCAAATCAAAAATCAAAATATCTTTCAAAATTGTTTTATTTAAAGAAAATCGAATATCTAGATCTCTTTTTTTTTGATACATTATTAATGCAGCTCTTCTTTCGTCTTGCAATTGTTGTTATAGAAGTTTAAGCACAAAAAATCATTTTACTATCAAAAAATTAATTTATACAAATTGCATCTATGATTATATCAAATTCTCTACATTTCGTATGCTATATATTTGAATCCTAACATGTTTATCAGTCAAATATAAATAATCTGAATATTAATTTTATAAATTTTTTTCATCTTCCTCTTTTCAAAATTTATCACCAGTTTTACCAGATTGTTACATTTAATGATTTTTTTGAAAATACTCAGAGCTTTAGCTATAAATATCATTTTTGAAATTCATTCTGATAATTAATTTTCAATAGAATTATTAGAATAAAAAAAAAGGATATTTATTGCTAAAGCTCTCTTTTTCTCTCTCTCTCTCTCTTATATATATATATATATATATATATAAAGAGAGAGAGAGAGAGAGAGATGTAGATATATGTGTGTGTGTTGTGTAATTATAATAAATTTTGAAAGAACAGAAAATTACGTAAACCTGAAAATTTATTAATTATTTAACCTTAAAAATTAAACATATAAATATTTAAGGAAAAATTTGCATAAATATTCAGAACAAAAAGAGAAGAGGCAATGAAAGATAATAAGAGGTAACTGAAAGGAAATTTCTTTAAAAATAACTAATTTTCAAAAAGTATCAATTTTCATCAGCTAAAAAGAACTGCTACTTTTATTTTTAATAGTTTGTACTTGTTACTCTGTAATAAGTTCAATTGTCTTCAATCGTTTTTAGAGATTTATTCTATTTTTGTAATGATTTTAGGCTTAAGAATTAAAATTCATTTCGTTTAAATTTCATGAGAAGAATTTTATTCATTAAATCTAGCCTTACTTGAATTTAGAAAATATATATTCTAGAAAATTATATTGACTGTTGAATCATTTCATTAAAATATGTTTTCTTTTTTGCATGAAAGCCACGAATTTATTTAGTAAATTCTCATAAAACTATTTTCACACAATATATAAGAAACGACTTCTAGAAAAACTTAATTCGATCAAAAATTTGAATACATAATAATATGCGAAATCTTAAAATAGGATTTTTATATCTCTCGATTCGATACCGCATATCAAAATATTTAGAGAACAAAATGTTCACCATTTTATAGACTTCTAAATTAAATCCAACTTCTCTGTTTATCTGAAAGCTCTGTTTGGTCACAATTTTGAATGTAATTTACAAAATGATTAAGGTTACGTGCAAATAAATATTTTTAATAAAATCTTTTGAATTTCTCTCTCTGTGTCAAAAAAAATAGATTATATCTAATAACCATTACTGAAATAATTTTGTTCATAAAGTTATAATTGTTTTTTATTTTTTTAAAGAAATAAATCGTTTGAAAAATAAAACTTTCTTTTGCGTATTATTTTTATTAGATAACCAGTAATATGCAAAAATTTGGTCTCTGTTCTATATCAAGTAAGAAAATATCAAAATATGCATTGAGGCAATAAAAATAAGCATCAAAAAATATATTACTAAATTTTTTGTGTTTTTAATAGTATGCAATTTATGTTGTATTGAATTTTTAAGATTGTGTTTTTGGAAAGGATAATTATATACTAATTTTGTTGTTGATTCATCCATTTCTCTATCATTCCTTCAGTTTATCAAGGGAGCTATATAGATAATTTGTAAAATTTTTAACAGTAAATATCCTTTCATACTCACCCGGGTATCATAAAATAGATTAACTGAGTGAATATCTCCAAGTCGATTAGAAGCTTCAGAAATTTCAAAAGTCTAGCTAAACTCTAGAGGAATTAAAAGATGACATTATCAGAGAAAAGTGCCATTTTAAATCAAATGCATTTCGAACAGTTAACACTATTTTATAATGTAGATTGCCTTTTGTTGTAAAAGGATTTCATCTTCAATGAATAGTTGCGTTAGAATTCTTCAATCTGTAAAATATTCTGGAAAATATGATTCAATTCTTGAAAGATTTCTTTTGAAACATTTTCTTTATGCTTCCTCCGTAGTGTGTCGTTCATTTTTTTTATTAGAGATAAGTCTGTATTGGTATTGTAACCACTACTATAGCTTAAATTAAAATAAATATAAATTCATTTGTATTTTCTAAATATATATATATATATATATATATATATATATTGTTTAGTTATTTAATCGTTTCGATGATAATATGGAAAGCAAAATATAATTCTTAATAGATGTAATTAAATGAAAATTTTTATAAAAATGATCTACCCAGATTAAATTTCAAGAATGTGGAATACATTATTTAATACTTCTAGATTTTGGTAATATTTGTAATCTTAGAAATCCCAGAAAAGAATAAATTGGATATATCCAAACTAATTTATTTTTATAAATTCTTTAAAAGTAATCTGCATGCATTATTTTGTTACTTGTTCATTGGAAGAATATATACTATGAATGACGATGCAGTATTTTAAAATGAATGTCATAATTTCAGCAAGCAAATGATTCGCCACTCACAAGAGAAAATTTGACTAAGAATGTAATCAAGGTTAGAATTTTATATAGTTATATTATGGATTAAAATTTACTGCATATTTATTCCTGTTTTTTATTTTAAATTTAAAACAGAATTTCTTGAGCCTTTTATGTTTTATCATAATCCTATTTTTCCGATAAAACTTAACAATTGGGTAAAGAGGTGCAAAAAGGTAATTAAATGGAAATATTCATTGATATTACGAATTTGATTGTAATCACGAAAAAACTTACTTTTGTTCCTTCAAAAAATACAGATTTCGAAAACTTTTAATTGTAAAACAGTGGTATTATTTCGTGACGTAAAGTTTTCGATGATCATGCAAAACTTATCTCCAAAAAATGCTCCTCCTCGGTAATTTAATGTAATACTCTAAAACAAATGTTCTACCTTCTGGTAGCTCTAAACGAGCTGCCTGCTATTACCTAATACGTGTTGAGCATGTAATAGACCAGCTCCCGTAGAGGGAATGGACACAAGGCGTACCTAGCGTGACAAATTCTATTCCCGCCCCCTAAAATGAGGGACCTGAGCACAGATTAAGTGAATGGGGGGCCTCATGTTGACTCTTGCCAAGGTGTGATTTATGAGGCGATTACTCGCATAACACTCACGGAACTGATGAATTAAAATAATCTACTCCCTCTATATAAATATATATGTGATCGGATATGATTGGTGATTCATTGAAGTAATATGCGGATCTAATATATTTTCAGGTAAAACACGCCATGAAATATGACTAAGAATGGAAGCATTAAAAAATGCTTAATGAAAAAGGAAGCCTTTCCTTTGGGGGAGTTTTTTTTTTTTTTTTTTTTGGAAGCTTTTATTTCTTTCATGGCAGTTAACATGTATTGCAACCACGAGGTAATTTGTCACGAAAGCACCGACTGTGACGGGTTGTGGAATTGTTTCATAAATCGTCTGGATTTCTAGGCAGTGATCTATGTAATAATATTGTCGAATTTCAAATTTTTAAAACTTTCTTAGAGAGACGGTCATTAAGGTATTTTTTAATTAAAAAACTATTAAACGATCGTGTTTTTTTACATTGATATAATTATGTAATTTCTTCACTATCGCAGAGATATGAACAAGAAATAATTGGAGGATTGTAACAAGAACTATTCTCGAAACCTTTTTTAACTAATATCTAAGGTTTCTGTTTCTGACTTTATATTTGAAATCCGATCTTCTTTCCAATCAAAGGAAATTTGATAATGCAAATTGACTAAACTTCAGAAATGAAGTGAATATAAATAATCAAGTAGTATAAAAGCAACAGAGAATTGAATTGAGGTAAAAAATAATAATAAGGTTACAGAAATAGGAATAATATAATGTGATGTGCTCGGAAGCCTGCTGGCATGCATAATTCATTTGGTCAAATTAGGACTCTGCACTGTTGGATGGATTTAATATTTAAAGCTGGTATTTTCATTGTGTTCTGTATAGTGTAGAAGCTGTTAGCACTCCCGAATAAAGACCTTAAACTGTTTGAGAGCATCCTCCTTCTGTTAAAGAATCGATGAAAATTAAAGTTTTGGATATAATTGACTATTTTAATTACTTTGACTGTGCCTGAACTTTAGTTCAAATTTAGATTTGTGATTCACCTAACGTTTAAGATGACTGACGTGACAGGTAATAGGATTACGTCAGAGGCCGAACTCTCCCAACAAGGGCCTGGAGCTATTCAACAGGCCTCTCGGGTTGTATTTATTCATATTTCAACGAAACAAAGTTTGTGAAAAAACCTCTAGTGTGAAAGAGGTGAGTATTACAGAGTAATTGGTAAGTGGATTGTCCAACAAATGATCAAATACAGTTAAGACTTAAAGCAAATAAGTAATAAACAATAATTTATTAACAGACAGCTGTTGGTATTACAAAAAAAATGTCAACTTACAAAAACATTTAACAATTAAATAAGATCAGGGAGTTAACATGAGGTGAAAAACTTTCGAGAATAACTCCCACTTAAAACTAAATCTGACTCCCAAAAATTCTTTAAAACACATGCCCTGATGTATTTTTTTAAATTTTACTGATTAATCCTCTCTCTCTCATCCTGATAATATACTTCAACTAATACTTATATTTTTGTAGGAAACATTTTTATATTTAAAGATTTTCATTGGAAAATTTTATTATTATTTTTTTTTGAACTTTCATGAACTTGTTAGTACTAAGGTTCAAAAGAAATGCGGTTAAGACATCAATTTTAAACCTTCCCTTATATTTATTTATTTTTCATTTTCAAGGGAGGAATATTTTCTAAGCTATTCACTAAAACATTGCAAAAATATGCCTTTTTTTCGGGATTATAAGCCTTCCACTATATTTACGAGGTCCTACATATTTTTAAAAGGAGCACATTTTCTGTATTTTGCAGAATAATTCATGAAATTGCAGTTAAAGCATGAAAAATTTATAAAACGGGGATATTCAACAACAATAATATTAATGTTTTCAGCAAAATTGTTTTACATTCATAATTCTTAAAACTATTTAGTCTTTTTTAGGTAAATTTTGCTATTTTATATAACTCCCCAGTTCATAAAATTAGTATCTTAGACAGTGAAAGGTATATAATGTTTGAAATCATAGATTTAAAATATTAATATTTTCATGATTCAGTCTAAAAAATATATTTTTAAAATAGATATGTTTTTTATTCTTTACTTATGCTATATATATATATATATATATATATATATCTTTTATCAAACTATGTAGTAGGGTGACTGGGTGTGAAAGAATAGTCCCAATGTTATTCATGCATATCATAAGGGGCGACAAAAATTTGTTCCCAATGTCTGGGAGTGTAGTCGGTCACCCTAGTACTCGGAATTATATCAAGGGACTAATCCTCCAGGCTGGGGAACTAAGGGTTTACCTTCTTCAGGCAGGTACGGGTATCATGACCCCGAGCATTCTAGCGATCTTTTTCTTTCCCATGGAGTTTACTGTCTTTGGTACACACGGGTGGTGCGCCCTCAGGATACCCTAGCGAGTCTTCCCTGTTTTCGATCCACCTTCTTGTTAACCAATTTCTATCATTTTTCAATTTTTTTTGAACATCCAGATCAAAGCTTTACCTTTTTTGCGCACCATGATCACGCCTGGCTCTTGAACCATTAAAATACAATCACTCCCGCACGCACTATCGAAATATGTATAGAAACAGTTTTATTGAACCCTGACTAGAAATTTCTTAAGTTTTGTTTTTAAAAAAGGCATACTTATTTTGAAATTCACCAAATAATCAAAGGTATCCTTACTATAGTTTCATATTTTCTAATTTCATACATAATTTTGTAAAAAGTTGAATATAAGTATTTATATTTGCAAGTAAATCAAAAATTAAGATGAGTCACAAAAGTTTAGGAGAGCCTTATTTTTTCCTAGAATTTTACTATACATATATATACGCTATATACAATTATATTTAAATGCAAACAATTCAATTACAGAATTTTATAGTTTATGAAATTATCAAATTTCTCGAGCTATTTTATTAACCTAATGAATTCATTTTGTAATGGAACTATTATCTTCATGATTTCATTACATAATAACACTCACGTATACATCAGTGAAATAAGAATCATTAATTTCAGGAAATTAGAAGCATTTAGAATAATGGAGTGTGAATGTTAATAATTGAAACTTAATGCAAATACAAATTTCATTTATATTATTAAATAGCTTTAATGTTTTCAGGCAGTCAGCGTTTAATCAGTAGAATTATATATGAGAGCTTTTGTCTTTATAGGGATTTATTTATTAAAAGCTAAGTTTTTTTGTTTTAGTCTGAGCATTTTAAGAATTTCCAATAATTCTGAAGTTCATGAAATTATTTTAAATAATTGAATTAAAAATTTAGTTTATGAAAGTAAGCATTTAATTCGTTAAAGGAAAAGTCAGTATTTTGCGTTTAGAAACAGGTTTGAAATAATTCACAATTAATTCATTTTTCTATATGTATAGAAATTTAGGAAGTGCAACCCATTATAAATGAATATTACATTAATAATTTTTAAAATACATCAAACACGCACATTAAAAATACATTCAGATTTACTTGTGAATTTAAATTGTTCTTGAATAGGGACTAGATATAATATTTTCATAAGTCAAAGCAATAGAGTAATGAAGATAAAACGAGATATGCTCGACATATTTCATCTTTATTGTTTAATTTACATACAAATCAATTACATATATATTGAAATCTTTCAAAAATTATATTACGAAAATTAGAAGACTCTTCCCTGAAAAGGCTATTTGAAAAGGAAAAGACACTTTAACTTAATAAATCAACCGGAAAAGTTAAGCAATGACCTCTTAACTTTGGCGACCATTTTGGAGATTTTGGCGATAAATCAAAGCTTCTAGAATGTTCTGGAATACAGGCGAAAACTTGATTGAGAAGAAAGCTAGGGACTTTCCTGAATTTTCCGTTTGACCTCTTCCCTGGCCTGAAAAGGTATAAATATGAGGAAAGCCAGTCAGTCAGTCTGCCTTTAAAGTCTTTTCTGAGGAGATCAATTGGGAAATCAATTGGAATCTTTCGGCACTTGGAAGTGGAGTATGCCGGGTGAATTTGTGAAGAAGTAGCGCGCCAGGAATTATTGGGAACCTCCCTAAAGGCAGAGTATTATTGTGGAAGGAGGTTTGTTCGTAATCAGAACTAGTTAGCTGGTAAGATGAACGTTGCTGATACAACTATGACTATCACTAAAAGTACTGTTTAGTTCTTGTATTAGTTTCAGTAATCTGTACATGTCCTGTGTTTTCTGTCTGTGCTGTTATTGTCGAACTCAGCTACCTGGGTCGTCTTGTTCAGACTTAGTGAATAAAGTGCAGCTGGTCGCTATCCTCTTTGTTGGACAGATGTCACTCCCATTCACCCAGAAATTTTCGTAACAAAATGAAATTAGGAAACATGAGATTCCAGTGATGACTTCTTTGATTGCTTGGTAAATTTTAAAATAATTATACTATTACCTGTAAAAAAAATATTACGAAATATCTTGTATATTTAACAAAATTTTTACAATACAGCAAAACTAATTTTATACATTTATTTTTGTGACATCTTATAAATTACGGAAAAGTAAAAGATATTTTAAAAAATTATTAAGCGTATCTAGTTCTGGTGTGTACTCGTACCTAATCTTAGAGATATTTGGTTATAAAACTAATTATTAGTGAGAAATAAGAATCATAAATTGAAAAGCCGAATAACAGAGAAAATATAATTATTCAAAAAAGAAATTCAGTTTTTAATACGAGATATTCCAGTATAATGAAAGTTATAATAACTACATTTTATACGTACCTTTAAAATATTTTTGTTTATTTTTTTAAAAAAAATTTGCATATATATATATATATATAAAGAAATGTGAAATTACGATTACAGCTCACATGTTTTGATAAAGCAAATAAGCAAATTATAAAAGTACTAATGCATAAACTAAACATGTACTTTATATGTTTTATTACATACATTTTTCTTCGAAAGAAAAAGCTTTGAAAACAGCCTATATATACAAATGCGCTACAGATAAGTAAAAAGTAAAAAACATATATTTTCACGTTGAATCTCAAAGATCAGTGAAAAGTAAACGTTTGCCATTTATTTTTTTAAAATATGTTTTAAACCACTTATTAATATATAACAAAAAAAATTCTGATTATATTTAGAAGTATTAGCAATTATGGGAAACTATTTGAAGAAAAAATATATTAAATTTAATAGTTCGTGACCTACGAATGACTGAAATCTCATAGAATTATATGAATTGTTGTGTTATCAGCAGAAATGTGAATTATTTTTCTATACTTCATTTTATTATTAGTTCATGAGCTTCTTCATAAACTTTTGAATTTTAGCAGTGAATTTCAAAAATTTGACGGCGCTTTCAACACAATATCCAACATAATAAGGTTTTTAGAAAGTTTCAAGCTTTTTTTAAACTCTTTATTATAAATCTATATAATATTGACTCAGACTTTGAGAAAATAGGTAATTAAAGTTAATTAAATAAAATGTATAATATATTTCTGGAATTTCGAAATTGCTCAAATAAAATATTTCATTCTTTAAAACATCTAAGAATGGCCTCCAGTATAGTGTAATTCAGGATGCACTGTCAGCAATATATATTTTTCTCTTATTTTTAAACTCTTTGACAAAAAAAAATAAAATAAAAAATAATAAAAAAATTATTTGCAATTTTATTAACTTAGGAGTTATTCGACCCAAAGAACTTTTTTTTTTCAAAGTTCTTCAATGACTTAACATACAAAGTTATTCACCGTACAAAAATAACGCGAACAAATATATCATCAACACACGAGCAATTTTCCTAAATAGGCACCCTATTTAGCCATCAAATTCCAGGAGCGAGCTAAAATTCCTTTCGCCTGAGCTATGTCCAATATACCCACCAATCCTTTTACAGGAGAAGATTAACTTATTTGTTTTCCGCAATGTTTCTACTCTCTTTTAATGGTCAGGCATTAGCAAATTACCTTCTTCACGCCGACCTTCAATCCACAAGCTCCCCTTTTTTTTTTACCTGTAGATAATTAATTTCATTTCAGTAGAGAATTCTAGTACTTTTTTCCAAAAGGAATATCTCAACCACCTTCCTTCTCTTGTTTATTCAGAAAACAACCATCCAGTGAGAAAGTAACGAAACAATTCGGTAACTACACAACAAAGCTCGTAAAGTTACTTCCGTGCTTCGGGAATGGAGTGTTTCGAATGGATACGATTCCCATGTATTTCCTTTCGTCGAAGAGTACTTACACGTGTTTACAAGTGAAATTAGGAAGTTTTCGTGCGTGTTTGTGACTTTACGCTTTTGGCTTTTAAGTTGGGCATTATGGTAATTAAACTAGTAGGCTCTTAACTTAATTGAAGCTTGCTGCTTTTAATAATGCTGCAATCGATATGAGCTTAGAAATCTATGCTTTCCGTATCACCCTGACGATTTTTATCTTTACATTTTTTATTGCGAATTGCCCTATATTTGAGTATGTTCTTAAACGAATTATCTTTTTATAGACCATTTTTAGAGATCGGTATTCAGGGTAAAACACTCCATATAAAATAAATCAGACATTTCAACAGGTTTTTACAAATGAAAAGCAAAAAATACCAGCCTTTCCAGCTTAGAATTTTCACCTGAATTAATAATAAAAATTGTAAATTAAATATAAATTGTCCCGAAGAAAGCATTTGATTGAGACATGAAAGATAATAATAAGAATTAGCAAATTATATTATTTGAGTTTATAGATAAACTTTTAAGTAGAGACAATTAGTATTTATCTGGCCAGGTTACATAAAACTTACCCATAAATCTCCTTGATATTTAATCTTAAACTTCTCCGTAAAGATGAAAATACGTATATATTTTCTTCTAATTTGGAATAAATAATATCACTAGTATGTGGCTGTTTTAACTGCATAAAAAACAAAATGGATGATTAGTTATCGTTTTAGAAAAGAAAAATAATTTCTAAATCTTTCAATTTGATAATTTGTTTTCTTTGTATAAATTTTTAAACCATATCAAATTAAAAAAGAGCAGAAAACAAAAATTAATTAAGATTTTAATTATTAAGATTTTAAAGCGAATAAATAACTGACAAATTAAATATGTTCAACATTTATTGAAAGAATCCTGTAAAACTTTCATTCTCGAAGGAGAATAGCTCCATAAGCTTAGATTATATATTTATTACATTGCTTTTTTAATTAAAAAAATGTAACTTATGTAAAAAAAGAAATTAAGAAAATACATAAAACTTTAATTTTAATATTATTTTGATATTAGTTTTACTGCATATCTTTACTAAATTTATCCTTAATTAATACTTTAGATATTGTTTTAACAGATAGTTTAACGTAATTTTAAACATTCAAACCATGTGCAAGATGTTTATTGATACGAATCGCTTTGAACAGCCACATGAAATACAGAAACATTTTCTTGCAGATTTGAAGAACGAAACGCATTTGTTTTCTGAAAACGAACTGTAAAACTATGTAAAACTGTTAAACATATTTTTCAAGTAAACAATATACAAACTAGTAAATTATTACGAAAAGGAATAAGTATAACTCTATTTTTAATGAAACTTTTTTATTGAACGTGGTCCATCTCGTATTGTTATAATAATGAGTTTCAAGCATTTTAATGATCTTATTAAAATAAAATAAACATGTATTTCCAGGAAAAATAATTAAATTAATTCTAATTTTGCATGAGAATTAGTTCCTAGATGAAACAATACAATGTAAAACCACCCCTAAATTCTTTTAAAAATTCGATTTTCTTAAATATTTATATTAAAATATTGATTTTCAAAAATTTGTTAAAATAAATTGCATGAAAATTTTCTAATTATATCCCGAGATAGATTAAAAATATGCATATTTTTATTGTAAGGAAAATTGTAAGGCTCATTTCTCAAAATATGATTTTTCATTATTTCATTCAAGGTATCTTATAAAAATATTTAAGATCTTATTACAAAAACGATACTATTATTTTATCATATTGTTCTGCCTAATTTGAATCATAACTGCCATGTTTCGTACAAATTTTGATATTTTTTCATGCATTTCAATATGAAACACTTCAATGCCAATTATAATAAGCCTTCAAAAAATTGAAAACTATATTAAATGTTAAATACTTTAGCTTAATTATATTTCTAAGCATATATTAGTATTATGAAATAAAAACTACATATTCTGAAGCTAACACTTTTTTCAGAATTGTGCACGAAAATAAATGTACTGTTAAATAATGTGAAAATAATACGTTATTATTAAATATAGAGTATTTAAAGTTTTTACGAACATTAAAAAAGTTTAGAACATATTATAAACAATCCCATTTTAAAAAAATTAAATTAAAAAATTTAAAATTAAAATGTTTTAAAAAGGCATATAATTTACTCGAAGAAAGTGGAAAAAATACTCGATTTATTACGTTTAGTAATCAAATGATCCTTTAACTTATATGATTCTCATGAAAGCATACACGATCAATACTTTTGGTATCTGTTAAATTAATGGTATTCTTTTTTAATTTATTATTAATTATTCATAGAAATTGATCAAATGAGAGTCTTCAATACATATGAAAATGCTTAATACATAAACTTTTACTCAAATTCTATTTATTTTAAGCTTTTATTAGTGCATTTTATGTAGATTACCTAATTACTTTTTTAAATATTTTTTGAAGAATGCTTAGTAAACATTTTAATAATTTTTGAGATATTTCAAATAAATGCATAATTTATTTCACTTTCAAAGATTTTATTATGTTCTCAGACCATAAATGAAAAGCTGGTGTATTTTAAACCAAATCAAATTAAATCAAGTTAATAGGGGTACCAACAGTTTTTACTAGACTATTAAATTAATTGAAAAATAACTTTACATCTGCTGAATTTAAACTCGTTTTTAAAATTATTAATATGCGTTTAATCTTTCAACCAAGGAAAATTAACTAATCATTTCTTTAATCTAATTCGGTCGAAACTAATGAGTGTTTTTAAGTTGTACACGCATCTTTAATTGAATAAATTCTATTTATCAACTTTATCTGTATTATTTTCCACCAAGGAAGAGCATTTTGAATTTTAATTACTGCGAGATTAATAAGTTTTTATTTGTTATGTATATAGGTACCACACTTTGAAAAACAGATTTAAAATATTACAAAATACAAGAATATATTCGTAATGATGCTAATGAGTATATCATTAAGTTTGTAATTAAAAACATAATTTAGGAGTGATTTATCAAGAACGGATGAGATGTACTTAGAATAATCGTAAGTTAATAGGTGATAAAGTTTCACCAGACTGTTAATTAAACATAAATGCATTGATAGTTAAAATACCATTACAGACTAGGACACTATTTCAAACAATTAATGACCTCTAAAATTAATTTTTGAATCTCACTTTTGTGAAGATATCATTCCAGATGGAAGAATTTAGAAACCACTTATCATTTGGGACGAAATTATTTTCAAATGAATAAAAATTACTTTTCAGAATGTAAAACATTTCATTTTATTCTCTATTGGAATGATTTTAAAATAGTTTAATGATGATTAGAGTAAATTATATTCATTTGCTAACTGAGAATTTATTTTACTTTATTATTTTTTTAAAACATTTGCAAGTAAAACATTTGCAAAGTAAAACATTTGTAGACTGTCAGTGGTTAGTTTATCAAAAAGCAGATCTTCACAAGCTTACAACTTTCCTATCTTTTTATGACGTAATATACAGTTTTTTTACTTAAATCTCCAATTAATTTTTTAAATTATAGCATTCGAAAAACGAATTAACGTGTGATCGCGATAACTTAAAAATTAATTTAACCCTATTAAATGCTGATGTTTAAAAGAATACAAACGAAACATACGTAATAAAATATTTTGTGAGAAAGAAACTATAATTCTAATAATTCAACGAAAAAAAAAGTATGCGTTTTAAAAAAATCAACTTTAAAATTATTTCGAAATACTTGCATATAGAAATAAAAATGTGAGCAAAATCTTCTTTAAAATATATTTATAAACATAGGTGTCTTTCTTTCTTCTAAGGAAACACACTTCATAAAAAAAAATTTAAAGTGTTTGATGAACAAAACAAATTAAATATTTCATGTGTAATCGATAGATATAATTTATTTATAAATGTCATTTGTTACAACATGAGGCATTGAAAATAATCTTATGATTGTGCATATAGAGAGAGATATAGTATGTTTTAGATTTCTAACAAGACAAACGATTTTTTTCTACATGTTGCCGAAAATCTTCTTCAAGTGACAAGCTACAATCCTAGACATCTTGAGCAATATTCCCTCATAAAACGAGACATTTCTCCCTGCGGAAGTCGTTCTCAAATAACGACATCTACAGCGAGAATGTGTAGATGAGATCACGATGACTTTAAGAATACTACTTCCAGCATAATACTCCAAGAGAAACAATCAAAGTTGGTGCGTTTTGAATGTGCCAGAGAGGGGAATTCAGGCCATGAATGCATAATGCATTAATTCCACTTTTCTCTCATTACACAGGCAAATAAATGTCTGCTCCTGGCTTGGCAAATGTCCCCTAACTGTGCAGTTCCGACAAGTCTTAGCTATATTTCCTACTGATTAAGAGACACGAATATTTTTGCAGCCTCGTAAACCACTCCTGAAGACAAAAGTCGCGAGCGACTAATTCTCCGTGAGCTAAACCATTAAGAATGTTCACTGCTTCGCATACATAATAGAAACTAAAGAGCAGAGGATCCTTGTTCCGGTATTTATTTGGTACAGGGCTTCACTCCTCCCACAGAGCTTTTCGTGCAAAAGAGATCTGTTTCTGCCTTCAAACAGATTTGTTGGAAGCTGTGGGTTTTGTACTGCCATGTTTATTTCTTGGAATTGTTAAGCTAAAGTGGAATGTGATCATTTCTCGGCGGTGAAAACTCGTTGCTTAAACACTTCGAAGAATTTTTCCCTATGCGGCCCCGGTGTTTTACCGAAATGTTCGAGGCGGCGGTTTTGACAGAAACGTGTCATCGTGATTCACTCGGTGACAGCAAATGTAGTGTAAACGCATTGCTTAGAATCAAAAGCATTTTGCGGAATAGAATAAAAATTAAATATGAGGAACGAAAGATTAAAAGTGTCAAAAACGTTTAAGCGCTTTGAAAAACAACTTGGGATTTGGCACATTTTTCTTAGTATGGAACACAGTCCAGAAAAATTCTACAGAAAATTTTAGAAGTAACGCTGAGAGAATAAAGAAATTCGACGTATTAAAAAGAAACAATTTATCTCAACAAGCAAACGTAGTTATCCCATTACGTGTGTAAATTAAGTCTATTTTTCTTGCTTTTGCAAAAATTTAAATACAGTTTACCCATTATAATTTTATGATTTAAATATGTAATTGCCTTAGAATATTTACACCAAAATTAAGCTGAATCTTTATATTTAAATTTGTATTCTTTTAAGTAAATATACATAAATGCATTAAATTAATATTTCTAAAAATAAATTAGAGTTGTGATAAGCCTGTGTTTAGAATTACGTAAACTTGTAAAATATTAATATTTATTTACAAATTTATTTTTTCTATGTACTTCTTGAGACGATATCTTAAAGATGCATTAATTAAATATGCTATAAAATAATGATTCAAAAATTCTGTATCTAATGTAAAAGGTTATTTTAATTTCAAAAAACTTTTTTATTCAAACATTTACACTTTTTTTTTAGTTTTCAGTAATCGAACACATTAATCTTTAATATAACTTTGATAATCAGATTTCACAAAGGAAGTGAACCGTTATTAATTTAATAAGACCATTTACTTTTACTTCCCTTTTTTCGAACAAAATGCGTTATTACTGTGTATTATTCAGATATCAGACAGACATACTCCTTTTTCAACAAATTTTAATAAGAGCAACAATTCTGGCATTTAAAATTTCATATAAACCAGATAAATGAGCCATAAACTCCACTTTCAAATCGCCTCTTTTTGATAAAAATGTCTGAAGAATAAAAGTATTTTGCTGTCATTTTGCTAATTTGAATTTGTATCACATTTCTAAAATATTTCTTTTAAACTTAATTTTCTACGTTATTTATTCTTTGTGAATTTTGACTCAAACTTGATAATTTTTCCAGACACACGCACTCATACATACAAATAACTCTCACGAGTCTTATCTTGCCATGAAACAATCTAGAATTTAAAAGATACTTTACTTCGTTATCAGCAGGAAAAAAAATAATAGAACCTAAAAACTCTTAACTGAATATTTTATTTAACAAAAAATGAAACAATGTTGAGATGTAGAAAGGAATGGGCCGTTTTCCAGTTACTTATTCCATTCAGCCTAGATTTATACTCATTCGATTCCAAACTCATGACTCTTTGGCATAAAAACAAAACAAAAAAACTTTCTTCGCCAAACCACTGGAGGGACGCCAAACCAGCAATGACCCTACCCGGGCACATTATTTACCCTGTCCCATGGGTAGGGTTGAACATCGACAACGACAATAGTACACAGAGCACGCAATCCCCATGCTGCATACATATTAAAAGGGGTCCTGATGCCGAAAGAGACCACAAGGGGGCGCTGCGGGAAGATTCGGCCCGCGTCCACACAAAAGTTAGCCATTTCCGTTTTTCGAGATAAAGAAGGGAGAGAAAAGAAAAATGGACCGAAGGGTCAGTATACGCACTGGTCGTTCAGTGAAATGAGATCCTTATCTTGTCCAGCAGGGTTAGGGGCCCCTGGAGCAGATAACCTTATCAACGGGAGCCCCATAGTGGCGCCGCCCCGGTCGGATAAATCGGTCTGTAATGGAAATTGGATCTGGATTCTCTGGTAAATTAAACAATATCCGAAGACCTTCTTTCTCTTGTATGCAATATATATAGTTTGTTAAAGGTGCACAATGAAGTATTACACTGGAGCTTTTACCGTAAATATACGTATCTGAGATTTCGGTTTTATGTACAAGAATTAATATTACTTCACCTTTGATTGCACAGTAAAAGCGATATGATTTTGTGTCCTTGTCATTTGATAGTCAAAAACTTTTCAGACACTCCCGAAAAACGAAAAAAAAAAATTATGAAACAAAAAAATTTTAAGTTATTTCTCAGACGCACAAAAAGTTTAGTCCTTATTTATAGCATTTAACACAACGAAAAGATATATTTTTATAATGATTTCTATTAATTTATATGTTTTCTTCAAACACAATTAAACTTTATGTAAATACCGGGAGTTTTCTTTTATCCTCATTTTTAGGTAACATTTTTATAAGTCTCTAAAATTTTTAATTTATTTTTCTGCTGTTAACAGTTCCTTTGTTAAAATCTATTATATATCTTAATATTCTCACAATATACTCGATAAAATATTTCTTACGCGCATTTTTAAAGGTTTTAATTTTTATTTCATTCGTACAATAGTGATTGAAGTTCATATCAGTTTCAAAAACAATTTCATTTTTTAGAGGGAAGGGGGGAGAAGTATTCAATTATATTTCAAGAAATGTTATGAAAAAAAAACTTATTGTAATAACCGTATTATTCTGATTTACCGTGAGGCATACTGCAACTCATAGAAAATATTAAATTTCTGCAATAAGTTATTTAAAACAATAAGTCCTTACATTAGAAAGCATTAAATTTAGCGTTTATCGTATAATGGTTTTCCATTAGAATTCATTTATTATGAAAGAATTTAAATTCTCTTGGCGTCTAGAGCTTAATTTACTTCGTTGTCTGGAAAAATAAGTCTTAACAAAAGAATTAAACTCTGTAAGATGCAATAATTTTGCAATCATTTTCCAATTCATTTAATTTCTTTTATTACCGTACAAAATAATGGGGCTGATGTATAATACATATATTATGACCTAGAAGTTTTGGAATCAGGGTGGTATTTGAAGAGTAAAACATTAGCTCATGTATTGTCCTTGCTATGATTTAGTATTATAATGTTTTTCTTCAAAGCCTTTTAAAATACTCGAATGCAACTTTTAACTCACTAAATTAAAAGGCTTTGCTATTATATTTTTCTTTCATCCGTATTTAGATTTTCTGCTCAATTTAATAATCCTTTAATAATAATCATTCACTTTTCAAACAACTATTCAACTATCAAAGATTCAAAAAATTATTCGAATTGCATTGGACAATCCAATATACTCAACTTTCTAATATATATTCCTATATTGAAACAGTTTCATAATATCAAATGTATTTAATCTCCGAAATAAATTATCAAATCGATGAAACTATCTGCAAAGTATCATAATCGTAACAGCATTCCGACAATGTTATCGACTCACATGTCCAATTTCAAGCGATGGTATTGTTTCATTAAAGAATTATTTCATCTTCTGCATTTAATAGTACAATTAATTCGTCTGATGTTAAAATTTGCATACCCATATATGTCATTATAACAGTGCGTCATTTGAGAATTCGAATATGCTGTCAAGGAGACATTATGCACAAATACGAACCTTCAAATGGACTGAATTCTATTTTGTTTATGTTCAATGCATTTTTTTAACTGGCTGTTGCGCTCATATAAGTGTACAATTATAATTGAATGGGTGTTTGGAAAAAAATAAAATTCCAAAAATGTGGTGAATTTAAGTAAGGTAGATATTGGACTAATATCTGAGCAATCTATTCATAGAAAACAGAAAAAAATAAAATATTATCATTCCTTATATAATAATGCATTATCTTTCCATCATTGAAAAGAAAAAGAAATTATTCAGAGAATATTATCTTTATTCAACTCACCACCAACAAATTGTATTCTTTTGGAATCTTACCCTTTTTCCAATTACTCGTTCAATTAACTTAGAAGTATCGAATTGTTAAGGCTCTCATCTACCGGCCATTTTTATTTCGTGAACGTAGTGTTAATCCTATGGAATTTCTACTACAGTCCTCAAATCTTTTCCATTTTATCTATTTGAATGCAAAAAAATGCTTCAAGAGCAAAAAATGATGAAGGTTTCTGAGGAATTACATTTTCCTTTATATTTTTAAAGATATTTTTACTCCTATTTTACTTATTCGCTCTTGTGGATTTCTGGTCTTTAAAATTATTCTAAAATTTCTTCAAAAATCAGGGAGAAAATTTGATTCCTGTAGGAACATTCGTTTTTGCTCTTTCGAATGCCTTTTTTTTCGCATTCAAACAAATAAAATAGTATAGATTTGAGGACGGTAGTAGAAATTTCATAGGATCGACATTATGTTCATGAAAGCAAAATGGTTAATAGACGGGAGCCTAACAGGTAATTATATTAATAAATTCAAAATCTTTCTTTAATGCGTAATGTAAGAGAAAAAGTCAAATAAAATGCCTTAAAATACTAAAAATTTAAAACCCGTGATTGTCTCGTAAATTATCCAAAGTGAGGCATTCGATTTTAAACGCGTGATTCTCTTGTAGAATGGCCGTAATGGTGCTCTTGATTCGAAAAGGGCGATTGTCTTGTAAATTTTCCCAAATGGTGCTCTTGATTTGAAAAGGGCGATTGTCTTGTAAAACGGCCATAATGGTTCTGATTTGAAAGGGGCGATTGTCTTGTAAATTGGCCATAGATTTATTCTTGGTTTGAAAATGGGTTATAGAAATCGACACGAAATCAGAAAGCAATGCAGTGGCAGTATTAGAAACATGAAAAGAACTACATTTATAGTATGTAAAAAGAAAATACTTTGAACAATTCATAAAGATTGAACCTATTCTTAAGTCCAACTTTTATGGAATTTGATTATCTTATATATCCAAAACTTTATCCATATTTTTTATCAAGCTATCCGATTTAATCAGTTTTACAAACGATTAAAATTTCATCTTGTTTTAACTATTTAAGTTTTTTATTTTTATTAAATTGTGTACTTTTATTTTTATCGTGACACAAATCGGAAACATTAAGTGCTTTTAAATATTACATATTTAACAAATGGAAAATAAACGTGATTAAATCTTCTGTTGTTTTTCTCTATAATTAAAATACTGCTGCTATATCTCAATAGAATGATGGAGAAAGATATAAGCTCAAGACTCGTATTTGCTTGAATTCCTTAATTAAATAAAGAATATTCTGTATAATCTAATACAACTAGACATGAGCAAAATCTTCATTTCAAAAGAGTGTTAAAAATATCCGACCAAAATTTTTTACTCACAAACAAATAAAGCCAGGAAGATGTAGTTTGTTGCATGTTTGAAGGTGATCATAATATGCATGCATGAATCTCTTTCCTGGCTGCAAAAGCTGTCATTTGCCGATAGACCACTGGGAAATGTTAGTAAGCTTGTTTTCGTAAGCTTGTTGAAATTTTACAATAACGAAACTGAGTGTATGGTGATCAATCAAAATTTAAATTATTGCAAATAGTGATACGTTAAAATAACAATCACCATTTGTTTGTATTTCAGATTGGATAAATCAAGAAGGACGGAGCACGAAATGGATCAGTTCCGTCCTCAGCAGCACGGTACTCGGCTCCGGCCGGGTCCGAGGGAGCCCGAGGACCGATCGTATTCTGGAGCGGTTGCAGTGGAAGCGAGGACGACAAGACCAGAGGACGCGAATGTTTACGAATCCTTTGATGAAAGACGAAGATCTTATGATGAACCTTATCATAGATCCAGAGGTAAGATTGCAGTATCTGTATCTCAATTGATGGCTACCGTACTGACTCTACAAATATCTACAAAGTTTAACCCAAAATATATAGTTATTGGTTCTAACATCGAAAATTCAGATATCTGGTTCAGCCAAACTTTTCAGCAAAATATCTGAGAAATGAAAAAGACACTTACAAAGAAAGTTATAAGCAGGATTTTATTGGACATTTAATCATTCTGGAGGACATTTAATCATTCTGTCGACTGCAGTTGTAAATAATATTAAAGAAGTGACGAATGTGTGCGTGCGAGTCACATTCAAGTTCACTGTTTTTTATTTGTTTTTCATTTTAGGTCAACGCTGCGCAAGGTCGGCCGGCCGGGCCGAAGCAAAAGAAAAAGGTTTTTGTGCGGTTTAACTGCTAAATCTCTTACAATGGTGCGACAAAAAAAAGTGCTCTCTTTCGCAGAGTATTCCATTATATAATTGGGAAATTAATAAGAGACGTCATAGAACACGTGGTACAGGATTAGGGATTCCAGAAAACATTAATATAGACAAGGAGTCTAGTAGGGATTACTTTGGCAGATTTACGATCGTGGGAAAAAGAGATTAAATAAATTTTATGAGCGCATGATCTAATAAATAAAAGGATAATTTGGAATGGGATCAGGAAATAAAAATGAACTCTTTACTTTTGAATTAGGGGGAATGAGATAGAATAGAAAATTAAATTATTTTTGAGAGAAGTTATTAAATGAAAATTAAATCATTACATATATATATTTCAATTACATTGTTACTCGGTATGGCAAGCTCTCGTTTCGGTTATTTCATTTTGTACGATTTTATTCTTTTTTATTGATTATGCTTCTTTCGATTAGTTTACGTTCATTTCTTGAAGTTGTTAATACAAGTATGCTAAAAGAGGAAATAAACTGCTTTTTCTTGTTTTATACATAACTGCGTTCTTAGACACGTCTAGAATTGTGAGATATTAATGTTGGATTTCTTATTCTGAAAATCATATAAATCGCCAATATTGTGATATCTCCAAAATTGTGATAGGGCATGTTTGTGAGTATATGATCGGCGTTGTTTTAGTTGAATTGGGGGTTCAAGTCTACACGTAACCTCAGAGATTTATTTTCTTCAGATAAGTATGAGCCCGAGATAACCTAGTGATCCTTTTTCCCTTATAAGGCTTACAGTCTTTGGTAAATACGAAAGACACGTCCCGAGATATCCTAGCAGTCCTTCATTATTTTCAATCCTCCCTTATTTCTTTTTTCTTCCATTTTTCTTACTTCTTAATCGTAGTTATATATTATTTAACTCCACATAACTAGACACATATCTCCACATCGACTCAAGTGTGCACGTAAAATATATTGGGGATCAAAGATCTAACATCGGGAGAGTTTGGAAGTTTGAAGAGTGAGGAGCTAGATTAGGAGTCATTTTCATCACTTGAGACCATGGTTCAAAATTACGGGATGCTTTGCCAATAGTCCTTGTATTATTTCTTAGTCCGACGTTAAAAAAACAGGCAATCAATCAACCAATTTAACATTGAATGAGTTGAATCTGGATTTAGAGAATTTTCTTCTTCACTAATTATTTTAATTGCATTTCACTCCCCCACCCTCATTAGAATAATAAAAAGAACTATTTATCTAGAGGCCTGTCTTGTAGGAGTATCAGGATAATAAGGAATTCTGGAACTACTTCATTAGTTAAGCAATTTGAGCCTAGATCTCATAAAAACACAGAAAACACTTTATTAGCAAATGTACTGAAATATTCTATTTTGAACAAATATTTATTGAGCAAATGATAACATACTTTTTTCTACAATTTATGTGTGGAAAATTTTGTATTGGAATTCAATCATACTATTTAAATATTTTGTTTTTAGCAGTATGGAAAATCTTATAAACATTTCCACTGTTTCGCTTCTTCGAAACCTTTATAAATTGAGTATTTATTTGATTACATTTTTTTTCACTTTATTATTACTTCTATTTTAAATTTGCGACTTTCAGTTCTTTAATACTTTTTTATTCACAAATCAAATTGTTTCAAAAGAATTTACGTCCATCAACAATCGAAAACAATTTAAAATAACAAACATAAATGCATCTGGAACTAATTCAATTTCTTATGATTTGGGAAGTTTTAAAATTGTTTCAAAAATAACTTTTTTTTTCATTTGTGAGTGATTTTGTTTTTATTTTGTTATCATTCTTTCATGAATAAATTGATCTCAAAATGTATTTTAATAAAATAAGAAAAATTTTCTAGAATCAATTCCATTTGATTGAATCACTTTTGTATGAAATATTGATGCTGTAATAGCATCAAGAAATAATTCTACTTTAAATCTTTCGACATATCCTCTTAGGAGTCTAATTGCATAAAAGAAAACTAAATTGCATTAGAAAGCGAAACAATTTTCTAACATCACTCTGTTTGAATAAAACCATAGTCGTGTACGACGTCCTGTATTGAATAACTTCTTGCTACAAAGGACGAAGAAGAAATCAATCAATTTTAAGAATGTTTCAAATAGTAACAGTAAAATCGAATTCTTTTAAATAAAATAATGTAAGATGGCTCAATTTTAAAAGCCTTTTAGAACAAAAGTGCGGCTGCATGATGAAACATTCGAAAGATGATCGAATTAAAATAGCATTACACGCTGCTTCGAAATGAAAAGACATAGTCAATAGTTGAAAAACTTATTTCTGGATTAAGAAATTCTTGAAAAATTCTTTATAAAATTTAGAATCTAATTTAAAAACATTTATTTTCTCTTTCTTTTAATATTTTTAAGTAATTCGTTCTAATTGTGAGTTTGAAAATTTATTCTGAGTTTATTAAATTGTATTAGAAAAAAGTTAATCAAATCATATTAAATATTGCTTTCCTTTAAAATATTTAGTCACACTATATTCTTATGTTCTCAGATGTGACAAAAAAATTTACTTCCAACAAGCACCATTTTTTTTATGACTTTGGAAGGCAATTTCGTTACACTGCTAATAAAAAGAAACAACAATACAATCATTCAATAAAATTATAATATTCCTTATCAATAAATTATTTTTATCAAAATGCTATGCTACTAAAGAGATGAAAAATACTCTACAATATTATACAACACTGAAAAAGTTTCAATGTTTAATTATTTCATTTTTCTGTGCTTCTTAAAAACAATACGAAACGTAGCCAATGATATTTAAAATAGAATATTTAAGCTGTTCCCATTCATTTTAAGAATTCGCTGACTACATCTAAAACTCATCGTTAAAAACACATTTATCGCCTGATGTGTATAACGAACTTAATCTGGAAATTGCGTGGCTAAGAACTTTTAAACTTTTATCCCACAAAAATTTAATAATAAGTATAAAATGTAATGATGTGAAATTGAGTTTCTTCGCCACTGTAAGACTTTGCCGGAAGCCAAAAAAGAAACTTCTAAACTTCAATTATTGTAATAAGAAACATAATAAAAAGTTGAATACGTCATAAGCAGCTAAAGTGCAGCTGATTCATTCTCCCTCCAGAAATACCGAATATGAATCTTACATTTGACGATAGTCTACGATTAAATGTCCAATAATATTATCACATATCTTTCCTACACAAATAGCTTTCGTGAGAGAGATATTTAACAATTTTATGTAAAATATTGCATCTATCTGCAGCTGTATCAAACTTCCGAATACATTATTGGAAAACGTAATTAATTTGTTGAACCAGGAAGGATTTCATTTCAATGATAAAGGCTGCTGATACTGGTTAAGGTGATGCAAACTCTAAATATCTGAAATGACCCAGAGTTTAATGCAATGATAGAAACACGGCGTATCATACCAAATCGATTTCTATGATCATTACTTACTATATGACATAACACACGCGATTAGCTAAAATGTATTATGATTGGATCACTGCTTTCTATTGTAACAGTATTTCAAATCCTTCCTTACCGCGATTTAATAGTTTGAAACAACAGATAGGGAGAGGATGAGTCTCTGAGATTTGTACCGAATCCATTGAATATTACCAGAAAATTATTTTTATAGAATTCAGGTTTAATTTTGCGTACTTGGTTCAAAAAGTAACCAATTTCGGATTGAGGTAACTCCCTTTGGTATTGTATCAAAGAGTTTGAGTCTGGGATTTGTATCAAATCCCTGAAACATAACCAGAAAATTATTTTTTAAGAATTCGGATTAAATTTTGAGAGTTGGGTTCAAAAAAATACCCATTTTCGGTATGAGAAATGGGAATGAAGTAACTCAGTTTAGTATCGTATCGAAAAGTCTGAGTCTGAGATTTGCACTGAATCCATCAGACATAACCAGAAAATATGAATGTTACTGCAAATAGCTGCCAAATCAAAACTAGTCGTGAAAAATTGTCATATTTTTGGCGCTATTTAACACATAACAGCGCACAATAGTAACACCAATTTGTCTTGGCAAAGCCATCTGTCCTCAAATAGGTACTTTTTGAACAACTCTCGTAAATAATATTTCACTCAATTTTGAAACTATAACTTAAATTTTAATTATAACATGTAATAATCATCAATCCAAGTTGTGATATCTCCATATCTTATTTTTATACAATGTGTTCTACTGGGTTTTCATTGAAATTAATCTAGCCCTTTGACACACTTAATGCTATGCAAAAATGTTTCGATGGAGTGGGAAGAATAAATAAAAGAATGAAAGAATGTAAAATAATGCCGGTACGCGACAATGTCAAAACTTTTGGCATGTTTTATCTCTTAAGCATGTCAAAAAGGCAACTAAATAAAAAGAAAACATGAAATGGTTTGAGGATAAAAGTGGTCTTTTCATAAGACATAACAAAAATGATAGCCTCTGAGCCTTTTTATAAGTCTGTATATAATATGATTCTATTTCGGGTCATTTATTAGAAGTCTATTAAAATATAAATTAATCTAATGCATGATTAAATTTTTTTTAAAAAAATTTATATAAATTTCTTTTTAACTTAAATCACATCTCAATTTAAATGCTATTTAAAAACAAAATATTATTTTATGAAGCTATTTTACCAACATACTAGTATGTCTGAGATACGTGGTTGTTAAAATATTAGATCCCATTAATTTTTCCACTAAAGCCCACTGTACAGAACAAAGGTAGAGAACATGAGGCCTTAAGATCACGCGCCTCCTGGGTCATTAAACATGACCTTTTGAATAAATAACTTGATATTAATCATAATACAGACTAGATTAAAATCTAAAGACGGGACATTTTTACTGAACAATAGCTTAGACTACCGTCATTTGCTTAATAATGTGTCTTATATACTTTGGTTGTAAAATGGTAGGAGACTGAAAGACCTTTAGGGAAACGGCTGAAATCATAAGAACCGGCAGTTGTTTGATATAATACTCAGAATTAATTGATCTTTTGATTTGATTTGATTAGGATTATTTAATTTATACCTATATATTTTTGTAATTTCTTATTCATTACAAAAATTGCATTATCCTATTGTCACTTACGATTAAAACTTTATTAACTTAAAGGTATTTAGTTTGCTATTAATTATATGCAAAACTCTTTATAATTTTTAAGTGAATATGTTTTCTCTCTTTTTGCATTACATTGTGTATCCACTTTTCCCAAATGATTATTAATATGTCGTGCAAAGTTCATTATTTTTATGTAGTTTAAAATTAATTCATATATTTATTATTTTAAAAGGAAATTGTGTATTTTCAATCTTTTCAGAGTGCAAGTAAAATAATACGTTCTTTACAATTAGATAGCCCTTCTGCTTAAAAAAACCTAACTTATTGTGTAGAATAATATGATTGCTTCCAGTGAAATTTAAGATAAATGCAAACAGTAAAAGGATTCAAATTCGAAACACTTTTCCTAGTCGAAAAAGGATCTCGTAATTAATATATTTTAACTTCATTGTCTGCAGAAGAACACGTTTTGATATACGGTTCGTTTCTGTTATTTTTTTTCCTGTGTAAACTATATTCCATATTTAATTTCTCATACTTTAATGCAAAATAAACAGTTAACTTTTTTCTGTTAATGCAAAAAAATTACATATTTAGTGCGAGTTTCTAAATTTTAAGAACACGTTATGATAAATTTATTTCATAAACACACCAAGTAATAATAATATAGAATAATATTTTTATTACTGAGATCCGCGTTTCAAGTTCAAGTCCTAATCTTGAATATGAAGCGAAGGCAGCCTTGAAGAACATGCTTGGTCTGAAGCTTTTTCCCTTCTCACTTTTACATATGGCATGGAAATATGGAAAGTTACTCGAATATCAATGAATAACCTAACACTCTACAATTAGTATGCTCACACTATGTTATATTATATTACAAGCTGAGTACGTGCTACCCCTAAATAATAATCATTCTTAAGGAAAATATTACAATATTGGTTGATTGATTGATTGTTTAACAACGAAACACTTAAAAGCATCACGAGAGCTAATGGCGATGGACTTTTTAGTTTTGAACATCAGTCAAGAAGCGATAATGATACCTGAATTAGCACCTCCCTTTCCAAACTACCCAACCCCACTATTGGAATGATTTGATTCCTAGACAGGTTTAATGTGCATCAGTTTCATAACACGGAAAGCCTTTAGTGGTATCAGGACTCGAACTACGTCACTATGGAAACAACTATTTCGGCAAGTTCGCGACCATGACCACTATGTTACCACGACCATGAAGATTGCAGTAAGATAAGTGTTGTTACTGTGATATAATGCAGTAAAAATTATATTTCTTATAATTGTTTTCAATTGCAATCATGTGTGCATCAGTTTTACAAAAGTAATTACTTTGGTTTAATAATTAAATAAACAAAGGAAAAAAATCACACAAACAATATTCATTTTATATTAAGAATTAAAAACATAAACCGAAACGGAAAAAACCTTGGGCATATATAATTCTAAAAGCTCTAAACGATAAACTTGATAGGATTTAATGACTTTCTTAAGATTCAATTTTTCCAGTTAATTCAAAATTTGAATTTCTAACTTTATGCACATCCTATATTTTTTTATGTTAAAAATACTTTGCATTTACCTTTTTTCTTTCAATGAATTATTTTCAAGGAAAAAGAAATAAAAAAAAAGAACTACGTATAAGTGTTCTTTAAAAAAAATAATAACTTACACCTATAAATAACGATTTATAAATAAAAATGTCGTAAAATATCGTAAGGTTTAATTTAATCGTCATTTCTTGGCATGCTACCAGTAAACCTTTACTGTGCCACCTGGTGCCATGCGTGCCATAGGTTGCTGATTGTTGATAAAATCTGCTCACATATTGTCTTTCCCATTTGAAGGTTATTCGAAGTTAGTGCTCTTTGCTTATAATTTAAGGTGTGGATTTAGATCAGAGATCGTCAAACTAGGGTCTACCGCCAGTTCTTAATCCGACCCACGGATTAATTTTTGTCATGATGAAATTAATAATAATAAATCAAATTACAGGATATAAGCACTGCAATGTGTAAAAAAGAAATTTTTACATTAAATTTTTTAGGATTTTAATCCAAATGCTAAAGACATTTCTATATTGCATAATTCATTTGGCTCCACAATTAAGGAACGTTACTTGAACCTTCACTTGGAAATGACTGATTAATAAAAAGATAATGCACTCCAAATGATATTCAAACAATTGCATCAAATTCTATTGTATTAATGTATTTCGTAAGATTAGTAAGATCAATTAAATCATATATTCGGCGATTTTTGTCTGTATATGAAAGTACTTACAAATGTGAAAGGACATTTTTCAAAGTGAAGTATGTAAAATATTATTATGAAAATCCTCAGTCCTCAATAAGGGTTAAATCAGTTCAAAATAGTGGTTAATGGCAGCAAAAAGAAACAAAGGTAGAAACATAGAAAGAAACACAGGTAGCAAAACGTGGACAGATTAACGGCACAATCAGGAAACAGCACTTATAGAGATTAGTGATATAACAGGAACAAAAACGGCACTTGCATAGATCAACGACACAGATATAAAACAGCATTTGCAATGACAGTCACAGAACTTTCAATAATGTTATCAATTTACTAGTTCGCATTAATGATAAATCTCCAAAGTAATACTTTGCTTGGACTGCGACAGCTTCCGGCAGTTCTTAAAGACTTCCCGACACATACCGGCTCCTGCCGCAGATTCAGACCGCTTCTCGTTTGGCCAATTCCGCCAGCTTCTCTCCGACATTCCCAACTATTCCATTCTTCTCCCGACATTCCTAATCTATTTGCTCAGACTTCGCACCTCTCCATATTTACAGCTGTTCCAGCCAGGTGTCATGTCATAGAGAAAATTCAGGAATAAAGTCCGTACTTTCCCCCAATCGAGATATCGACAAGATACCAGCATTTCCGAAAACCATTTTGTCGCCTAAGTCGCCAAATTTATTACCAAGATTATGGAATAATTGCTTAAGCTTTCTTAAGTATTCGACAGAATCTATGTAAATGCCTCTCCTCCTATATTAGAGAAACAATGCAGGGAAGAGTCATTGCAGATTCTTAACAATATCAATACAGATAAGCCAAGACAATATTTTAAACGTCAAATGATTCTTAACTATAACAGCTAATGAAATTATTATTTTTACTTACATGAATTATATTATATCTAAAGAAAATATTAAGATTAGTTTGTTCAAAGATAAATATTCTTATACAATACCCTAAAAATTCTTAATGAATATTAAGAATTACTCATGTCGTGATTATATTTACATAGAGATTTGCATTGCGATTTAAAAGTAATGAATAAACAATAGAAGATTATAACACAAGAGAATAATAATTTTATCATAATAATAATTCACAAAGTAATTAGCTTCATTAAATCATTAGTGCTTAAGTAGAATAATAATGGAGTAACATTATTTTTGTGATCTTGATAAGATTTATACACACAATAAGCAACGATTATTTTGAATTAAATAGTTTTAAAATTATGAAGATGTTTCTGAAACATATAAAATGTATTATTTTGAATAATTATTAATTTTAATGCTTAGTTTAAAACGTTGTTTATACTTAATATATTCGAAGAAGCAATTAATTAAATTAGTCTTTACGTCTTCAAGCTTTCTTTTAAAGATTTAATGAAATTATTAACTAAATGCTGCGATTTTTTAATGGGAAAAGTATTTTATTTATTCATTTATAAGTACATAGCCTTTTGAAAAGAAATCCAAGATTTTTATTTTCGCTCTAAGCAAAACAAAAATAAGAAACAGCGATAAATTTATTTGCAGAAAATGTTTGTATCTGCAACACATTTGCTTTTTTTTTTATCCATTTTTATAATTTGCGAAGAAAATATATATGCCTCTCGATTCCAGCGAAACAAATAATTTTTTTCCGAAATTATATTAGGCAATTTGAAATAAAGGAATCTCACACACTCGTACACAAAAAGTCGATGGAAACAAAAACAGCATCGGAAAGAAAGAAAATGAATATTAGATTACTCAAATAAAGTATCTCATTTCGGAAAATGTGAGAAGAAAGACATCCGGTTGCCGTAAAAATGGAAAGGGAAGAAAAAATTGCTTAAAGCAATGAAATTATCAAGTAAAGGTTTGATGATATATGTGGAAAGCTCATAGGTCATTCGTTATTTCACGTTTCAAGACAGGGTTTGCAGTAAAGGGAAAGGGGGAAAAAAAACAGCAACACAATCGTCATTCTGCATTCATTTTTTCCCCTTCTTTTTACAGTTTTGTATCTTATTATTTTTTTACAAAAAAGAAGTGAAAGATAAAGTAGAAAAGAAGACAAAATTAAAAATCTTGCTGTTCCTTTTTTTAACTTTTTTTTGTCATTGGGTCGTTATTTTTATTTGTGCCTGATATGACTCAATCTCATAAAAAAAACCTGGAAAAATTGGATATTATAAATCAAGATTTCTTAACGAAAGTGGAGTAAGTGGAAAAAATATTTGCTTTTCGACAAATGTTTACGAATGTTATATTATAATTGGATCCTACAGTTAGATTTTCGATATTTTAATTTCATTTAAATTCAATGTTGTTTGAATAAAATAAATTATTGTAAAAATATTCTAATATTTTTTTCTTATTAAAAACAGTTATTCAGAAAACATTTCTAATTCAGTTTTTGATTTGTGATTATTTCTGAAGATTAAATCATCGATTGACTGGTGCCAGTAAAATGTTTTGAAATACAAATACAATATTTGAAAACTTCCTCATTTAATTTGATTCAAATATCCTGATAATTTGTAGACTGAGCAAATATTTATTATTTAATGTAAATATATATTTACCCAAATATTAAATTAAGAACTTTAGTAATGTAGCTTATATATATATATATATATATATATATATGATTTCAATGCATATGTTAAATTTTAGACTTTAAGTTAATTTACTAAAGTACTTTTTACTTCAAATTTTCAGAGAGAGTGAGAGAGAAATTAACTTATTCATTAATGTATTAATCCTACTACAATTTATTTAAAATAATTTCCCGTCCAAAATCCATTAAAAAATAAAAATAATGAATTAATTAATTTGATTAAATAATGACACATAATGACAAAAATTTTCCCAAAATTTTTATTGAATACACATCATTGATATTAATCAAATTGCATTTTAATTTTTCAGTTTAATGAATATGTTTTCGTATTAAATTAATATTTTATTGAATACCGAGCAACATCGTCTATAATATCAGATTATCTCGAAGAACTTGTAGAAATCATTCTACGATTAAAAATTTGTGATTTATGTATTGCAAAAAATTATGAATTAATTTTAAATGGAAAATATTGAAAGAATCAATTTTAATAAAAATTCTACTAAAATATTTATCTGATGAGGAAGTTCCAAGAACCATGTTTTGCGAAAAGATACAATGATATGTTTTCATTTCACTACCTCGGTAAAATTGTTTGAAATTCAAAATCAGCGTATCATAAATCTTCTATCAATTGAAATTGAAATTTCGTTTAAGGCTGTGTTAAATTTTCTTTTATAAATTATACTGCTAGAAAGATTTTTCAGTTCACCGAAAATTTTTAAATAAAAATATATTAATAATGTAGCATTTATAATGTCAAACAATATTAGACATAGCACAAATATACTAACCTGAATTTTTTAAGCAACAAGTCCATTACAAGATTTTGAAATTCGTCATCGAAAACAAAATGCACATTTTTTTTGTATACAATGTTTCAATACGCATATAATTAAATTACGAAACTTTTTTTGATATATACTTAATATCTTATCTTTTACCCTTTATTTTCTATCACTAGTAGAAACGTTGAGGCCATGGTGTCAAGTAAACTCCTAATTTTGTTCTCGTCATTAGCATCGATTTGTTTTACAGCTTGTTGAGATTTTTGCCACACATGTCCATTTAAATCGAACGATCCGTTTCGTCAGATGCCACCTTTCCGTTTAAAAATTATCAGGAATCCTCCTTTATAAAATTTCAATCCCATTCAGGTCATGGCTGCGAGGTGGCCAAAGTAAAACGATCATCAGCTCATTCTTAAGGATTGTCTTAAAACAATTCGCTATATGGACAAAGAAATTATCTTATTGAAGAACAAATCAACAGGTCTCCGAAGAATTTTTAATCCAAAGCAAGGTTTTATCAAACAAGAAATTGCCATACACCTCAGCTGTAATAGAAACTGTAAGCTTTGGTTGATATAATTTTCATTATACATCATTCATACCGAGACAAGAATACCTCCACTGCGACTTTGGCATTTTTTCTTACCAGAAACTATTATTTTATCTTTCCCTCCATGTAGGACATCTCACTATACGAGCTATCCTTTGGACATAGTTTTTCATCAATAAATACCATAATATTCCTTTGCTGGTTATTTTTTATCCAATTTCTTGCAAGATTCAATCCTTTCTCTTTATAAGTTTTTATCAAAGACAAATATTTTCCACTTGTTTGTAGCATTTAATATAATAACTTATGTGAGCCCTAACCATTCGAGACTTTAGTAGAGATGAAGGTCCGATTCACTGACCCTATGCATCTCTACATACCTATGATCTCATAAATCCTTACGCATATAAATCTAGTTAATATTTTTTCGCTTTTAGCTTCCACTATATCTCTGTAGCATTAACTGTGAAGGCCGTGGTAGCCTAGTGGTCATGGTCACGGACTCGCAGAGTTATTTTCATCGAGTCGCGGGTTCAAGCCCTGATGCCCTTAAATTCCAACCCGTAGCTGGGTTGATGTCCGTTATATCTGGCTTAGGTTCCAAGACCTTCCGTTGGCGTGGTGTGAAAGTTTGGAGTGGGATATGCCAGCTCATTTGTCTTCTTCGTCACTTTACCAAGGTTAAAATTACGAGGCCCGTTGCCAACAACTCTCGTTTTACTTCTAATTGTGACGTTAATAAACAATCAATCAATCAACCTGTTCTATGACCAGTCGACTGGATACCGGTAGTGTTTCTGGTGGAGTCACATTGAACATTTATAACTTGATAAATTTCAAAGTGTCATTTTTAAGTCAATTTGTTCAATGCAATTGTAACTTCTTTAGTTTTTTTAATAGTAACTATTCAAAGTTGGGATATTCTTTTGTAAACAACCTCGTATTATAAAAAATGAGTCATGATTATTAACATTATTTTCTAAGAAGAAAAATAAATCTGTTTCAAAGATTACGATGCTAATTATTACGTACAAAATTCTATCTGTTGATTATACTAATTTACACTTACCTTTAATTTTAAACAATTATATTGTTAACCTCCAAAATATATTTCAGCTTTTTCTCGAAAACATAAACTCAAACTTCTTTTTTGACTTTCTTAATCAGCTTCTGTTTCAAATATTAATGTTTAGGGCAAACTTCCAGAATGCATTTTATTTGTTTATACATCATATTAGTTAAAAGCTCGAGTGCAAATATAAAAAATTAGCCTTGGAAACAAAATACAAACAAAAAATTTCTATTAACTTTGTTTCTATTTGCGTTTCTTTTTCTTTTCTCCTTTGCATCTTTGAAACTAGTAAGCTTCTGACAAATTAGATAAAAACAGTTGGGATTTTCTTCCCTCATTTTTTTCTACTTTCGAGTATGGTGAATTCATTTTATTTGTACCAAGTTTAAGGAGAGCTTTAATTCGATTAAATTTTTTTTCTCACACACGGTGATTCGTTTATTAATTTCCTTATCTTAATTTAAAATGTGTGCTAAGAAGAAACAAATGGACTAACGAATGCTGAGAAAAAACGCTGGTAACAGGTGTTAAAGTGTTTCTCATAGAAAAGAAGAAAGGAGGAGAAAGAAAGTAAATTAAAATTACTGCATTGTTAAAAACACATTTTTCTTTTTAGGTTCCTTTAAATTACAGTTTTAATATGGAAACGTAAGACAAAAAAGAATGTAAATTACAGAGAAAAAGACAAGAGTGGGAATTTTTATAATAGTCGTTCATTAACACTCTGTTATAAAGTTTGTGGATCAATATGAATTTACGTTTGAAACAACTGGAGAAAAGATTAAAAACGTGTTTATAAAAAGAAAGAGGTTTATGCAAATAAATGCACTTACGAATATAATCCGTTCATTTATTTATTTATTACCTCAGTAGTTTTTTATTTGCTAATTTGATAAAAACTCGATTGTCGAATTACTTTCATCGGTTTTTTTTTAAAACAGCACAAATTTAAATTAATAAATAATTAAATAGTTACATAAGTCCAAAAAATTCATTTGTTTGGCAGAGAGATAATATTAAAGATAAACCCCATTTCTTTCGGGTAGGGCTTTCACACTGGATCAATGACATTAAATTTTAGAGTTAATTGGTCAGATAGGGTAATGTTAGCCTACCTGTTTGGCACTAAGGAATAGTGGATTTAAGCTCCGATTCCATCAATGATTGGTGTATAAATAAACAGGAGACAAGAGAAGTCCAACTGGACGTTTGTTTGAAACTTCCCGAAGCACAGATTGTGGAAGTTGTAACGGTAAAAGATATAGATTCCCTAAAGGGAGAGGGGGTTGCACAAATTGTGCCTTGTGTTCAAGAAACGATTTCTCCAAATGTAGCTAATAAAAAGGTTACTACTCATTTTGAGAATAAACCTCAAAGAGCTCTAGATGGAAGAAGCATAAACTATGCTCGGGTATCTTCTGAACGAGGTACCTCCATCAATACCCTTTGTTAATGACAAAGAAATATTAATTCAAATTAATCTCCATACCTATCGCAGATAGGATAATGTAGAGATTTAACAAGTGAGATCAAACTAGTTATTGTCCTGATCACCTGTGTTGATAAGAACAACACCTGAACCTGCGGTTAAAAATTATGTAATTCAGTGCCAATAACCCAATGCGTAGTACCAGTGCAATGATAAACAAAACAAGCAAGTTACAATTATAGCTATTTGAGAAGTATTTTATTAACAGCTTCAATAGCCCAATGTTTAGTTTCAGAACTAAAGGAAAACAAACAAGATACTTTCATAAATATTTGAAGTCTTTTATTACTAGTGTTAAGACTGAATTTGCGCCTGTTTCATATTGAAAAAAAATCTGATTCAAAGAAGGATAACTTTTTCAAACATTGAAAAGTATCTCAATATTCAAACGAATCCATTCTGAATCAGATTGAAAGGAAATAAATACTCTTCTTTTATTTCAACTGATAAAATTTATAAGTAAAAGGGGGGGGGGTTAAATTAAATTAAATTTTGAACTATAAATTGCACGATGTACATAAAGAAATCAGAATTAATATTACTGCCTGACTTCACCAGTCGTGGCTACTGGTGGTGAGGGAGTATCGCCCCTCTCCCAAGTTTTTTTGGGAAAATGTGATTTTTGCTCCATTTTAGTCACCTAAAACAAGGAATTATAATTAAAAATTTGTATAAAAGCACTAATGTTTTATCACCTAATAATCGTTTCTTTCGTTTCTAATTGTTACAAAATTTACTGAGCAAAAATATGTACAAAATACAACGCCATACATTAAGATACAGTTCTTAAACTCATGCATCGTGGCTAACCGTTTCATAAAGTGTTAACAGAAAATAATGAAAACCCGCACATCATATATATCATGTGCTGTGAAAAGATTAGTTAAGGTGATTAAATTTGTGGAAGTCTAGGGCAAGCAAAAACAAAGACAAAGTTGTTTTAAAACAGAGAGATTAAACACATACGACTCTGTAAACATTTTTTACATTATATATATATATATATATCTTTTTATAATAAAATTAACTGTATTGCTTTGAACACGTAATTAGTTTATATATAACAAAAAATGCTTGTTCAATTAGCTGTGCTAAATGTTATTTAATGCAAATAATCAGTAAGAGTATGTTTTTATTCTTACTTGCATATTTTGTAGAGTAATGGGGTACAAAACAAGGCCTTGAGTATTATCAATGATTGGATTTCGGCAAATTGTCATTTTTGTGTTTATTTTAAACAAGCCATACTTTTCAATGAAATTATCATCGATCATTTTTGAGATTCCGTGAAGTACCATTTATTAATACATGTGTAATATTGTTCCTTTGATGAAAGTTACATTGTATAACATTTACCAAAAAAGGAAAACTCCAGTATTTATCAAATATTTTTAAGTTTTGTGGAATCACTACGATAAATGACTCTATGCATCCCTCTCGTAATATTATATGAACTTAATAATGGAGCATTTTTCTCTATAGGAAATGTGCTCCAAATTTGAAATCTATTCTTCAAGGTTAAACAACATTTAAAACTACATTAGCCTAAGCAACGTTTTTGAATATCGCTGATAAATATGGGATATATACATCAAACCATGAGAAACACGACTGATGTTAGTATCTACATTAAGAATTATGGGTTGGGTGTAGAATGTCACCACAATCATCGAAAAATATCGCATTTCTCCCCCCAATGAAGCCTTATTTCGCCTACGACGTGCTCTATCAAAACCAGGAAAAAGAGCTCCCGGGGAAAAAAAGGAAGGGTCTTCCTGATAAGCACGTTTTCTTGCTCTTTTGCAAGGGGGAGAAGGATGTAGAAACCGGAGAAGGATCATTTGGCGCACAAAATTGTCATCGATCCCTCTTTTTGCTAGGGCCAAATTGTTTTATCGTAGTGCTCTTTTACGGTTATTCGTATGCTTCTCTTGGAGGTTGATTAGATTTTCCTAAATGAGTACTGCCCGTTATTACGTACACGACAAACTGATCAGGTACTCGCCGACTTCTTCTCCTTGCGGCAAACCCCCAGTGGCGTAATTGCATCACCCCTCGCAAGTGGCAGTCAGCAATGGGAAAGCAGTACTTTTTTATTGGTTACATTTTCCGTTTTGTGTCAAAAAAAATAAACTGTTGTAAGGTAAGCATTTCCGTGTGCATAATAAGGTTCAAATTAATTGTTATGCGTTAGCTTTAGAAGTAAGTAAGTTTTTTTCGTTGAAGCAATCTCAATTTCAAACAAAAATTATTCCGGAAGGCAAGAAGACTAAATGTTGCTAAATTAGAGTTCGCTTTTTCTCATTTCTTCACAACGTTTATGTACGACTAGTCTCTGTATGCTTTCTTTTGTGTTCTTCTCTCTTCCGTTGTGGCCGAGCTAACCTAGTGGTCATGGTCGCGGACTCAAGGCCAGCAGTTTTCGTCGAGTCATAAATTCGGGACTTGAAGACATTTATGACCTGCCAAATAGCTAGGCTGATGCACGTTAAATCTGGTCGAGGTCTCAAGTCCTTCCGGAAGCTTCGAGAAGGAGGTACCATGTCAGGATCGCCCTCGTCCCTTGACCGAGATTCAAAATTTCGAAGACCGTCGTGGACCCAATAGCCCTAGTGTTGCTTCTCAGTGAGATGTTAATAAACAATCACACATCACACATATATCACGAAGCAAATAGAATATATCATTTATAAGTAGGGAATTAAGATACAATTTGGTACTACCAAAAATCCAATCTTTATCTTGTAGATACGATTTATCCAAGTCAGCGACTAATACACTGAACGGCAATATTACCTAAACATGGTCTAAACTCAATCTCATCTGTCATTTTAGCTCTAAAATGCTTAACGTGCAAGCTTATATCGACGTAACTTGAGGGTGCAATTCATTTCAGTTCCTACATATTTATGTAAGCTGTGGCGAATACACGTGGGCTCGTTGGAAAAAGAGGAATCAATAAAAACCAAATAAAATGATAAAATGACGTAAGAAAACAAAACCTAATTTCATATCAGGAGCATATTCTCACAATTGTAGTTTCTTTTACACATTTTATAACTAAAATTAACAATTACAAAATCGTCATAGAAATATATACTTATTATTATTATGACGATATTCTGAAAATATTAGCCCAACATTTCGAATACATCCATTTGCGGAAATAAGTTGAGCTACATCATGAGAAACACATTTCTTAGCTCATAAATCTCCTAAGATCAATGATGTTTAATTTGCATTTACTCAATTGATGATTTATATCATAATGTTTTATCACAACCCTCTAATGAGGACTATCCAGAGATATGTTTAAACTCTGTTAAATGCAGCATAATATATTGCAGCATTTAACGCACTAAAAAAATTCCTTTCAAATATTTCTAACGAAATCTAATTCTAAATCTACCAAATTACTATTTTAAATTCGTAGTATTTCCTTCGGCGAATAGTGCAACAAAATGAATTCAGAATAATTTTGAATAACTAAGAAATTAACTATAAATTCTATAAATATTTCTATAATCACCATTTGTGGAATATTTTTAGTAATGCGTATACCCATTGCAGATATACTAATTCAGTGATACAAAAAAATAAATACAAGGGACAGTGTGAACTCAAAATTTAATGAATATAGAAAATATAGCTCAGTAAGAAAAACAAAAATACAAGATTGTTAACAGCAGGCTTGGCCATAGAATAATTGCTGACACATTGTAGCAATTTTCACAACTTCAACACTGGTTCAACTTTCTGTTTTCCATTTGATCGTAAAATTCCAATTAGCAACGTGAACCCCAGAAGAGAATTCATATGTATCTTTAGTGCTGGTTTTATTCCTGTTGACTTTCAAATAGCAGACGAATTTAGTTAATTAAAAATTAAGGTTAATGCAATAACTCAATGTAAACATCGATCTTTAGAGAAAGTTTTACAAGTGTAAATGATTTTAAAAATGTCAATTTGTAGCAAAACTGTGATGTGTGTTTTCTTCAAAACCCACAAATTTGTAAAAGAAAATTTGCACAATTCGAAACACTTTAAATCTTTTTTTACAATGCTGGATTAAATTAATTATTATTTTAAAAATAAGGTGTAATGTTTGGAAAATAAATTATTGATTTTTAAACAAAAACTAATATTTTTTTTTAAAAAAGGAACAAAATTTTTAATAATATATCTCAGGCAACGAAAAATATTTAAAATGAAAACATTATTCAATATGCTTTTCAATAAACAGAATCGATTTTCAAATACTATTCAAGCATTCTATTCCCGTGAAAGATTCCTATATTTTAAGATTTTATTTATGACTATCAGAACCAAAAGTTGAAGTGAAACTTTGATAGTACATCAAATTAATTTTTCTCCTTGACGCTGAAGCTTATCGATATATTTCTGTCAAAAGTGTTATTGAAAAATAAATTTGTTTTCGAATTCTGAACAGAATTTTGTTAGTTTTGTGTACAGAAATATTGTTATTTCTCCCCAATATTTGATTGTAGTCTAACAAGAGTTATTTCCTCTTTTAGAAAAGTATTTGCTACCACAACAGATATTTTTAAACATTGTGTGACGATTTGCATTAAATATAAAAGATAGAATAATTTAAAATTGAAATTTTAAATTATTCTGGCAGGAAAAGGAAGTGGAATAATTCGTTTAGTTATCTTCGATTCGTGAATGTAATTTTAGAAATTTTCTTTTTAATTGAATTAATTTTTATATAAATCAATCAAATATGGAAATAATTCTGTGAATAATATTTCATTTATGTAATATCACATGTGTTCATTGAAAATAAAAATAGCTTGAATTCGTTGACATATTTTATGTAATTGAATGTGTCCAAATTTTATTTCTTTTATATTTTTTTAAAAAAGATAAAAAAAAAAAATATTCAATATTCAATCAAGCAATCAAGCAATATTCGATAAAATGCAGAATATTGTAATTTACATGGAAGCTATTTTATTCAAATTTTGGCTTATAAAACAAAAATTTAACAACATATTCTGTTAAATTTCTTTTTAATAACAAAAAAAAATTCAATAAACATTTTATTGTTTACAATAGTTAAAGATCGTTGAAATTCAGAATTTTTTTTTTTTAGTTTTATTTGAATAACTCGTTGCCGCTTTACCGAAATTGAAAATGAAAAATTATTTGAATTGTGTGTAAGCATACGTAAAATTTAAAACACGCTATTAAAGTAGGGGAGAAAGGCTTAATAATTTCTTATTTTAAGTTCCTTCAGTAATAAATATAAATAAAAGGCTTTTTCTTCCTACACAGAGAAATAAATCACTGAGAATTTGAAAAAAATATGTAATAAATAAAGTAAAGGTTTCAAATGTTCTTTTTGTTATTTTTCGAATGTTTTTTTTTTTTTATTCAAAAAAGTACATTTGTAATTTTACCATGCATCAAAAACCACCAACACCAATTTTCGTCTGTACTTCTACTTCTACACAGCACTGCCAAAATCCCCCGACACAGATTCACGTATTTTCTAATACCAAGACACCAGAATCCTCTGAGAGCGCTGCATCGTGACACCATGAGGACAGGTATCCCCTCCTCCCCCTCCTTTAATACGGGGCTCATCAATGCATTCCGACTCCTCTTTATTCCACTGCTCCGGGCAAGAAGTAACAAGAGCTATGTAAGCGTGAACCGGAGGACCTTGTTAGGCTGTGATGCCTGCAGGGTCCTATCACCCCCCTAGATCTCCTTCATTTTCGAAATCCCATTCCCAGACCCCTACCCTTACATCCACCCAATCATGTTCCCGGTTGCCTTCGCTTCATTATTCAGTTAATGGCTAATTAGTCTCTATAATATTTCAGAAGACAGCTGGGTGTCAAGAGAAGCCCCCCTCGTACCACCACCCTTGCTGAAATACGAGGGCATTCCTGCCACCCCCGTCTTTATTGTACCTTATCACTAATTCAGGTGATTTATAAAGGACGATGGCTTGGATTTTAATTAAATTTAGCCCGCTATAAGATGTTAGGACTGGCTTCTTCTGATATTTTCCTGATGAGGGAAGGCTTGGGTTTCTTTTTAGAATTGGAACAACTTGCGCCGGAGAAAAGGCTTGTCCCAAATTATCTTCCGCTAATCACACGGTAATTATGAGTATTTTAGCGAGCAGCTTTGTGTGCAAGTGTTTTTTTTTCTTCTGAGAGTGAGCATCAGGATCTTAAAATGTAATGGTTCGAAGCTTAGATAAGCATGCGGATTTGGATGACACTGCGAAGATGCCCCTTTTAGTGGAGTAATTATGAGGGATGAAATTTTTAAGAATTGTTCTTATCCTTGTTCTTTTAAATCGATCGGGGCGAATAATTATATCGAATTTGAAAAAACTTCATAAACGTGGAACATTTTCTCGCAATTCAAAAAAGGATGTGATTAGTTTTAAGAGGATTAATGAACGACCGTGACTTTTGATTCTTTAACGATGTATTAAGCAAGAGAATTTTAAATTATTATCTTAAGCAGAAATTGTGCAAAAATAAAAATAAAGAAAATAAAATACGAAAAATAACTACACAATGTATGTTTTCGTAACCGTGAATGACGATTTATTATTAACAGTTGGTACATCTGTATTATTTCTATGGGAGAAGTATATTGCGTTATTTCTATGGGAGAAGTATATTGCGTTATTTCTATGAAAGAAGTACATTGCGTTATTTTTTTTGAGAAAAGTATAATGCTTTTTATTTACGAATTAATTCTTTCAATGACTATTTACATATTTGCTCTTATGACAAAAGAACTTCGAGAATTATTGTGATAAAAAAAACCGTATCTGTTATGATTCTAAATTGAAACAAATACAAATAAAATGCGCTGTATGTTTATGAGTGTGTGTGCGTGCGTGCGCCTCGCAATACAATCTACAGTTTTATCCCAGTTTTGTAAAATTTTGCATGATTTATTTTGAACCAAAATAAAAAGAACATTAAAAATTCAAATTCTCTTTACAAGTTAAGTTCATGGAAAAGTAGAATTATTCAAAATGAATATTAATTAGCGTAAAGTGAGTGTACTTCCGAGCCCTAGTCTCCACTGAAATAATTACTATCAATAAAATAAAACACCTTCTTCAAATTCCTAATACATTTTTATTTTAACCAGTAAAACATTCCAAAGTACAAAAATGTAGCCAATGCTAACAACGAAAAGAATAAAAACAAACGATTCTGCCATGAAAATCAGTTATTACATATTAAAATAAGAACAGACGATAAATTATTTAGGCAGTGAGTAATATTCCGTTTGGATATTAAAATAAAAGCAGACGATAAAATAACAAACTAAATATATTTGCAATGTAAATACAACTTAAGCAAGCTAAATGTAATAAATATAATCATATTGAGTTACGTCATTCTTTTGAACCTAATACTATATATCCTTTATTTTATGCCCACGTGTTTTCATTGTTGCCATTTTCTCAAAACCAAATATATTAACACATGTTAATAACTGCTTACCTGACATTTCGAAAAAAATTAGTCTCTTCACTCTGTTTAAAATTGGGCTACGCAGGGTTCTTCAGCTCTGGTTTATAAATAAGGAGATCAATAAAATGATATTATTGGGTTTTTTTTAATTTGCACAGAGGGCAAAGGAAATGACAAATCCCAAAATGCATTCTCTCATATTTTATGGATACATTTTGAAAGTGATTTGTCAAATGTGTAAATCTGATAAAATACGATTTTTAAATTTTTGAATATGTAAAAAGAATTATTCTTTAAAAACCTGTTACAGTATTCCATCTGAAAGGTTATATTTCTCAATAATTGTTTTTACCGAAAACAAGACATTAATTCTCGAATGTAATCGAATTCTTACGAATCATGTTTATGTAGAATGAAAATAAATCAATGCTCTTCATTTTTAAAACGAATGTTATTAAGAAAATGTTCTACGGTTTGATTTTTGATACCAAATAAATTTAATTTACCTTACTTGTTCGAGGAGTAAAAAGAAATTACGTGTCAGTCTGTTTCAAGATGTGCATTCATATTTCTATTTTTACTCATAAATATTTTATTAAGGAAACAATTTTAAAGTGTTTATTTGATTTAGTTCTGTTGTCATATATATATGATCTTACAGAAAATAAATTTTCAGACGATATTTTTAAGTTCTTTAATTTAGTTATTCATTTCGTTCTTTTACTATTTGTTTATTTCTGAGATTTCCAAAAAATGCATATTTTTGTGCCCGTATCTTTAAACAAATTCACCGTTTAAAGAAATATACTCTCAGAAGACATAGAATTCGACTGCATTAGTTTTGTATTGAACGTTATTCATATTTTACTTGTTTCAATAGCAAGTAATCAAAAGATAATTTCAGGACAAGGCAATTTAGAGGTCAGAAAATGACAAATTTTGTTGTTACAATATTTTATCAGTACTGATAAAAAAAAAGTACCAGGTAAAAATTAAAACAACTAAGTATTTTTGGCATTTTAAAAATTTTTAGTTTTTTACCGCTATTAAATGAGATTATATTCCAAAATTAATTTTAACGTAAAAATTATTTAAATAAAAAAAATTTTTAACACTTAAAATAAACTTATAGCCAAATTTCAATTCATAAATTACATTTACTTTGCATTCGCAAGTTTCATAAATTTAAAACTATATGAAGAAAGTATTTTTACTAAATTTTTTTCTTAGCAGATTACTCATTCTGTACCGAAATTCCAGTACTTCCCTGGTTATATTATTAATACCATAGAAACGTGACGAAACTATAGAATTATTTAACAGAGTTACAAGAAGTGACAGTCCTTTTTGTCTGAGTTTTGATAGCAACAGAATACACTTTTCCATTATTTAGAATACCCAAGTTAAAATTTAAAAGCAGTCATTGAATCGTGGATACAAATTTGTTTGCATTCGCAATCTGTGTTCTATATAAACAGGAACGACATATTCATTTGCCATGAGTTATAGGGACGAATTCCAAATAAGTCTAATTGAAATCTGAGAAGCCTTTTCTGGTAATTGGTGGCGTACCCCTCTCCTCTCGACAAGCACGTCCTGCAACAAATGCTTCGGCCTTGTCCTTCAAAGAACGCACCCCGACAAGCAAACAGAAAGACTTATCTAAGCGGATTATTTCATAAGGCAACAAAACTGTAGTAGATATTTTGCTTCTAAAACCGCAGCAGTCCATGGCACAAGCTTCCCTTGCAAATCGGCTTTCTGCCAGAAGACTTCGCTCGCTTTGTTGTAAATGCAGGACGCCGTAGATCCTTTTGCGCCTTGTTAAACTCATGCATACCAGGGGCCTGGACAGCTCAACTCGACTCGACTCTTCAATGCTGTAACTTCCAGAACTATACCGGAAATAAGTTCTAGTGAGAGAGAGAGAGAGAGAAAGACTGGAAAATTGATTTTGTTTATCGCATGGTGCGCCCCACTCCGCCCCAGTCTTTTGCAAGGGCGCAAAGCGGATTAACGCACCAGGGTTTTGATCGCCTCTCCGTCGTTTTGCTACGTTAATTACGTGGCATCGGCTTAAGGAGCGACAGAACAGAGGGGAGGGGCAAGGGATGCTGCAACGATTCTGGCTTCAGGTTGTTGCATGTATCCGCAATATGTCGCAGTTGGGAGGGGAGGAAGGGGAAGAGAAATCGTCCTGAGGAAAAGGATCTTTTCTGTAATACTTTTGGGACGAAGGGAGATGAGCTTCTGTAGTTTTCTGAAGGAAGTTCTTAGATTTTTACTTTGAATTCCGAAAGGATTCGTTTTCTTTGCTTCTTTTAAACCCCTTTTGCATCTTTAATTTGCAAAATGGAGGATTTTCCAAGGTGACCGGATGTGTGCGTTTCATTTTTAATCACTTGGCATTAGCTCTAACAATACATGTTGGATTTTTATTCATGCTGCTGACCCTCTGGATACTGCATTTGACTCATTAAAAAGTTTTACAGGAAGAACTTTCTAGTTATTGAAGAAATAAATTATAATTAACCTTTTAATGATGCTTTTTTTTCTTTTTAATGAAGATTCGTTGCGTATAATTAACGTCTGAACTATACTTTTAACTCCATTTTAGAACATTTTTAATAACTTTTCATGCTACTTTGAATATTTATGAACAACAATGATGTATTATTTAAATAAAAATACATTTTAGAATCCTGCCCCCAGGCTAAAAAATTCTTAATTCGTATAATTCTTTAAAAAAGAAGCAAACTACTAAAAATGCTTTTCTAATCGAATTCAAAATAATCTTACAAAGTTATTCTAGTTGTGGAGTACATGCAAGTTATTTTAGATCATTTTTATTGTTTTATACGAATTAAAAATTAGATATTTAAAATCATTTTTATGTTATATTTCCTTTTTAAAAAAAAATTCTTTTGTTTTCTTTTTCATATTTCTTATCAAGCATAATTTAACCTTTCAAAATTTGAATGATGACTAATAGTACATCGCATATAAATAATAGTAATAAAATCATGATGTCACATGAAAAAAAAAAAATCTGTGTCACGTAAAGAATAAAGTGGAATGAGTTATTATATGAAGCAAAATACTTCATTTTTAAGCTATCCATTGAAGTTTGAATTAGTATAGGAAAAAAAAGGGGGAAAGTATTTATAGTATTGCCTCTAAAATCCGGCATTTCACCTCTCCGACCTTACCAGTGTTCCGGCGTTTATTCGCAAAAAAAAGTTATTACGCAAAAAAAATATTTTATGCCTTCTACTTCAATATAATAATGTAGGCTATAAATATAAGACACATTTTTTGTAGTTTTAGTTATTTCGTATGTTTGACACTTTATTTGCGTGTACTTGTGACGTATTTCCTTGATTATTTAATTCTACATTCACCTTAAAGTTTGATTAAATAGTCAATAAGTTCATAACTCCAACTGAAAATACGTAAGAGCAAGACAAAACAGTTTATTAACAAGTAACATAGAATAGTAAGCTCTCTCTCTCTCTCTCTCTCTCTCTCTCTCTCTCTCTCTCCCGAGTGCCTCTTACCTCAATTAATTCTAACTTATATTCCATCAGTGTGATGACCGGGTGTGAAGGAATAGTCCCCCTGTAGCTCATGCCTGTCGTAAGAAGCGACTAAAATGAGTAACCACTGTCTGGGGGTACATCTATGCACCCTGCCCTTGGGGATTATATCAGGGGACCTCAAGGGCTTCCTTCTTTAAGTAGGTACAGGAATACTGGCATCATGACCCTGAGGCACCTTTGTAACCTTTTTCTTTCTTATGGGGTTTACTGCCTTTGGTAAACACGGGTGACGCACCCCGGGATACTCTAGCGATCCTACTTTATTTTCCACCCACATTCTTCTAAAACTTTTTTATCTTTTTTTCCGTTTTCTTTCAAACGTCTAGACCACAGTTTTATCATGTTTGGCTCAGCACAGCTATATCTGGCTCTTACGCCATTTAACTTCACTTTCACTCACTCACTCACATAGTTTATATACAAATAATAAAATTTTGTCGTACAAAATCACTCATTCCGATTCCAATACTTCTCTATTATAGCAGATTCACTTCCAACCTGAACGATTAATTACGATACTTTACTTCATTCTACACGTCTATCAACTTTTCATTGCCCTCTTTCTTCGATTCTATTTCCTTTATATATCATAATTGCAAATTCAATTCACTACATTTCTTACCTGCATCTAATTTGCCTAATAACAAATCATTTTTGTTATGAAGAGATTGTTATTTTATGCAATTCAAATTACCGAAAATCCCCGTAGTTAGTGAAATGAAATTCGTTAGTAACTTAAAATAGCTTATCGCATTAAATTTTATACAATAATATGAATTGTTTTTCCTGTTTAAATGCTTAATCATTAGTGATTTTCCCGTTGTCCGACATTTCCGAATGACCGAGAGAGTAACTGTATTATCACCTAGATCCTAAGACTCTTCAACCTAATTGTGTAGTATGATCTCCGGAATTTATTTAAAAATTTAATGAGCAGTGCTTTTCGCAAACTTAATATAAAAATATGAATACTTTTGTAAAGTTATTCATTTTACCGATTGAACTAACTATAAATAGGATTAGAGCTATATTTGTTTCCTGTAATACTCAAGCATGATTTCCTATAAGCCTCACTGGTTTTTTTTTTTTTTTTTTTTTTTTCATTTTTTTTTTTTTATCCTCTTTTTTTTTTTTTTTTTTTTTTTTTTTTTACCTATTTTGAATTGACGCATGTTTAGAATTCATTCCTACTATCAATAATAATCTTTTCTTAGATTTCAAGACATCCAAAGACCCCACCATAAAAAATACCTTTCAAATCATTTCGTAAACCCTCGAAATCCCCCGACATTTGCCCTCAGTTATGGACTTATCGTCTTTTTCGAAAACATTCAACCTCCCCTCAAATCTGAAAAGTTATCAATAAGCAACTTTTCTTGTGCCAATCATATTAGACCAAAAAAAAGTCTTTTTTTCGTCCTCCACTTATTTGTCAAAACACTCGTCCTAGTAACACGCAGAACTAATGGCTTCACATTTCCTGATGATGCAAGAGAACAAGATTGTCTACCACTTTGTCACTCTTTCTGATAATCCCATCCACATTTGACACTAGCCTCTGATGTTTTAAAAGACGTTGTGTCAGAGGTCATCCGGGCGCCCACGCTTTCTTATCGAAATTCATTGCTTTGGTGAATTGTTGGCGATTATGATGGCATGCCATCACTAAGAAAACCGTGTTGGCGAACTTTTTTATGTCCTTTTTCTGTTAGAGATACTTATAGTCCGGTGACATTCGCTATGTTTTCTCAGTTGCTAAATGGATGTCTAGCGGCCATTAGCTGGTGGAAGTATTTTTTTTTATCAGAGAGAAACGTTGTGTGTTCCCGCGATGGTAACCATTTTAATGTACGGTTGTTTGTTCGAATGAACGTATCGAATCTATTTTTGCTGGAATTCTTTGTCTTGCTTTGTTAAATGGTATGCTATTTTTTAGGTCTTTCTTTGACATATTTGAACAAGTAACGTGCTTAGGGTAGATTTATGCCTTTTGTGCCTTATTTTTTTTTCTGCTTTTGTGGGATGATACAATGCGCCATATAGAGAGTGATACATAAAACAAAAAGAAAGAAAGAAAAGAAATTTAGATTTTATGTAGAATATAAAAAAAAATACTATCTGCAAGAATAAGTATCGATATAACAATGTTAGAGCATTTTTCAGTTTCAGAGAGTGTTGCTTAGAATTCTACAAATTAATTCGTCAATAGCTGATTGGAATATCTCTATAACCAATTTCTCTTTTATATATATTCTTAAGCTAATTGAATACCTAAGATTGTTAAGAGTTTGTATATTTCGAAAGAAAAAAAATTGTAATAATATTAAGTTCCTGATTCCATTATTACAATGAAGCATAACTTGCAAAATAAAGTATTGGTTTTAATGAATATTAGTTTTTTTCTAAATAGTATGTCCCATTTGACAAAAGGTCAAAATTTATATGACTTACCACAATTTTTACAAAAAGAAATATATTACAGTTAAACAGTATAAAAATGGTTTTAAATCATAATTTTCTTCTATAGTTGCAGTTTCTTTTCCGCATATTTGCATGAAAAGGCAATTTAAATATAGTTTGGAATCTTTTACTAAACATTTCATGAATACCTAAAGAAAATAACATTCCCCAGCTTAAGCACTTTACCTATCCATTTATTACCATAAACAGCAGCAGCAATAACCCTTCGCAATAAACCATGACCCAGAAGATGATCGCTGAATTATTATACCAACCTATTTCTTACCCCCCAAAAAAACTTAAAACTTCTCTCAATACCATTCCCATTGTTATTCCAAGCAACTTCCAAAGTGCACAATACTCAAAGAAAAGAGGACCATTTCCATTTCATACAAGATATGACCTATTTAGATCTGGTCGATATTATGATGCATATACATACACATATATGTATATAAATATAAACAGCGATACCACCAACAGCCGGCAAGCCAATTGCCAGTGACACGGCTGAAAAATGGCTCCAGAGAAAGAAGCCCCTCTGTGGTGGGACATACTTGGATGTATCTATTCGTGATGTTTTTTCTTTCTTTCCTCCTTCCTTTTATTATTTTTTGGTTCCTCCGTGTTTTTGTCCTCCTCCCTGCGAGAGCGCGTTCTGCAGCTTCTTAGTGTGCTGAAAGCGTTGACCAGGGAGTCATTAGCAGCCGCTAGCGTCATTTATCTCTCTTAGATCTTGAGCCCACCCCCTTTGCTGGGGCCAGCCCCGTTCTTATCTGTGAGGAATGAGCCCAAAACGAATGCGCCCCACAAAATAAATAAATAAGTAATGGCTCGCAACGTATAACGTCATTTACACCCACCCTGCCTTCCGGTTTAACGTGATTGTAATGTGTTGCAGGGGAGGAAGTTATGCTTGCTTGGCACTCTCTCTTTTTTATATATATACGTACATTCTCTCGCTTTCCTAAATCTATTTTCAGAAGCAAAAGCCAGACAACGGCTAATAAATATAACTTGTACTTCGTGTTGAATTTTAGGGGCAAAGTACTACCCATTTGTTACCGAGTTTGTCAAATATTAACGAAACCGGTCGGGCTTTGTGTTTTGCTCTAAAAGAGCACTTTGTAACAAGCTCGTATTTAGTCTTAAGTAATGGGTTATTCAGTAGCTGTGTACATTCGAGACTTTAATTCATTCCAGTGGCTTCTTCGATCGTAACAAGAAAATTAAAGGAATTAACTAGCGGAAAGAGTTACGGTTTGGAAAGTTTATAAATCCATACCGTTGTTATATAAAAATTCAAATGATTTTCAACAGAAAAACTAGATGTATCGGACCTACCTCAAGGATAGTAAAGATTAACGAACAACGATTGTGAGTTGGCATGATATGTCGTTCCTTATACATTCACTGATTTTCAGTATTATAAAAAAAAAATCACTGTGTTTATAAAGTAAATTCTTACAACTAACTTCAAAATTATTTATACTGCACAGTATCAATAATTTTGTATAAATAATAATAATATTCAAAATTATTTATACATTATTTCAATGCCAAATTAAATTTTTAGAAAGTTTGTATTCCTGCAACAGACAAGCATAATATTCTATATAAAACATTGCAATTACCAACTTTGCAATTCGGGACTATCAAAGATTTATACAATACAAAATAACGAACATTTTATAATGAAATGTAAACGTTGGTAGGACATTAAAAAGAAATGAATACCTCAGACAAGTGGCCGAAAATTGCTGTATAAAAATATCCTTATTTCTGTACTTAAGAGCCTGTGAATAAGGACTCCAGTTTCGTAAAGAAAACAAACTTGTGTGATATCAAACATATAGTGTTAAAATGAATTATTGAATTTAGCTTTGTATTTTCTTTTACATTTCTATTTAATTAATGCTAGCTCAAATCTTACGATACTTCATTAACAAAATCGAATTACTCATTCCTGGAACATTGATTCTCCAATATATCTTGCCCTTAAGGTACATATACTAACATATTTTCGTTTTAAAAAGTCACAAATATTATTAAAGGTGGTGGCTTAAAATATGAATATAGGAAAAAATACTCATACAAACATACATAGACGCAAATGTACAGAGTATTGGAATTGCATATGCAAGAAAGCATAAACACACTAATTCAGTAACTGAGGATCAACAAATAAGTAAAGGAACTAATATCCAATATGTTCTAATGGCGTAACATATTCATATATTCTTTCATATATCATGCAAGAATTCATGAATAATAAAATTCAAGATATTAATATAATTCTCGATAACTTTCTTTGCAAGGAAATAAAAATTATGTTCCTAAGTTGTAAGATCTCTTATTTTTAGTTACTTCATCTGTACATCTCATCAATGGTATTTTATTTTTTTCCCCTAAGTTATAAATCTTAATTCAGTTCCTTTATTTTGAAAGAATGATTTTATTCATTTTTTTTCTCTCTCTATCAACATATCCATTACGTTAGTAGAAATATAAAATAAGCATGTACATAAAAATTAATAATAAATTGCAAAATTGTAGTAAAAATAAATTAAACAAATTTAAAATGTAAAATTAAATCTAATAAAAATATTGTTATTATTAAATTAATAAATAAAATTACTGTAATTACGAAGTATGATTTCTTTAAACTGCTGTAAGAAGAGTATTAAACAAAATTACAAGAATACTTGTAAATAATAATCACAATACCCAACTACAGAAATATAAAATTTAACTATAAATAATAAATAAAAATTAAATTAATAATTTAAAATTTTCTATAACTACAATGGTCTGAATAAATAAAAACACGTCAAAGCCTACAAGGCCTAACTTAGGACTGAAAAATCAAAAATAGAGATAAAGCAATTCAAAATAGCGTCTCAGATTTTGGCTGAGAAATTCGTGTTCATACTAGTTTTATGGATCCAACCATCACACTTCTACAAATCACTTTGTAAAAAAAATGGTAAAAAATCAAATTCAAATAAAATTCCTGTTCAAAATGCAACGCATTCTCAAAATTATATATATATATATATATTTATGCACTTTATTATATGTGTTTACGATACAAAAATAACTAAGAGTTCAGAATTCTTATTTCTTCACGATATTTAAATGTACCGTACACAATTAATTTAATCAAAACGAAAGAAATAAGTTAACCAACAATAGTCCTAACAATACAGGAGACGAAAAAATACGCAACAACCTTGTACAAATTTTTATTTACTTCTATCCGCTGTACGATTAATTACACTCACACCGGCGCGAAAAAGACTGCCCCCACCCATTCAATGAAGAAGGAGATCACAAAGGAGCCAACAAACTACATACTTGTATAACTTAAATAAAGTTATAAAACTCTGATCAATCTCAAGCTATGTGATGTTTTCAAACAACACATTCAAATTTGAAGTGAATACTCTTTACTAACTATTTACGCTTGATTGGTTTATTTATCATGTTTATTTAACTTTACTTATCTTACTAATTTTAACAATATTGAATAAAACTTACACCAAAAAAATAAGTATAAAATATGTATTCTAAAAATTTCATTTCCCGAAATTGGTAGATGAATATAAAAGAAGGCCAAGTAAGTTTCGTTTTTTAGTTTAGTATTTTACGGCGTTCTCTTGGACACAGTCCAGAGAGGAAATTAATGCTGTGAATTGAATTACTTCCTAAAGAGAAATCTCGCCTATCACCACTGTGACTTTCATGCGTATTTAATTTGGAGTGCAATAATTTTAAATAATTATTGTTTTCGCCACTTATTTAATCGCAATTGACATAATTTTGCATTTTCAGTTAAATTGTTAAACTATCATGTCAGTCTCAAATTTAGAGCTTACTTTTATTTCACCTCTTCAGCTAAGAATCTGCGAAATCATTTAGTTAAATAAAAGATTAATTTTAGTTCTCTTAATTCCTTTTAATTTACTCTCTTATGTAAATCAAGATATATAAGAAAAATAAAGGATAATTTTTAAATATGGAAAAATAAAGGATAATTTTTCAAAGAAACTTAAGTAAACTAAAAACTTCAAACCATCTGCTTCGATAATTACTGATCGTTTTCCAATAACTATTCTTATCAATTCTAATCTCTACCTTTTTAATTTCATTACTATACAATTAATCCTAAAAAGAAAAAAGTTTTTAGTTACTTAATTTTATTTTTTTCTTTAAATGTTCTTAGAAGTTTAAAATTCGAAGCTCTAAAATACACCTCAAAACATTTTCAAAATTCAGGAAAATGTTAAATATATTTAAATATTCAATTGTCCACTCTTACACATACTAATTATTGTAATGAAGTAAAAACCGTCAGTGTCACATTTAGTGATGTATAAGTAAAAACCTTATTGACTAAAAATTACATTCCGAAATTTTAAATGATGTTTAAAGAAAACCTCAGAATGCTTAGTAAAAGTTATATCAAACATTCTGAATCAAATTGTTCTTTCAGATTAGCAAAAAATTTTTGAATGCCTTCTTATTTAATAATAGAATAATGAGGTATGAAACCATTTTAAACGTTAAAAGGTAAAATTCTTGACTTGATAACGATAAAGTTAATATTCAAACTAATAGCCGTAAAAAAACAATCGTCTTTTTACTTTAAATAGACAACACAAAAAGGTGACTTTGAATTATATTGTCACATACACCGTGTGATTAAAAGGTTTTAGAATTGAGCTGATGAATCAAATAGAAATTACAATCAATAGCGTGTATTATCAAATATTCTACATACGACCCCTTCAAAATTATACATCGATAGACACGATCCCTGAGACCCTCCACAAACCGCTGGATTTCTACCGGAACGACTCGTATCGTCATTTTGAGTGGTCTTGATATCGTCATATTGTTGTCCTTTAAGTTTCACTATCAGCTTTTCAAACAAAAAGTATTTCATCGGTGACAAGTCCGGAGAGTACGGGGAGATGGGATACACCGTTAAATTTCTTAGAGTCAAAAACTTAAGGAATAACAGCTTCAGTGTGAGACAGCGCTATGAAATGCATCAAGAACCCAATCTTACTTGTTGAGTTCAAATCCAGACTCACACATCTGAGACATTTCAACAACCGATTCACAACACCTCTGCAGAACATTACTTTCACTGTTTGTCACACAAGAACATATTCCAAATTAATCCTTCCCCGAAGTAAAAAAAAAAAAAAAACTGCAAACGTCGTCTTCCCTTAAAATTTTGAAAATGAAGTTTCTTAGTCTTTGGTGAATTTGGGTCAACTGTTTCCACATCTTTAACTTATCCATAAAAATCATTCTCGAGAAAAACAATTATTACAGAAAGCTTTATTTATTATTTAATAAGTTTTATCACCAGAGATCTTTTTTTTTTCTCGTCCCTTTTAAAACAAAACGTAATCGCAGACCTATGTGACTCCATTACGTTTGTAAACTACATGATACGAGTCCATTACATGATTCCATTACAACTGTTAACAATAAATGACACGCAAGACATTAATATGTTTTGATGATAGCTCAGTACAAGCTTATAAAGTTTGTCAACAGTGATTAGAAGATTTTGAATTTTATATTTGTGTTCTTCGTGCGCATACACCGATTCTGTGACATCAGTCTTAAAGCTTTTTAGCCACACTGTGTATTGTTTCCAAATATGCATTTTTATTACATGGAGATTATGAAATCATTTTAAATATTCCTCTTTAAATTTATTGGCGAAATCATGGTTATGTACACATTCAGATTATTAGCTGATTAAAAAAAAGTGGCATCTTTTTACTGTCAAATGTCGTGACAAAGGATTGACTTTTCATAATCCCGTTGTCACATAGTACTTTCCATGTGATTCTTATCTTTCCACGAAAGAGAACTAATTTGGAAGCATCACCTAACTGGAAAAGCGTAACATATGTTCAGACGGCTTGGTGAACTTTTTCGGTCGTTACTCTCTTCTATTAAGGGCTGAGGGTGTTACGCACTTTGTGGTAAAAACAAAAGGCCTTTATGTGCTTTGAGAAATAAAGGTTTTAGTTAAAGTTCAGTTACTTTAGAGGATCAGAAAGCATTTTAAAAGGCGGATCCAGGTGTTATTGGCTGACTTTGTGATATTTTTAATCATTTAAAAGGTTCTTCAGTTACAGAAGATAAATATTTTCAATCAGACACTTATTAAAAATTATTTTTAGTGTGAACATTTCTTTGTATTTTTTTAAATAGTTGAAGGAATTAAATGGTTGAAAGACAATTCTATGCCTTTCTGAATTCTTTGTTTATTCTAAGTTTCACTAATGAAAGAGAATGAAGTTTTATTTATGCAATTTTTCCCATGAGTCCAAAATGCTATATTTATTTAAACATATAATTTTCTAAGTTTGAAGCAGAAAAACATCAATTGTTTACCAATATCAGAGAATGATTTCATGATTGAGTGTTGAGAAAGAATTCTTAAAATAATTCAAATATCTCATTACAAACCTAATTACCAAAATATGGGTGTGGCACGCCCATTCTCATTTAACTAACTACGTTGAATACTTTTCGTACTTCAGTTCAAAATTGGCGTAGTTAGGAAAAGTGATAGGGAGGTGTATCGTCCTCGTCCCTTGACCGAGGTTCGAAATTAAGAGATCCGTCGGTAATACTCTTTGTGCTGCATCAAAAATTTAAAATTTGTTAATTTTCGACCAAAATTCAATGTTTTATGGAAGAGAGAGAGAGAATCTTTCTTCCATGTTTATTCAATCTATTTCTGTTAAAAAAAATCCAACCAGGCATTCTTTTTTATGTATAGGGCTAATAAGATATTGATACAAATATTATGCTTTATTGAAAATTTCACACATAAAAAAAGACTTTTTTTTGTAGTTGATCGTTTGTTGAGATTTCTTTTATTTTTAATAATATTTTTATAATAGATTTTTTTTAAGAATTCTGTTCCGACGAATTCTTCTTCTAACAAACCCAAATTTTAACCCATGTTGTGTTTACAAACGTACAAAGAGTTAAAGTGAACTTTGTTTTCTAGTTTGGTGTATAAAGGTGCCCTTGAATGCAGTCAAGATGAAATATTGACGTTGGGAATTTTTTTTATTTTTTATTTTTTTTTATTTTCTGGAAAGGAATTTATTCCAACTATTATTGTAGCTTATGAGGTTTTAGTTTAGAATACAGGAGATTTAGTATTTTAACGTTCACGAATTTGAGTTGCAACTAGCTAATCCTACATTTATTTGTTCTGATTTTGTTAAACTTGTTTTTCTTTTTACTTCTGAAGATTAAAACCTATGAAATCACCTAACAAAAAGAGAGAATAAGCTTATTGAGAGAGTGTCAAATTTCCTATGAAATCTGGAGCTATAATAGTTATACAAATATTGACAGACCTCCTAATTCTTTTTTTTATGTACAAGGATACATAAATATACAAGCTATCAGTCATTCATTCAATCTTAAAATTATCAATTATATATTAAGAACATTAGCTGTTTTTCCCGTCTGGAGCTCCCAAATGAATCATAAATTTTATAACGAATCTCTCATTGTAAATATAACACAATTGATGTTTGTAGATATTCTTTACAATTTTCTGTTTTCCTTTATTTTGGTTAACATGGCTCATATATTGATTGAAGATTTGCATATTCCTTGAAATGCTATCATAAAATGATGGTATGATAAATTATACTTCTATATAAGTTAGTTTATTATTTGACGATGATAATGAAGTGATAATTCAATTATTTTGTGTATGACTTGCACACCATTATTTTTTTTCATACACTCGAATCACTCTTAAGGCTATTTTTTATGTTTAAAAAGAAGACCCGTTCGCTAAACCATTGTTCGAATAAAATAATGGTTCATTATTATTATAATTTCGTACGATTATGACACATTTATTGTTCGGTATCCTTAAGATTTCGAAACATTCAGTAGATATGTAACTTTTAAATTTTATTGGTAAAGTTAACCCCCTCATACCCAAAATCAACTTTGAACCATGATTTTTAGAATAATTTGTATCAATCGGTTCTAAATACATGAAAAAATACTGAAAAAATGTTAAAAAATTATTTTTATTTTTGAGAAGTTAAGTGTCTCCTGGAGGAGACATTGGGACATAATGACATCATAATGTTAATTTAAAATATTTCTTTAATCTTAATTTAATGAGTAACTCTTAATAATTAGCATAATGAGCGTAATGTAAAATGAGCATAATGTAAAATTTGAATCACAAAATATTCCTGTCCGAACTGTTTGCAGAAGAGTCCTGATTTTCAAAATTTATCAATCGGTTTTTTTTTCTCTTTATCTTATACTATTTAATAATTTTTCAATTTTGAGTTGTTTCTTAATGAAAACTCGTGATTTCCAAAAAATGTTATCTGCAAGTACGGGAGTTATAGTTTTTTCTGCCCAATATATTCGAATTCTGGGAGAGTTTTAAATTAGACATAATTACAGTGATCACTAATTATGTTTCATTTCGTTTTCTGACAGATGTAGATTTTTTCTTGTATTCGTTAAATATCTACATTTGGTGAATTCAGTTAGCAATTAGAGAATATCATTCCGAGCTTAAATATATGCCATAATTATAGTTTCAAATCAAGTGATTTTGATAGCCATTGATCCAATGTCTCCTACAGGCGACACTGAAATGACAGCGTTCCAAATCAGAAGTGGGAAGATTTGAGTAAGAAATAAGTAATGTTATATATAAACAGCAAGTTTAAGAAATTCAACAGTGTGTTTAATAATCTTTTATTACACAAATGATAAAAATATGAACGCTTAGAGATGCACAAACGTATAATTCTTTTTCTCTCGGAAAACACCATTTTCATTTTTATCATAAATAAGCTACGAATAAAAAAGTTAACTAAAAATAATTTACTTTACTGCTACCATATATTAACAAGAAAATTAACTAATTCTGGGTATTAATGACGCTTTTTATTTAACTTGGCGGCATTTTTTGAAAGTGTTGTTTAGTGTCTCCTACAGATGACACTAGGACTGAGAAGGTTAAGCCTTCTCTTAGTATTTCAATCAAATCTTGGCAGTATATCTTCTGTTCTATATTAAAGTAAGAATACGAGAGACAGAAATAATAGATGTTTTCGAAATAAAAAATATATTCCAATTTTGATCCTATTTCATAATGTGAAGCAAAATCATTATAACTCCCCTCTATTATTCGCTATTAGACATCATTATTTCGCGTCAATAATGCCTAAGATACATTATTAACACGAAACAATTTAGAAAATCCCACCCGCTACTGAATTCTGTGGACAATCTTCACCTCTCTGGTCCAAGGTCACTGAGATTTCTCCCCAGATATTAAAGCAGCATCCCATCTGTGATTCCCGAACCACAATACGGCAGTAGAGACACCATCAAACTGATGGCACCCCCAATAAAATCCAACCCCGGAAAACGACGCTAATTTATATGATGCGATCCAGATCTCAGTCACCGACGAGGAAATCAATCCCATGCACATTTTCCCGCACGACAATATCCTGGATTTTCAGGAAAACGAGATGGGCAATTTTTTAAGGAAAAAAAAAAAGGGAGGAATAAATAAACAAATTTAGAAGAAGGGAAAAAATAGCGTTTTGTTGCACCGCATCCCATAAGCTGATAGATGAGGCGGAAGAAGCGATATCCAGCCGTATTTTACGAAAATTGTTTCTCGGCTCCGACAGGCTAAATTGTATTCGCAAGCCACTTTCATACATCATTCGCCTGTAGGAATTTTTTTTTTAAACTTTTTCATATATTCTGTTTCAATTTTTCATCATTTTTCCCTCTTCCTTGCCACAACGGTGGAAAAAAGTTCGTTTGTAGTATCCGCTAACATTTTTCAGGACTTATTGTGTCTGTAGACAAAAAAAAAGTGTATAAATAAAAACAATGGAGACGAAATGGTGCCCCTCTATCTCTCCTTGTAGCTTTTGGCTTTTCTATTTGAGGGGTGTGAATTTCGGCGGAAGTGAAAAGAGATGAACCGAAGCAGCAGAAAAGCTTTCTTGCAAACATCATTTTTTTCGGGAAAAATGGGAATAAAATAGTTATTTTCCCCCTCTACCCGAACTTTGGACCTGCTCCTTTTAGGGAAGATACGGGTCGGGATGATGTAGAAACTACATACCTAATCGTTCTCCATCGTTATTCAAGGCAACTCAGATTTTGAAGAAAGGAGAGGAAAGTAATATCTGAACCTCATGGAATGGAGAAACTAATAGGGTGTAAGTACAATTTTTGATGCATTAAAGTCGGAGCGCTTTCGATGAAGCAACTTGAAGATAACACAGGCACTAAGTCATAAAAACTGTAAATATTGTCTCTCAAAGATTTCTAACCTAAGAATTTATTTACCCTTTTCTATAATTTCTTCAGATATTACAGTTTTTATATTTTGATGGAAAAAAAATGTTCTCGCATCTCAGATAAAAAATCATTAAGTAACGTTTTATTCTCTTTCTCTTGTAACCTGTTTTGGGATAAATGATATTTAAATTAGTTCGATTTCCTAATATTTTGGTTTTCATATGCATAAAAAGTCTTGTATTTAATATAAAAATTGTTACAGTAATATTTTAATGTTGTTATATCAGAGGAGCTCAGTGATATTTCTGTTACGTATAGCTTATATTTTTAAGAAAGTCAAATTCCAACTATTAAAGTTTTTAAAAAAACAATACACATTAAATAACTATCTCAAATACGCGTTTAAAATTACAGTCACATTTTTTTTTATTTCAGTAATTTTTTAAATTTTTTTTTACTTTATCTAAAATTATGCCTTCTATAAACTTCAGTTATTTACTTGTAAAAATTAATATTTTGATTACTTAATAACTATCCACCTGAAAATATTATATTTTCATAAGCCATTATCATCCACTTGTAGAAAATATTCTTCTCATAAACTGCAAAATTCATTTGAAAATATACTTTCCATAGAATTTTGCAACTTAACAATCGAATTACTTCTATTTCTGTATAAGAGAAAAGTTATTTTATTTTTATTTTTAGCAGTGACTTGTTTTCCTTTTACAGCAGCAAAAATTACATTTAGCTTAAAATATATTCAGTTTAATAATTTATTGTTTGCTTTAATTTCAATGCCTAAGAAGAATATTATCTTCCACTTTACTATTTTATCGTTTACTTTTATTCTAGTATTTAATTGAATAATTTAATAATTATATTAAATTGTTCAATCAAATACTATTGTTTTAATTATAATATTTAACAAAGTAATTTAAAAATTATTTATAAGAAGTTAGCATCTTTGGTAGATAAAGCTGTCCTTTGAAAAGCTTTGCATGGCATGTTGCATTTCTTTTTTTTTTTTCTAATTTAATTTTTAAATGTATTCCATTATCATTTATTTCGAACAAGGATATGAAGCTTCTTAAGTTAAGAATACGGTCATTTAATTGGGTTTCAAAAACATTACAAGGTACAATAAACCATCTTCAACGTTTCCTATTCCTTTTTACATCAATGCTGCAAAGAGATTTCTCAAGTTTAAAAAAACACTCCATGGACTGAAGCTCGTCTCTGTCTGCGCTGAAAATCACATTGACCATTTGGCAGCTGTCCCAACATTTGAATGACATTTCCTCTTTTAAGCGAATGTGTTTATTTTACAGATAATGTTTGAAATATGCGCTAGTGTCAAGAAAGGGCGCAATCAGACAGAAGAAATTTCCCGTCGATTTATTCAAAAGAAGGGGGTCTATGATACACCATCTTAAAACGACATAAACAAGATTACATTATTTATTAGAAGGAAATTTAGTTTACGGCTTTTAGGAATATAAAACATGTTCTCCCTTTTTTAATAAAAATTGTATGTCTTTATTTTCTACGCAATATAGTTAATGGTTTCCTGGTATATGCAAAATGAATTTTAAATAAATCCGTGTAAAATGGGTTATTTATGGATTAAATAAGTTTGAGTTAATGTAAAAATATTGTAAACTTGTAAAATATGAATAAATTCACGTAAGAACGAATTAAATTGCATATGATTTGAGTAACCTTTTATTAAATGAGAATGAAAACAAAATTGTAGTAATGTGTTATGTAAAAATAGGATGCAAGAAGTTGCTTTGAATTTATATTAAACCGTGAAATTATTTTATTTCGATGTATTTTAATTTAAATTAAGATTTTCATTTCGTCATAGAATAATTTGGCAACACAAATTTTAGTCTAAAATATTCTTTTTCCAATATCATAAAGGAAATTCCCACGGCAACCTATTTCAAAGGCATTGATGAAATAGAATGTGAGATAAGAAACATTATAATGGATTGTCTCGAACAAAAACCACAGAACTTAATCTAAATTTAATAAGATTTTCTCCATCTTCAAAATAAATTGTTGTGTAACTCTTTATTAAGACGTTTTACTGTGAAATTGAAAGCAATAATTATTGGCATACTTGTCAAAATTAATCTTTAATTCAATGAGTTTTTGTAGCTCAAGTTTCTAAATAAATAATAACCTTCATCTAATTTTCTTCGCCAATCCGATTCTCCAGGATTAAAAAGATAAAGCAATGAAATAAAACGGATGCCACATTTAATTATGCTTACATTAAAATAGTCTGAATTAAATGCATCCGTATATTTCATCAAATTAAACCGTCACCTCATTCATCATCTAGCACTTTATTTTTTTCAATTCCAAAACAAACAAACAAAAATTCGCTTTCATTCATTGGCACACTTGGCGATATCATCTTTCACTTCGAGGTCTCTGCGTACCTCATGACCCAACGCACCAACCTTCTTCAAATCGTCCTCGCCAAATCGAAAAATCTCTCAATCGAGGAAAACCCTATTTTTGTCCAACCTCACACTCGTATTTTCACGAAAACGTTTCAACTTTCCCAGTGGGCAAGGTCAAAGAGCCTTGAATCTAGTCCAAAAAAACAAGATTCCAGACACAAAGGTGCTTAGGGACGGTTCATAAAAAACGCTGACGCAATTGGCACAGGTGCACTGGGTGCATCCTTGGCAAGAAAAAGGGCATTCGGCAATTCTCCTTTGATGTTTTTATTTATTCTGATCCACTATCTTGGACAGATTTTGAAAGAAGAGATGATGTTCGTTTCCGACGTCACATTGGTGGGTGTGGAGGTTTCGAAGTAGGTGTGATGGATCGTAGGAGAGGATGTGAATGAATTTTTCGCTCGCTTGGTCGTCTATACGGCAGAGGTTATTTAACCATGCCTACAGTTTTTAAGTTCTTGCCAATATTTAGAAACAAGGGGTTCTTTGAGAATGAATCTGTCTGGAAATGTTCTGAGGAGAAAAGGCTAATGAAATTCGGGTGTGAGCTATTTATACGTGTGTAACATACAGAGGGGAAATGTAAAACAATAAGACGCGCTTTTGGTAGTATTTTTGCTTTAAATATATCGTGTATGTGTGATGAAATTTCAAATTTAAACACTGCCTAAAGCATAGGTTAAAATAATTACCTTTTTTAAAATAAAATAACTAATTTTTTTTCAGAAATTGAATTATTATACGTGCAGATTTTTAATATCAAAATGTTGTGATATCGCTGTTTCAATTCAATGAATAATTTGTGAGTAATCGCAACTTAATATAGTTCGCACAGTCACAAGAAAGTCTAAATAATGAAACGGTAATTAAACGATGTTTATTCTTACTAAGAATAATTAATTATCGATACAATTATTACGAAAGTGAAGCACAGATCTCTTCACGTATCTACAACTAAAGAATATCTGATAGTTTCACTTATATGAAATTCTTCTTAATGTGGTCCTGACTCAAGACCTAATGCAACATCAAGTCTCTCTTTCTTCTCAGTACACGTCTAATCTCGCAACCTCGTGTCGAAGACAACATCTGAGCTGTCACCCCATCTCGAAAATTCCGTAATATGCTAATGGGAGGACTAGGATCTTCGACAGATTTAATGTGCATCAGGCCCTCTACAATGCGAGTCCTTATTGGCATCAGGGTCCGAACCCACGACTCGACAGCGAGCTCGAGACCATAACCACTCGGCTACACCGTTATAATTTTATCTTTAAACTACATATAAAACGTGTTAAAATATTAATGTTTGAAAAGAAATTAAACATTAATTTTATATTGAATGGTTATTTAAAATTGCAATATCAATGAACACATGTCTATTTACACATTTTTTTTTAAAAAAACATGTCTTAATTATATATTTATTAATTTGAAAATTCCAAATCTCGAAACAAGAGGAATGGAAGAAAAGATTTTTTTTTAAAAAAAAAAAAGATAAATTTGTTGAAACTATTATACAAATTTTGTACTCTCATAAATTCTGATAATATAATTGGATTTAAATTAATTAAGTTAAAAAGTAAGTTTAACAAATGTAATCATGATGTGAGTCATATTAACGCGATAACAATTTTTTTTCTACACGCAATTCATACAAATTATTTAAGAATAATAGAATAATTAGGGAGAACAATTTATTAGAAACAAGATAGAAGCAGAAATGTAAATCCACTTGTTATTAATTATAACAAAAGTTCCCATTTAAAATGTCTCAATGTTAAACACAATTATTACACATTTTAATGAAAAATGTGTAATACATTAAATTAGGTCACGTGGGTATATTTTATATTCATATTTTTAAAAACGTACGTATAACCTCATTTAGCTCGCAGATTAGTTATATTAACTCATCGAAGAGAAATAAAGAGAGATATTAATGAGAAACTGTATGTTGTTGTCAACACGGCCGAACAAAAAAGGCAAGAATATATTTTCCTTACTAACATCAACACCGCTTGAGAGAGGACTCTGGGTGCACTTGAACTCTGTGAGAAGCAATCCTCATTATTACAAAGGATTGTCGAAATCGATCAATGAACTCGCGACTCAATAGCTACAAGATTGATACGCTGTCAATTAGGCCACGAATCCTCTTATTAAATGTATAGAAAGTTTATATTAATCAATAAAATAAATCATTTTTATTATTAAACTGCAATGTTATATTTGTACTGTGATAATTTTTAACTTCATAAGTTTTTTTCATTTTTTTATTTTTCAACAACCTCGATTAAATAATCATACCAATTGGTATTATTTTGCACCGAGTGCCCCCTAAAAGTTTCCTACTGACGCTTTGGGAATTTATTACACAAAAAAAAACTTTTTAGCGATCATTTTTTTGCTAATGGTGAAAGGCAATTACAACAAATGCTCAAAATGCCTGTCCAATTCTTGGAGGCAAAGCTGAACTCATTTGCCATATTTTGAGATTGTTGGTTTTTTGATTGATTGATTGTGTATAAACGTCACACTTGTAAGCAAAATGAGATATGTTGTCGACGTGCCTCGTAATTTCGAACCTCTGGGTACTCGGAACCTCGACAGATTTGATGTGCATCATACCCGCTGCACAATTGGATATGAGAAATGTACCGATATCTAAAAACTCTCGTGTGATTAAAAACAAAATTCCACACAAATTTGTAATACAAGGTACTTAAAGTTTTGAAATATTTTTATAAATGCTCCATTTCTTTACTTTAAAAGCTAAAATTAATTAAAGTAATTAATTGTCAATTTAGGACATTTAACAGTACAGGAAGTGAATTATGAACTCCTTTTATACACGAAATAAATCTTAGTAAAAAAAATTAATCTAGCTTTTATTCAAAGATGGACGAAAAAGTATATAATTAATTTTTTTGACGCAAAGTAATATATAACTTATAAAAACTTGAGACACATAACTAAGATACTACTAAGTAATTATTGATAAATTAAGAGCCATATCTACTTACTTATATATGAGATCCAAAAAAATATTAATGCCTCAAGCTTTTATAACTTATATATTATTTTACATTTGAAAAAAAAATGTTTTTATACCTTTCAGTAAATCTTTAAATAGGAGATTGCTGTAAAAAAAAATCTTATACTTTTACCACCCTCTTTAGACATGGATCGAGAGAGAGATTATAGCCTTTATTCCTTGATATCCCAAGAAAAATATGCAATCAATAGGAGATGGTGCACGTTAAATTGAACTAAATCCTCAAAGTTCTCTTGTAAAAGTTCAGGATTGCGAGGATTGGCATCAATAGCTAGTACATAGCTGTGACAGTACATTAATCAAAATTACCGACCATCATATGTTTTGAATGTCTTATTAATTCATTTCTATATTATTATGCTTTTACGTGATTATACGCTTACAATATCTTCGTATTAATAAGCATAATTACCATTACTTGGAAACTGTGATTTATTATAGTAAAGGAAAGTTCTTGAAAATTTATTCAAACGCATCAAAATTGCCAACTCTAAATTGAAATATATTTAACATTAATCTGTATACAGTATACTATTACCAAGAATATGTGTCTGTAAAAGTGAGAAAAAAAACGTTCTTCTTTTAATATATCATTCGTAAGAGTTTTAACTTTCGCTCTTATTCTTCTCCAGAAAAAAGGATCCCAAAATCCATCTCGGTTCATAAGATTTCCCATAAAAATTGTTAACCTTCAAAAGTCCCTCGAATACTTTAACGGAGCTTTAACTCTTCGTCCAGAAACTGCATCAAGAAGTCGTGAATAACTTTTCCAGCATCGAAAAAGTTCAAAACTAATTAGTTCGCTCCAAAATTTCAACTTCCGAAATCGCTTCTTTAAGCGAAAGCATACATCAACACGGAAGCCCATCTAGATTTATCGCTTTCATTGGGTAACTTGTAAGCTTCTTCGCCAGTTAACAGAAATCTCCTTTAAGAAGCACTTTTAAAACCAGAAGTGTTTGTCATTTCCTTCATTTCTTCAGGGCAGGAAGGAATGAAATTATTTGGAAACATTATCATGGAGGTTCTTTATCATATCCTGCCAAAAGATTTATTACGTCCCCTCCTCAATTGCAAGACCACAAAAATCGATGGGTTCTTGTGAGGTATTGCTGAGTATTTATTCATGCGAGAAAAATCAGATTACCTCATCTGTATTGTTTTTTTTTTAACTTCATTTTTGGGAAAGAAAAGACAACAATCATATTTTGTTGATGAGTGTAAACACGTTTGCTGTAATCTGCAAACGACATATTTTGGGAGTGGTTGGTTTCAACGATTTGTTTGAGACAATTTGTTTTTTGAATTTCCGCGATGTATTTAAGAGTAAGTTTTACCAAAAATAATTGCTACAGTTGATAATTCAGTAGTTTATAATAAAGTTAGTTTGGTCTAACCTCATTGATATTTTATTTTACTTAAAGTTGTGATGTACTCCTGTTACCTATCTCGTTTGCCATCTAAATGTAATTCTAATCACAAAAACTAAATTTTGACTCAAGTTTAAGGAATTCAAGCAAGTAATTAAAATAATCAGTTATATTTCAAAATAGAATTTATTAATTTCTCTAATATGCTTTCTCTTGCACTTTCACGTCTCTATCCACAAGTACTAACAACTTTTATAACATATCAAAGAGTATACTTACCGGAATACTAAGCGAATAAATCCTACAAATATTCAATCAACCAGACAGCGTTGGTTCCTAGTCTCACAAATTACGTAGACACGCAAGAAACCTCTCGCGTTCTTTACACTATAACCCTTCCTATTATCGTAATCTTCTAATCTCAATTCAATTCTCTGTCACTTTGATACGACTTGATTATATCTATACACTTCACTTCTTAAGTTGACTTAATTTTCATAATCACACTTCATTTGATTGGAAAGAAGATGGACTCTTAAATATATAAAGCCACAAAGAATTCCAAGACAAAGGGAAATTTCAAACCGCCCATGTTACTAACGTCCCCAATTATTCGCATTTTTTTTTAAAATTTTACTTCATGTATTTTTATAATTAAAATTTTCTTAATTCAAAGTAACATTACTTCTTTAATAATAATATTGTAATTAATATTTTTACTCTCAACAACAAAGCTTTTTTGACCAGACTGTGATCAAAGTGTTGAAATTGTCGTCTTCTCTGTTTCACTACTTGCACGTACTTGATCTGTTGGAAATTGATTAAGTTCAGTCACTAATTAACAAATATAAGCAATCACAGAATCTAGTTCTTAGCTAATTTTTATTCTTTCTGATAGAATGATCGAATATCGAGAGATTTATGGCACTTGTGAAGTAGAAGCTCATGTGTCCACTACAAAAGATAAATATTATAAGAATGTCGCATTATCTAACCTCCTGCCTAACTGGATCCGAGTCATTACTAAACATGTAAGCTGTGGATTCTGACTAACCATCCCTTCACAAATAATCACTTCCTACTAATCGTTAAGTCGAACCTGGCAATCTCACTCTCTTAATAATAATCCTCTTACGAGTGTTAAACTCGTCGCTGTGCCACATCACCAATTTTATTCACTGCGCAATAATATTTATATTCTAATTTACATAACACGCAGTTCATTCCCAAAAAGAGGCTCACAAATCTAACATCGTATTAATGCCTCCAAAAGATTATTTGAAGGGAAATATGTGTCAGAATCCTATTGAAGAATAAATTACCTGTTTTTGTTATTCTTTTATAAAATAAATAATAGAGCTTTGATTAAATTATTGTTTTTCTTTTGTATACTATTTTTTTCTTTTAATTTTCGTAAGAGAATAAGATGTATTTTTTACTTCTACTCGTTACAATTTTCAACAAAAGAATTTTTTTTCTTGGAAAATAATTGTAGTTTTTCGATTCATTTTATACCAACTTCCATTTTTTTCCCCTCTTTTATGGAGATTAAAGAATTATCTAAAAGCATTAAAATATAAACAGAATTCCACTTCACAATTTGTGATTTAATTCAGTTTATATTACATTTAGAATAAAAGGATATCGGGAAAATATTTATAACCCTGAATCTAGAGAACTAGAGAAACAAGAATGCAGCTTGAGAAATTAGAAACCTAGTAAGCACACTTATGGATAATTTACCGTTATTGCTATCAAGCTCAATTATTTTAAATTCTTAAGATTACATACAATAGTTATATATATATATATATATATATATATATAAAACTTTCTCCATTAGAATTCGATTAAAGATTTTGAAATAAATTATTCTAAATTATGATACATTTCTTTTTTAGTCCAGTAATTCGTATTCTTCTGATATATATAAAAAATATCATTTTTCTATTCTTTCGATTTCGAATATAAATCCTTACTTATCTCAAAAACAGTTTTAAAGGACATTAATAAAGTTTTTATACGTTAGTAGTAACAAAAAAAAATCCAAAATTGTGTTTCATCTTTTTACCTCTTATGTCCATAAAATATACAACAATGTATGGGAAAATATATTGTATTCTCTCACAAATGAATAATGATCTACAAGAGGAAAAAAATAGTTATAATCATATGAGAGTATATTTATTTTTAGTCCTTTTCATAATCAAGTCCCTGTATTTCCTTTAATTCTTGAAAGCAACCTATTACAAAGAAACGATTTTATATCTTTTATTTAAATTCAATAAAAGGTTTGTATATAAAAACAAACTAGCATATATTTTTTTTAATAAAACAGATACGAAACAGTTTATTCCTCGCTTTTCTTTGACTGCTTAATTAATATACCCTCCACAATTCATGTTCAGGCCATCTGTAAATGCCTAGGAAGGCACCAATACACAACCAATTACACAATGGCGGGGCAGATTTTATTTATTGCCCAGACAACTAAAAGCAAAGGACGGGTAGGAGATCCAGAAAGATTAAAATCAAGCCCTTCTCTTCGCTGGCTTCGGTCCAAAGATCTTCTCTAGCTCTGTTGGAATTGTTCTGTTCAATTCGTTATTCCAAATGGGAGTAGTATTTTCTGCATCAACAGAGATAACGCAACTTTTTTTATTTTCTGTGTTGTTCTGTCATTTCTCTTTCCAACTGCTTTACACAGCAAGATTGGTTTCTGAAATTAAGTACAACTCTTGGCAATTATTTTAACGCTAAAAGCAACAACAGAGACTTTAAATTCTATTTTTCTTACCGTAATATTTAATTAGCGTAGAAAAGGGGAATATTTATATTCAGATTGAGAATAGTAGAAGTGCCAGAAATTTATAAAACAAAAATATGGAAAAGGATTATTTAAATTTACTTCAATTAAGCATGTTAAGGAAGTGTGATATATATTACATAAATGATAAATATTACTTTATTTTAGAAGTATAAAAATTAGAACATAATTTTCAACTGGTTTTTATAAATTATTGTTTCTACGATGTTAATAACTTTGTAATATATTTTCGTAATTATGCATGAATCTCCTCTTTTTTTAAAAAAAAAATAATATGATAGTAATTGTATTTTTTTTTCTCATTAAATTGAAATTTACAGCAATCTCATTAAATTCATTAAAACATTAATTGCATATTAAAAATAAAATTAACTGCATTATTTATTTGTTAAAGTTTATACATCAGATCTGATTCTGTGAATACTAATTTATGTACAAATACTTCTTCAAATTAAATTTAAAATATTGAGTATAAGTCCATTAAAAATTAGTTGCTAAGTAAAAATAAAAAGAACTATTGTATACAAGTTTTGTCACAGTTATATTTTTTGCAGCTTAAATTATACTAATTATTTGTAGAATATTGCTTCATGACTTATGCATATATGTATTCTTCGTAAAGTTCAAACAATTTAAAGCTTTCGATTTCTTTGACTGTTTGTTCCTTGAATTAATTTGAAACATTTAACTGAGTTTTCTGTTTCACATTTCTCTCACATACATATTAAAAGTACATTTAATAAGTAAAATACTTTCTAAGTATTTACCAAAACAATTTATTAAAAGAGTTTCTCTTCAGAATTACAAATGTGATACATAAGTAAAGTAAACTCTGTTTTACTGAGCGAAACCGACAATACACCTCCTACAATGTAATTTTAAAGCTAGTATTTCCGTTCTCCGAAATTATGCAGAATTTTAAAAAAATAAATGAGAAGTAGACATGACGCCAGTGTATTAAAATAATTAAACGAAATTTACTCAGAAACAAATGGTGTAAATACAAAACGTTGTGTAAAGGTAACATTTTATAATTTTGTTTAATTTAAAGTGATATTTATATTAGTTTGTAAAATAAGTGTAACATATCTTCGTTGACCACAAGGAATGTATCCGTGTTAATAAAATTCTAACTGTAAAATATTTACTTTTATCATCCTTTTGATATAATTAATAAGCATCATAAATCTTTAAAACAAGTTTATTCAACTGAATAATTTTTGCTACTACAAATAAATAGTATCAATAAAATTCCTTTGGATCCTTCAGGAAGTTTTTGAATAATTATGATTTGAAATGAGAAATTTTTAATATTTAAATGTAGAAAGGAATAATGGAATGGAATATAAATATAGAATGTTTGATAACAACTCTTGGTATTAACATTTTAATTCTGGTTTTTTTTTATTTATATATATATCGAAACGAAAAATTTTACATAGTAAATATATAATGTATTCACAGTGTAATCCATCATTTTGAAAATTTTGAATCGAATTGAGTTTTTTCCGAGTTTTTGGAATAATGTAACTTCTCTCCTATATAATCACATTTTTCTTTCTTATAATAAACTGTAGTTTTTAAAAAGAATTAATTGGTTCTACTAAACACTAATGTCTTACATTTGCACATCTTAACAGCAATAATTATTAGAAAAATGGAAATTGTATGGAAATCTTAAATATCTTGTGCATCATTTTTGAAACATATAATTGAAAATCGGGTGAACTTTAAGGAAACCAGTTCATGAGAGGAATTGTGGAATATTATATTTAAGACTCCGTGTTTTTGTGACATATATCTTATCAAATTATTAATGGAACTTAGATTTTTCGTGTATTTCTTTTCATATTAGCATTACTTTTCGTGTATTAATACGAAATACGTATATAATGAAACAGAATACGTATCGTGTATTACTTTTCGTATATTTCGTGTATTAGATTTAGAATATTACTATAAAAGTTACTTTTTTCTGTCGAAAAAGATTTTTTTCCCCTCTTAGTTGATTATGGACATGATTGGTGAGATATATTTACATTTAGGTACCATTTTACAGAAAACTATTACACAACATGGTTCTAATTTTTTTATGCTTTTGTAAAGAGAAATTATGTATATAATGAAACAGAACTATTTTTCCTCTAAGTGATACTCAAATTTTAAGAAATAATTTTTACAGGAAAAGAAAAAGAAAAAAAATTGAAGTTCTATAATTTTTTAAAGAAAATATACAGTATTCTCATTAAAAAATTTTGTTAACTATTTTGTGCATTATTTTACACATGATGAGTAAATTATTTTTTGTATTTAGGGAGTATTATTTTAGAAAAGGGCACCTATATGCAAATATATCTGGAAAAACATATCCATACTCAACTCAAAAAGAAAGAAGCAATTTTTAACTAAAAAGATACTTTTATAAATCAATAAAATCATTTAATTTTTATTAATGAAAAAACCAAAATAACCTAAGGTCCACGAATAATTTTAAGACATAAATGTCCCAAAAAAACAGTCTTAAATTCGGTATTTTACTTTCCCTAGTAAGTCCTGGTACTCTTAACGTATTAAACATGAACACGATGAAAGTTTTGAAGCACATACCTATGTGTATTAAACGAATGTAAAATATTCTCAGTCAGTTTTTTTTCCTCACAGGTTTTTAGAGTCAATTAAAAACAACTCATAAGATCTAAACAAGAAAATGATAGTTTATTTTTTTTTTCCAAATAAATATATTCTTAAATACTGAAAAAAATATTTTTCAACTCTTTTACTCTTTGAAACCAAACACTCTTTTGTCTCATATTTGGTTATTCAAATGAATCTTTTTTTCAAAAAGCTTTGAATTTCTAAATGAAAGGTTTGGCAAAGAATAGAGTGGAAGTGGAATAAACCGTCACGATTTCTTTTAAATCTTCATTACCTCTTATTCATTCCATTAACATCAAACAATTAATCAATTAGCAAAGCTTTTCCTCTTCACAAACACAATCAGCCTTACAAAACTGGAAAAAGCTTACACTAAGAACAACTCTCAAGCAGAGTACAAAGCCCCCCAAACTTTGCATCGATAACATTCTGTTGCAAAGAAGTACTTCCCTTTATTATGTATCGTATTTCTCTCTCCCTCTTTCCCTCTATCATCTCTACAAAAGCAAATCGGCGCTTTATTTTCTCAAACTCCACATCAAAGAGTAAAATTCAACGACTCCCTTTTCAGGTATAATGAAGAGTCTGTGGTGGCCATATCGATTTCTTTCCCACACAACGGTGTAAACTACCTTTTAGAAAAGAGGTATTCTTCGAAATCGAATCCCTGTGATTACTGATCCTTCAAAACCCCACTTCCATCCAAACGGCATTAATTAACCAGTACATGTAGATTTCCAATAAAATCGTTTGTCCATGCCCTTGTTCGTTAAAACGCAACCATTCGAGTGGAAGGAGACGAATGGAATAGTACGTAAAAGGAAGGGGGTGGATAGGATGAGATGTTGATGAAAAAGAAAAAAAAATGGCACATCCACCCGAACGTGACTGGTTCCTTCAAAAAGGTGAAGGTGGACCACATTGGACTTGAAGATGGATCTTTAGAGGGGGTGGAAGAGTGTCTGTCGGTCTGTCCACACGCAAATGCAGGTCAGACGGCGATAATGGATGTTGGCACGCAAAGGGTTAACTCTGGACAATTCATCAAAAATGTGATTTGTTTTTTACCTTTTCCCCCTTTACGGGAAAAAGGGAGAGTTTGTGTCTTTTCTGTAGCTATACTGGAACAGAGTAAATGTGGCCATTTCTTTACTCTTTTAGGAAGTTGGCACACAAACTTAGATGGCCGAACCTCTTTCTCTCTGCGGTTAGGGCTTTTCTGTTGTTCTTTGCGAGTGAGGTTTTTATTTTACTCCGGATTACTTTTTTGTTTGCTTTTGTTTTATAATGTGAGTAGTAGAAGTCCATTAAAAGGAAGCGTTTTTCTGGCCGTTTTGCTTTGTTTACCCTATTACTGTTTTTGTTTTATTTCTGGTTTTTTTTTAACTTATGTTATTTCTTCTTTTCTGGTGATGTTAACGGTTAGCTTTCGCTGACCTTTTTGCTCTTATTATATACGTGCTCTCAGAAAATGAGTTTAACGTAATATGCTTTTCCCCCTTTAACATTGAACAGGTAAGAAATTACGTGGGTTTTTTTTTAGAAAGTAATTGATTTCTTAATCGATTGATATTGGATGTGAGTCAGTAGAGTATTATCGTTTCAAGATAAAAAAAAAAGACACATTAAGTTATTAGATGTATTAATATATAAAGTTTATAATTAATTTATAAATTAATAAAGATTTTTTTTAAGAAAAACTCCATTTATGTACAGACTCTTAAAAATGTACATTATAACTTAAAAATCAAGTTATCATACTTTCTCATTCTAATTTTCTTTAAAATTTGGTAAAATCATTAAAGTAGCCAATTTAAAAAATTTTAACAATTTAAAAGAGGTAAATAGTATATACAACTATACACTCGAGATTCCTTAAAGTTACGGTTACAGCTACCAATTAAGTAATATTTTATTTAACAAATAAAAAAAATGAACAAAAACATAATAATAACACTGGTAAAATACGAGTTTTTTTAGCATGGGTTTTCTTTCAAACTTCACACTTTGTGTAACATAATTTTTATACCTTAAATTTTAAGAAGCATTCACCAGAGAACATTATATCAAATGGAATTTATTCAATTATTAGATTTAATAATTCATTTTATTATTTGAAGTTTATTAAATGTATTCAAAATAAATACGTGTAAAATTTTTTAGTTGAATTAAACATTGGATTTGGCAACCATTTGGCGACTTGGCAAGAAACTTGGGGTAAAATTTAGTTTTTTAAATAATTAGTTTTAATCAATTATTTTTTATCAGTTATAATTGAATTATCGTATTGTCGTCTCAAACAATCGTGTATGGAAAATTTCAGCTCAAGTGAGCGCTTTAAAATGTGAGAAAAATCTTTTAAAGTTTTAACCCAGACTTATAATGTTAGTTAAAGAAAACCCAATAAAAAAATAAACGATTTCCTTTCCAATATCTTATTGCGTAAAGAAATAGAACATTATATATTATTTTACTGCTTTATAGTTTTTAGAAAACACTTTGAAAACTAGTCCATTCTTCTTTTCACTAACTTAACAAAAATATATAAATAAGAAATCCTAAGACCAACATACAATATTTCAACAAATCCTGATATCGATATAGTTTAATACTAGACATATAAAAACGAAAAAATACGATGAAATCCAGAAAAACTTTTATATTTTTATACAACTTCTTCCTGATTTTAACCTCACGGCTATATTTTATATCAGTGATATATGTTGATCGATAAAAATCATAAGAATGTATATTTAAAGGTAATATTTTATTTCTTAATATTTTTAAAAGAGATAATTCTAGAACGTTTATATCAGAAAAGCGAAAATTTATGGGATGAATTGACACTTCATTTAAACAAAACGTGAAATATATGTGTGATTTGAGCTTTATGAAGTGTACTATATACGATAAGCTTCAAATTAACCTCTCTTTCAATACCTTCAATTAAAACCTCTCTTTTAATGATAATTCAGGTATTAAAAATTGAAGATTTAGCATCGGAAACACTTATACCATTTTACATATTGCCTGAAAATGAAATATTTCAACAATAATTTATTCCTTTTCTTAATTCCTTGACGAATTCTTTTTTTTATGTTAAATCACTTGTCAAAAAAGTACACTTTGACAAAAAACATTTTTGTTATATGTTCTTTATTGAATTAAATAATCATATTTAATTGACTGAGAGTGTCGCTGAAAAAACATTTGCAACTTTTATTTCCTATAACTTTACTTAATGCTACATCGCTATCAATATTCAGGGATTTGAAAGAATTATTGACTGCATTTTGTTATTTAGTAACAGATATTGTTATTAATAACAATACATTATTAGTGAAGGAAAAATTACCTCACTATATCATTTTGTTGATGTAAAATATACATCAATATCAATATCTGTCGTCAACAAAACTGCATAACACATTTAACGGAAAATGTAAATCTACATGTTAAAAAAGCACACTTCTAGATCATCGTTTGTTTCACAATAAAAACAACTTTTAAAACTGGTTTCGAACTAAATATTTATTCCCCTCTTGTATGAAAATAAAACAATACGTGTTATTTTAACATTTCCCTGAAACTTCTGTTACTAGTTTTCGAAGAAATAACTGAAAACAATTGAAATTGTGCAAAAATAATTTGAATTTCCGAATATGATTTCTGATCCACTACATTATGCTTCTGGGTAAAAAGAGCCATTTACTGGTAAAGAATTTATGCATTACTGTCAAAACGGTCTTCCTTAAAATATGTAACGCATATTTCTCATTTCTTTGTATGCTTGGATTGTCAAATGTTGTGACCTCTAACTTTGTGTTTATCAAAGCAGAAAATTACTTTCGTTACCGAATCATTTCTTTCTCGGGAATGGTGGTATGAGTCAAAGGAGGGGATGAAATCTCACAAGTCCAACACCGAAGAAAGAATGAATAACTAAGCGTTTTTGTTGTTTTGATGAAAAACAAACAATGAAAAACAAGCACAATTTTTATATTTAAGTAATATTGATTGATTGATTGGCTTTAGCAGAAACTCGAAGGCTATTGGCGAAGGACCTCGCAAATTTGAACCTCGGTCAAGTGACTAAGACGACCCTTGAGCTACCAGATTTAACGTATTTCAGCCCCGGCTACACGGTGGGTCTTAGTGGCATCGAGGCTCGAACTCACGACTCAACGAAAACCACTGACCACTGTCTGCGACCATGACCACTAGGCTGCCGTGGCCACATATTTATGTAATAAATGTTAAAAGATGATATTCTGCACTTATATTTTTTGAGTTATGTGAATGTTAAAAGTTGATAATCTGCACTTATATTTTTTGAGTTATGTGAATGTTAAAAGATGATAATCTGCACTTATATTTGTAGAAATATATATAATCTATATGTTTATGGGTTACTTTTCGATTTGAGAGATTTAAACGTTAGAAAGAGAATATGTGTTAGATTTTGTTTCCAAATAAATTTAACACTTTGGTTATGCATAACTCGCGTATCTTATATATGGTGACGTAAAATATAAATAAAGGGGCTGTGTAAATTGCTTCAAACATGTTTTCAAAAGAATAGTATTGAAAAGGGGCGTTTATAAATTGCATTGAAGTATATATAATTTGTTTTGGCATTAAGTACCATAATTATAATTTAATTTTAAAATAATATTAAAATATGTAAAGGAAGTAGATTATATTTGATAAAAATACAAGAAAGAATACATTTTAATAAAATTAATTGAATAAAAAATATTAATCGAGGTTTGATAAATACGTATTTTTTTATATCCGTGTATGTTATGAATGTATTTGTACGTAAAAACTATCATAATTTTGTGATTCACAATCAATGAAAAAAAAAATCTCGCTACTCACTTCCATATCCTAATTTTTTTAACCCAAATAGACTATATCGTGAACACACGAGTATTTTGGGAAACAAGCGGGGAGATTTTGTTACAAAGACTGTCAAGAAGCACGAAATTAATGTTGCTGTTAATATCCCTAAACCCCCTTATAAGAAGGTCGTGAGAGAAAGTATGGTGGAATCTTGGAGCCAAGAATACATCAGTTCAAATAAAGGGAGCTTAATCAAGACTTTTTTTTTCCTTCTATTACTATGAAATTATCATGCCATCATTTTATTTCCAATTACGAAATGACCCAATTCCTCACTGGTCAAAGAAATATTAAAAGTTGCCTAAACAGATTTAATTCAGATCCAGAGACTTCCTGTGATTGCAGCGTTGGTGGAGAGAACACTGAACATATGCTTCTTTTATGTTCTAAATTTGTCGGCGTAAGACCCTAAATTGGCATTTAAAAACATCAATATTAATTGACATCCTGATTTTCACCAGCTTGTTCCCAAAAGAGGTGCCTTTTTTTTTTTTTTTTTTTTGTAAATTCATTATAAATTCTTTGTAAATAATCGTAATCCTTCATATTTCTTAAATTTTCCCCTTTTGATTTTCTTTTTGTAATGTGTTTCATACTTACTTCTGTGAGCCCCGTGCGATACTTTGTGGTGCGCGGGGATTTGTTGGTGTCTTCAATTTAAAAAAAATGGACTTGATCTTTATTATATACTTTTAGTTATTTTATACAGTTCATATTCGTAATAAATGCGTTTAAGAAACATAAAAAACCTTAACATACATAATGACGATGATAATAAAGAACAGAATCAATCGTTTCAATTAATCTTATTCTTATTGAAACATCATTTAAATTTTGAATATAACTTTCATATATTTGCCTTGCATACTTTAATGAGACATTATTTTCTTACTTCAAAGCAGAAGTTATTTTATTATTCGTCAAAAAGTGTTTTCCGCTACATTCGGAAATAGTTTTTTCTAAACGTGATGGAGGAGGAGGTCGATTGACCTTGAGTGACAGGTGATTCGAATCTTCGATCTGTCGATCCGGGGAGAACTCGTTCGGTTTTTGAAGTGCTCTCCACAACTAATCCAAAGTGGGGTTAAGTGTTGAGGCATTTTAATTTTCTGTCATCGTTGTTGAAGTGTCACCGTAATTAGATTTTGGAGAAGAATTGAACGTTCCAACTTTGTTACTTATACAATCATTTTATTCTAAAAAGGAAAATTTATATTTTGATTTCTCGTTAGAAGAAGAAAATATTTCTAAAGGCCGTAGAGCATCTTTATACATTAAAATATGCACAATTTTAATATACAATGCCAACTTCACAAACGTATACATACAGCCACATTTAATTATATAACTCGCTTCTGTTTGAATCAATTTATTTTTTCCTATATAAAAACCACGAATTTTATTTCATCTTCTACACCAAAATAACATATGAATTCTTAAATGTCATGTTTAAATTAAAAAAATGCATACCTAAAGAATATTTTAAAACTTTAAAGGCGTTATATGATAAATTGATGTGTAATAAATAGCTTTTACTTTTATTAATATTGGGAAATAATCTGTTTATCTGAGAATGTGTTCTAAATTTGTTTTCACGATAGGGCCACGGTAGCCTAGTAGTCATGGTTGCCATCTCGTGGTAGGCATTATTTCCGTCGATTTGAGAGTTCGAGCCTTGATGTCACCATGTAACGGATCTGTAAAATCTGTCGGAGCTCAATGTCCTCCCATTAGCGTGGTGTGGAAGTTTGGAGAAAGAGGCGTCGACTCAAGTGTGTCCTTATCAATAGACTATTGTTCAAAATTAGAGGTCCTTCGACAATATTTCTCGTGTTGCTTCAAGAAGGGTGTTAATAAACGATCAGTCAAATAGAAGAAGACTACTTGTCTATTTCTAAAATATAAGCTTTTAAAGTTATTGATGTTAAAAAAAGCAGGAGTAAACTTCTAAACCTATATTTGTTAAATGAAATTTGATTGAACAACTTTTATCAATAACACAGCAACGCGGAGCGAAATTCAACTATTGTTATTAAATCCCTCGTATTTATTTAATTGATATCGAAATCCTATCTAAGAGGATAAGATCAAAATGCAAACTAATCATATTTTTGAAGGAAAGGTATATGCTGATTTAATTTTTCATTTAAAGTGGCATCTATAATGATCAAAGAGGAATTTGATGGGAAATGTATCGTCTCTAAACAAATACATATCATACAAGTCGTTTGGGTGTACTTGAAGTAAACAGAAAATAAATATGTTATTTAGAATAATGAAACTATATAAAGAAGAATGAATACAACATTCAATTCCAATCTGATTAAAATGTTTACAGTTTCAAGTTTCTCCTCCCTGGTGTTACCGAAAATAGTTTCACGGTTATTTCTTTGAAATTCGACACCCGTCGTAACGCGTTATATTTCCATGGTCTTATTTTAAACTGTCTATCTGTATTTCCATAACATAATAGAAGCTTTCCGTTTGATCGCGCCGTTCAAAACTTGACAAAGAGAAACCTAACGTAATTTGAAACCTATCCGCTACCTCACAATCGGTTCTTTTCCCCCTAAAAAGATTATCATCTCGGAAACAAATAGCGTGGGCTGTCCTTCTTCAACAAAATCATACTTTCCCACTGCAGACATTTGCGGAAACCGTTTCGTCTTTAAACCTTTAATCCTTTTCCTCTAATTAACCTCGCCAACTAATCAGTTGAGAGAGAAATTCGCAAATTCCTAAAATTTTCTATTAAGAAATCGGAGTAGACGCACGAATAATTAATTAGTAGATAAGGCGATTCGCTAATCAAGGACAGCTGTCTTGTCAAAGCAATCTTTCTCAGATTAACGAAACTTTATTTGCACTTGGAGAAAACAGCGCTTCTAATTAGTGACAGGGTAATACGATTACCTTTAGCGTGGGATCCAATTGCAGGCGGCAGGAAATTGTTTCAATGAATAGGCCTTCCTCTCCGCCGATTTGTTTACGTCATTTTATGTTTGCAACAAAAGTGTGATAAAGTGTCACCCGCTTTCCACAAATTATGATGTTGACAAGAGGGATATTGAAATTAATAAGAATGCGTGCGCTGAGGGTGAGGTTTCCATTGCGCGGTAATAATTTTAGTTCCCGTTCGTGCTGGAGTTGAAATTATCAAGAATAAATACGGCGGAATTACCTTCGAAAAAGAAAGCTACTGCTATTTTGTAACTATTAAATTTGAATATTTAGTTGAGGATTATAGGTGC